>CM050434.1:11651148-12251148 GCA_027564155.1 Gymnocypris eckloni scoliostomus
TGTCTGTTTGAACGTCTCTGCTTAAATGATCTGCTTCATTCATCATTTGCCATATGCTGTCAGATGCTTTAGATGGAGAATGCAAACAAATACCAAAAAGGCCCCCAAAAATGAAATGGAAAGAAAATAGACATGAATGAGTCACTTCTTCCCTTTTAAAGACGCCATGAAGTCCATTTAAATGCATTCAGTCTTACTGAAAAGTTCTTCAATTGATTCTAAACTTGTTCTAAAGTTTAGTACAACTTTATGAATTCATTCTTTAAATGTTATGTTGAATAAATGAAGTCAGCCCAACCAACACCTTTATAGTTTAGTCCCAATTTTTAAGTTGCACAACAGAACAGTCCAACATATTTTCTTGTTGACCAGCATGTCAACCTCTCTGATCTTCACAACAACAAAACCACGTTCTGAACAGCCACACAATTCTTCATACATGAAAGAGAGAGAAGCAGAGGGTGTGGGTGGAAGAGAGGGAAGAGGTGGGTCAGAAAGTGGTACATTTATACATGTTCAAAGACTTCATCGCTCCGTTTCCTTCTTTCCAAAATCATCCAAAGACATTTCTATTGCTTTGCCCAAGTGCAAACCATCCCAAAATAGAAGGGGAGCATGCAATATATTGGTTCTGAAAGAGGCATGGAATACAAACAAAGGCATGTTTTAAAATGCCAGAAAGAAAATAAATACTGTATGTTAGGTGAATTAAACGAACAAAACGTCAAAGAACAATTGAAGAATTACTTAACTCATGCTTTCTCACTTAAAATGCAACAAAAAGCTGATCTGGCTTCACTGCAAATCTGAGCACAATCGTTGAAATCTCTTTAGAAACTGTTCAGGTGAGATTATTTGAGACATGTAAAATGAATGAATGAATGATTTGTTCCCAGCTGAATCAGTTCTTGAGTTCAAACCACCACAAGTCATCACAGCTTTCTATAGATAGAGATTATATATGAATAATGACCTCAAGGAATAAGTTCACCCAAAATTTAAATTACCCCATGATTTTCTCACCCTCAAGCCATCCTAGGTGTTAATGACTTCTTTCAGATGATTACAATCTGAGTTATATAAAAAACATGTTCTGGCTCTCCCAAATTTATAATGGCAGTGAATGGTGTTGAGATTTTGAAGTCCAAAAAAGTGCATCCATTCATCATAAAAGTGTTCCACACAGGGGGGTTTTGTGTAAGAAAAATCTATTGCAGTGCAAGTCATAAAACGTAGGCGTAGCATGAGCATAGCATATAGAATATGCTAGTCTCACGAGAACCAAATTTTGTTTACAGCAATGAAAAAAAGTCTCCTCTTGGCTTACACCAAAAAATATTTTATTGCATTTTTCTTTACAAATCCTCATTTTGTACTTCCAATTCAATACCGGTGTTTTCTTTGCTCTCTCCACTGCGATTCCATGTTCCTCAGCTGGAACCCTATTCTCTCATGAACGCGCATTCAACAGTTAGCGGAGGCTAGAGATTACGGTTTATGAAGTTTTAAATATGGATATTTTTCTTACACATCGATTCGCTTCAGAAGGCCTTTATTAACCCCCCATAGTCGTGTGGAGTACTTTTGATGATGGAGGGATGCACTTTATTGGACTTCAAAATCTCAACACCCATTCACTGCCATTGTCCCGGCTATTCCAATGCCTGGAAGAGCTGGGACATTTTTTAAAAAATATATAAAGTCACATACACATACGATGGTTTGACGGTTCTTCAACTGTGAAGACTCCCATTGCAGTCTAGGTAAAACAATTAAAGAGGCAAATCATACAGTCAAATCTCCATATTAACAGACACCTGCCTGAGATGCTTAGAATAAAAACGGTAGAAACGCTCTTCGTCTCACCTGCTTTCCACAGTCTCTCACCACCAACATCAACAACATTCACTAATACTTTTAAGCTAATATTATGAATCAGCAAATTAATTACCAGTGACAGAAAACACAGGTCTGACAAGACCAAACACACACCGTCCCAAAACAACCTGTCATCTACTCTGCCATAGTCAAACACGTGCATGCAGAAACAGTGGCCCTGGGCCCTGGGCCCCGGCCCCCACCCCTCCCCCCTCTGGGAGATTAGATTAGTGTCAAGCCCCAAAGAAGTAAAAGCATATAGGGTGGTTGATCCACAGGGCAGGAAATTTTTTTTTTTTTCTAAAGACCTGTTATTAGAAGAGCAGCGTGGAGTTGTGAGCTACAGCTTGACTACACACTGCCCCGTCCTGTTTGCTTTGGGTGGCCTATCAATTAGTTCTGCAAGGATACCCATCTCTACAGCAACCCCCGCCCTGTTGCCAGGCATTGTGGGAGAGCAGGAAAGGTACTTTAACCAGGAACAGCAAGAAATAAAGTGCATGGGTTATGGTGGCGACTATGGTTTTAAACGTTGGAAAATTACACTACTGTTCAAAAGTTTGATGATAATAGGATTTTTATATTTTTGAAAGAAGTATCTTATGCTCACAAAGGCTGCATTTAATTTAATCAAAAATATGGCAAAAACAGTAATAATGTAAAATATTATTACAATTTAAATTTTATTTGAATATATTTAAAAAATGTAGTTTATTCCTGTAATGGCAAAGCTGAATTTTCAGCATCATTACTCCTTCAGAAATCAGACTAATATACTGATTTGCTCAAGAAACATTTCTTTCGTCAATGATGAAAACTGTTGTGCTGCTTAATATTTTGTGGAAACCGTAATACATTATTTTTTCATGATTTTTGGCTGAATGGAAAGTTCAAATGAATAGTATTTATTTGAAACAGAAATGCTTGTAACATTACAAATGTAATAATGTAAATGCCCTGTTGCCAGGCTGTCACTTTTAATCAATTTAATGCATCCTTGCTGAATAAAATTATTCATTTATTTGTAACAAAAATCGTATTGACCTCAAACGTTTGAACAGTAGTTTATTCAAATAAGTAATAGAGACGAAGCTGAGTCAGTGTGCTAAATCTTGAGCTTGTCAATAGCAAAGAGCAAGGAAGATGTTTCTTGAAACACGTGTACCAAAACTGAGAACAATCACAGTCCTCACCTTTCATAGACTGTTATAAAAGTAGATCAAGTGCTGGCTCAAATGGTCAAAGGCATAATTTTTGAGTTAACTGTATACATTTAAGAAAGATGAAAATCAATATCTTATGCATTTACTCAAAAAATCCAATCCTTGATCAGAGCATCCTTTGTTTTTTCAATAAAATAAATGTACATTGTTTAATCGAATGGTTTAATCACTATATATATGTTTGCTTTTTATTTTCTAATCACAACTAGTGGCATTATTATTTTTTAAAAATATTTTGTATATAATAAAAATGTATCAAATATTTATTTTATTCTAAAACTTAAAAAAAATCTATGTAAGATCGGTAAAGTGGTGTCACTACACACCTTTCTCTTTCACACTCACACAAAAACAGTCCCACGTGGCAAAGCAACTTTCCACCTCATAAATCCTCAAACAAAGAAAATCCCTCCTCTGTACCTCAGCGTGTCGGAGCCGGTCTGCAGAATTCCCAGGCAAAAGCCTGATCCCGGGACAGTCAGCGAGAAGCCGCTAAAGTTTGGCTGGGTGGCAGGCAGCTTCATGAGTAAAGCTCCTCTGCACTCCTTACCTCGCTCTGCCTTTCACTGCTCTGAGAGAGACCGAATCTCCCTAAACACACTCACACACACACACACACAAACCCAGCAGCCAACCACAAGCTGAGGGGAGCGGCTTTACCAACTGAAGGAAGGGTAATCTGATCACAAAGCAGTCTTTAAGCCCGGCAGAACTTCAAAAGGAGATGGGTGTTGACTCTATAAACTGGTCTCAGAACAGAGCTGGATTAGAGAGAATGTCAAGATGTTAATTAAGATGAATTATTCATCTGTAATGAGCTAAATCTTAAAAGCAAATTAGGTTTTCAAGTGGTCAAAAAACCTGCTAACTTCAAGTGTTTATGGTTCACAGATCAGGAACATTTGACCAAGTGAATTCTCACAAATCAACCTAAAGCATCAACTTTGTGTCAGAAGTTACTTCTTAGTAAAGTTAAAACAAGACAATTGTAAAAAAAAAATGGATCTATAAAAAGAATGTGAATAGAAGTGGTCAACTAATGTATTTTAATGGCCAATGCTGATAGAAATATGTTTAAGGGCCATATAATATGAATATATGAAACAAAGAATAATAGTAAAAAAAAAAAAAAAAACAGCTGAAACAATGTTGTTTTGGACCCCGTTGACTTCCATTGTAAAGGTCTTTGCACACTCAGTGCGAAATTCTCGTCCAAAATATTCGTTTGTTAAAAAATAAATCCGAGCTCCTGTTGTGTCAATCACGTTTACACACTGCCTCCGAAACTTTCGTCCATCCTAAAAAACTCAGATCAGGTTCGATCTTCTGCGTTTTCACATCCGTAGCCAGCATTTTGATAGCAAAGGATGACGAATACGCCCCCCCGAAAGAAATCCCCCGCAAAAACAAACATTTCAGACTCAGTGTGCAAGGACCTTACATACAAAAACACTTCTTCAAAATATCATCTTTTATATTCACATTGGAAATGAACGTTATATAAGTTTGGAACAACATAAGGATGATAAAATGATGATAGAGTTATTTAAATATTGTTAAAATAATATCATAGTACTTACTGATGTTTTTGAATGAGATTTTATCTTTATAATTTCATTTTTGTTTAAGTTTTAGTAATTTTGCTACACTTTTGTCATTTTAATTAGTCTCTGTAAGCATTTCTATACAGCTTTAATTTTTGTTTTATAAATCTTTATAAGATTTCCGTTTTCAACTAATTTCAGTTAGTCCCCAAGGCAACATTTTAATGTTTAAATGTTAATGTTTTTTCAAGTTTTTCCAATTACATATGTTTATATTTGGTTTAAGAAGATGCTAGCTAGTAATAACAACATGATCAACATGTTAAAGAAATAATCAAATGTGTTTTTGAAAGTTCGTCTCTCCAATCTGTCTTCACATGAGTTCGATCTGGACATCTGCGTTGCGTCGTAAATGCCAGGTGACCTTACAGGTTTGAGGCAAGGCAGGTTCCTACATGAAACGTGTTTGTGTGTAAGCATTAAGAGTATGTGTGTGTAGCTTCTTAAGCTCACCAACTTCTGTAATAAGTTACGGCTTCAGTGTGTTTTTACAGCCTGGAAGCATAGTGCACTGTGATACGAGGGAATCCATTTTGGGTTTACAGATCTGTCTGTCTGGGGTTTAGCGGGTAGCTAGCTAGTGGCTAAAGGTACATAAAGTCAATAAGTGACTAACCTACAGAATTCACCAAACCTGGCCAATTAGTTCATTCCGCAATGCTTCACATTCTCATGCCCTGTTGTTTACAAAGGTTTTTTAAGGGTCACATCCCACAGTAAAGGTCAAGCTGGCTTAATCCTTTGTGGAATATCCTGCTAACCGAAATGCAATTTTGTTGCATTTACCAAAACAGCAAGCAGTGTTTTTGGACTCAAACATTGGCAGAAAACTTTGTGGGCAAACGAGACCTTATATATATGTAGCGTCTGAGCTTTTTTCGTATCCAAAATCCATAAAACCAGATTTAGCCGCTAATTTTGTTAGCGTTAAAACCATTGAAAGTGCAAATAGATGTCTAAAAATCTTGGGGAATGTATATATACAGCGTGACCAGAGGTTTCTGTCTTCATAGAGCAGTTTAGAGCACGTGACTTTGTATAATAACACAGAGGCACACAGAAAGTGAGAGAGAGATTCCAACCCTCGTGCCCAAACCTTTGCCGCCAGACGTTTGTAATGACAGAGCTGCTAGTGAGCGTGAGGAATTCAGAGTAGTTCCTTTCTCTAGCCCGCTCGCGTTCTCTCTCTCTCCTTCATCTTCTTCAAAAACTAATGTAACAAAAAGACAACTTTTCAGGTCTCACACTTCGGTTGTTAGTGTTGGTTTTCCAGGGAACCGCAGAGCATGATTTACATTGTTTTGAATATGGAAATAAAATGGTTAAACATGCAAGGCAAATATAAGCAGCATGGCACAACACAGTAGACTTGCAATTCCTTCAAAAAAGTGCTTGAAAGGCAATGTATAATAAAACCACTCGCAATACTGTATATTACCTCACCACTATTGTGTTATAAATATACAAATATGCAACTACTGTATATGATGCAGCAATGGTCAAATATTATCAATAAGTAAATAATTCAACTGACTGTTTAAAAAATTATATGCTCACCAAGGTTTAATTTATTTGATCTAAAATGTAGTAAAACAGTAATATTGTTAATAATATTACAAATTAAAATAACTGTTCTTTTTTTAATATATAAAATGGAAATTATTCTGGCGATGCAAAGCTGAATTTTCAGAATTATTAGTCCAGTCTTCAGTGTCACACGATCCTTAAGAAATCCTTCTAATATGCTGATTTGCTGCACCATCATTTTTTTTATCTTATTATTATTATTATCTGTGTTGAAAGCAGTTGTGCTGCTAAATACTTTTTTTTATTAATAGAAAGAACAACACTTATTTGAAATAAAATTCTTTAGTAACATTATAAATGGTTTGGGTTTCTTTTATGCGTGCTAGTGTATTTACACTGAGATTAAACATAAGTAATATGCTATTTTTATAAAGTGTAATTGCATGAATAATAGTGAGCAGAGTTAAAAATGTGAAAAGGAGAAAAAAGGTGTTTAGAAAAAGGAGTACAGTTCTCACCTCACAAGGCAAAAACATTATATATATATATATATATATATATATATATATATATATATATATATATATATATATGGATAAATATAGTTAGAAAATAAGCTTAATTGTAGCTAAAGAGGGCCAGTAGGAGCCACCAGGATACTGAAAGCACATGACAGTTTCTCCATTGTTGTTTTCTTAGCGTCCTGTGTTACCATCCCTTTCTTTTCGCTTCTATGTGTTCTTTTGTTGCAAATACACATCACACTGAAACAACACAAATACTCTCTTTTTCTGTCTCTGACTTCCCTCACACAGAATACACAGTGACGCATGCTGGTAGACAAAAGCAGTACATTTTGCACTGAATAATAAAATCTCATATGCAATATCTTCACAAAATTAAAATAAGATCACAACATGGACTGTTCATACTATAATTGTTAAGCTACAAGATATGGATCATTTTATGCATCCCTTTAAAGTAGTAGCTAACCTGAGTGTGTGTGTGTGTGTGAGAGAGAGAGAGAGAGAGAGAGAGAGAGAGAGAGAGAGAGAGAGAGAGAGAGAGAGAGAGAGAGAGAGAGAGAGAGAGAGAGAGAGAGAGAGAGAGAGAGAGAGAGAGAGAGAGAGATTAAACCACTACTTTTTAAAAAATAAGTTGTAACTGGAAAATGCATCCCTTTAAAGTAGTAGATAACCTGTGTGTGTGTGTGTGTGTGTGTGTGTGTGTGTGTGTGTGTGTGTGTGTGTGTGTGTGTGAGAGAGAGATTAAACCACTACTTTTTAAAAATAAGTTTGTAACTGGAAAAGGCTTTAGCAAATATTGTTTTGAAAACAACTTGTTACAAAAAATGTAGATAAATCAATATAATTGCTACTTTTAGTCAGTTACTCCCTTCACTGCATACAGAGTCCATTTATATGACAATGTATCCCTCTCTTTCTCTCTGTGTCACACACAATTTAGTATGGGGGATGGAGGACTCTTGTGTTGATGGATATCCTCCTCCCTCTGTCTTTCAGGCTGTTTCTCTGTTTCTTTTTCTCTGTCCCTCCATCTCATACTTCCTGTTCCCTGGCCACGTTTGCATGTGAATGGGCCACGGGCTGTGATGGCTGTGCCGAGTGATTAAGATCATTGTCTCAAGCATCTAATTAACACTGTTAAAGGTGCGATTCCTCCCCACATAAACAATCGCATTGTCCACGAAAACACTTGCAGAATCTACCAAGCTGCAAAACCTCTCTTGTTCAAACAATGTCATGTAAACCAGCCAAGACTGATGTTCCCAGTTTAAGGAAAAATCACAAATGGGATTTCTTTAATACCTCACTTGATTTTTAAAGACAGACTTAAGATGAGTTTGAGTCATAAGTCTTCTCTAGAGTTTAGCGAGATCTCAACAATGTCACAACATAATTATATGAAGGAAGATAGTAGAAGAAACAATTTGAGACAAAGTTGAGACCCAAATAAAACATAGCTTTAAAGCAAATAAAACAGTTTTCTTAGATGAGTTATCAGCAATCTTAGGAATAGTTCACCCAAAATGAAAACTTGCTGAATATGTATTAACCCTTAAGCCATCCATCCAAGATGTAGTGGAGTTAGTTTCTTCACTGTAGCAAATTTTGAGAAATTTTGCATTATATCAGTTGCTCGCCAATGGATGCCCTGCAGTGAATGGGTGCCGTCAGAATGAGCTGTCCAAACAGCTGATATAAACATTACAAAAATCCACAAGTAATTCTAATGACCCAATTCCATCAATTAACATCTTGTTAAGAAAAAAGCTGGGTGTTTGTAATAAACAAATCCATCATTAATATGCATTTAACATAAACCCGTTGCTTCGGGCTACAATATGAGTCCCCTATTCAAAATGCTACTTTCTCCATTGAAAAAGTCATCTCATCTGAATCAGGAGAGAAATATGCTCAGATCAACAACATTTACAAGTGAAACAGTCCATTTCTAAACAAACATGTGAGAGGATAACGGGATGGACTTTGTCCACTGGAAAAAGCATTATGTCTTTATAAGCTGTTTGGACTCTCATGCTGATGGCATCCATTGGTGAGAAAGTGATATAATGCAAAATTTCTCAAAATCTGTTCTGATGAAGAAACAAAATACATCTTGGATAGCCTGGAGGGTGAACGCATCAGCAAATTTTCATTTTGTGTGACCTATTCTTTTAAGAATGAGCAACTTTTCTGTAACAATTCCTTAATGGTACCATCCAGAAACTTGCATCTCCATCGGATGAGAAACCATTGAGCATTGACTGCCAGTCATGTGTTGTATGTATAGACTGCGGTAAAGGAAGTAGCTGTTTCCTCAGATATTAGATAAGAGTTCTCTCTTTCTCGTGCCCCATCCACTTAACTGTTTGAAGAGTGGTTCGCTCTGCTGTGATTGCAAAGCGCCCCTCAGAGCCCATGTTCACCAGTCCTAAACCACAGAGGAAGCAGTTCTCTTTTCATATCACTTTCTTCATCAATACCAGACGTGTCAAGGGCAAATGGACCGGATGTTGTTTTGCATCCTTTTTTACACTGAAACAACAAATAAACCCATTTATTTCCTATTTCCAAAACATTTGTTTTGTATTTTCACAAAATATTATGTTTCCAAATGTCTTGCCTCAACATGACAATAAAATAATAATTGCACATGTGGCAGCTTAAGCAGCTTAAAGGTGAAGAATGCTTCACATGCTGTCACTGAGTCTGTCCTGAGGGCTTAAGGTGAAAGAACCAGACTTGCACTCATTGCAGTTTTGGCTATGGATGGGGTTAATGACTTGAGTGTAACAGATGACAATAGGCAGAGGTTGTGTCTTCCTTTGTGCTGGAATTCTGTTGGCAGACTTAAATGAATGTCTGGGATTCATTCACTCATGTTACCAACTTACCAATAATAGATCAGCAGGTTTCAATGGCAATTTGCAAATGTGAAATATTATAAAATTAGGGCTGGCATTAATAACGTGTTAATAATACATGCAGTTAATTGATGTTGCTAGAACATTAACCCTATCAATTTTTTAAATGCATATTATAGATCTGATGTAAACAATTAATCTGTGCATGTTCCATTTTTTTAAATGTTTGACCTCATAATGTTTAATCAAAAATGTACTTAATCCTCCAGTGAAAAGGACTGACTTCTTGTGATGTACACAGATCTTCTCCAATCATTCAGTCAAATTAACCCTCGCTTCTGCACGATCACGACAATCTATCTATCATTTTAAGTGCAATGCATGTCGCAAAAACTAATCCACTACTGATGGATAGAACCAATTCCCTGCCCTGCATTGCTTCTTTTTCGATATTCTGTTAGACTTGGATCACAATATGAAAGAAAAAAATCTGTTGCTTCTTCTGTTTTAGTGCAACTTTTACATGTTGTTTATTTTGATTTGACTCAAAGTATTAAATAAATGAAATTAAAAACTATTAAAAACTATTAAAATAATATCATAAAACAAAATACAATTAAATAATGCTAAATAAAAATTAAGAATGAGGCAAATAAAACAAAGAAAAATAAAATACAAATAAAACAGAAAAAAAACTTAAAAACAAAAAGAAAAAGCCATAACAAAAACAAAACTCTGAAAAACAAAAAAAGTCACATAAATAAAACCCTGCACAAAATAAACAAACAAAAAAGGTAATTCAAATCTGTTATAACAAACAGCTAGATAAAAGCAAATGTAAGCAGTTACCACTTGATCAGAAATATTCAAAACCAGCCAAAACAAACTGTAGATTTAGTTACTATAAATGCACAGCCACAACTACAAAAACAATTCAGCTGTCATCCTCAACACCACACTTACTTCACTGCCTAAGCCTTAGACCAGTCTGTCATGTCCAAAGTGTTCAGTCTCGCCCTCTCGTCATCCATTTGTATTTGCACTGTACAGTTACAGCTGATCACAGAGGCACATATCAGATCCCTGAGAACCAGACACACCAGCTCAATCAAAGATCCTAATCAGTCTCAGCCATAACACTACCGCCACTGTGCCCCTACTGCCGAGTCTGTGTGTGTGGCGAGGGGCTGGGGGTGCAAGAGAAGCGTGAAAGGGGAGAGAGATTTTTTTCAGCCCTCCCATGCACTTAATGACTGTACCTGCTGGGCTATCATGAACAATGATGCTTGTTGGCAAAAAGGCAAAGTTGCCATCTCATCTCTCCATTTCTGTCTTTCTCCTGGTGGAGAGCACATTTGTGTAGGCTGAGGGTCTTATAATCCTACAGACTTCCGGTCACATAGGGAGACATATGAATTTATCAACAGCCAAACAACACTGGCGGGCACTGACAGAACACAAAATTGCTTTCTAAAGAAATATTAGCACATGACAATTATTTTGACACCTAAAAACAACGAGAAAAAGAAAAGTAACACATTCAATTCGATTGTAAATGCCTTTGGAAAAATATTCGAGGTTGCATTGCAAGTCATAAATCAAACCTAGTTTAAAGGGGACATATCATTTTCAGTGCTCATATGTAAGACATACTCACACGCAAAGCTCCTTCCTCCTTTCTAAGTACATCTTAGCTACAAAAATCTCATTCAGAAACCATAATGGTTCTGCCTATACTGTGGTGTACTGAATATTCACAATACATATTTGCAATTACTTTAATTTGCAATATACTGAATGGTGCAATACATTTCAGATAATTTTTTATCTAATTCTGCAAAATTACTTTCTGTGAATCAGTTCAAACTTTTATTGTCGTTACTCAAAAAGTGTTTGTGTGCCATCTTTAATATAAAAATGGCAGGTAATATTTACAGGTAAACACTTCCGTTTATTATGCTTTTTAAAAATATATTCCCTCCTCATATTTAGTATTCAGCAACTTAGCCCTCCCTGACAAATTTAAGTATAAAGTATGCTGGAAGACAGAGGTTAGACAATCATAACATAGAGGTTATTTTCATACAGAAGTCTTTGTGAGGTACAGTAATGTAAACTGACCTGACTGAATGCCTCACACCAAAGGCATTCATATGCATTGAAATGAAGGGCTGAAACGCACTGACCCATAGATGTGAGAGCACATTTCCTCTGTGTGTGGGTGTGGATTTGACCAGGTCTTTGCTTTCAGTCCAGACTTGGTCCCTAAGCCCCTTTCTTCAGGACGAGACGCCCCGATCACATTTCAGAGCTGTGTTTGAACTGCTAAATTACAGTCAAACACAATGTAGCAGTCATCAAAGACCTGAAAAACGGACATCCCTCCACCGGCAGGAAACTACACAGGGATTCAGAGACCACATACTTGAGACGACTGTCATTTTGAGGCATTGTCTGCATTTCTAGGCAAAAGTAAATATAAAAGGAGCAGGTCCTATTTCCTTTACTGCAAAAAACGTTTGATATGAACATTATGTAGCAGATCAATAAATAGACTACTGAAGGTATCAGTTATGTGAAAAGCTAAATAATGACAGTTACATTTATGCTATACATTTTTGTCTAAATTAAAAATAAATGTACAGAAACTGAAAAAAATTATAATTTTGAGATTTGCTAAAGATTACATTTTCAGAGTTTAAACCAATAAGTGAGTATTAGATGATGGAAAAGGCAATCTAAATGTAAAAATAAGGGTACTGGTGATTAAATATACATTATTGACCAATACATTAAATTACTAAACAAAAAAATGCAATTTATGAAAATGTAAAAGTAGTTTTATTAAAAAAAATACTAAATACTTTTATTTTAATAAAATGTATAAAAAACAGAAATACATAACTTATTTATAAATCTTTTTTTATTATAAAAACACTAATAACCGATATGGTGCCAATATACTATGCATCCCTCGTTATACTAAACAGACCAAAATATCGATTAAATAAAGTTTATTATCTGCAAGACAAATATAGTCCAAGCAAAACAAGAGAAACCTTGATGCATCATCTGAGACATCAGCTGAAATGAATAACCAGAGAGTTTGGCTTATGATCTGATCACAGGAGTCTTGACTGAATTTACAGTACAGCGCAAATGAATCAAAATAATCTTCTACAGCACCCACACCATCCAACTCCAAAATCAACATGGCTCACTTCTCGATGGAATTTAAGCGGCTCTCAGAAGGCTGCATCACTAAAGTTCGCACCGCCTCATCTTTCTTCACTGACCCGGACTTTGTTTTGGCAGATTTGATGACAAAGCAAGTCAAAATAACATGAGCGAAAACACCAAACTCTTTTTTACACCAGCTGCTGTTGACATCAAGCATTTCCAGTAAGAAAGAAGACAGAAAAGGAATTCCCATTGGATTCTTGCCATTCCTGCCCTCAAGCTACATTTCACGAGGTCTTAGATCATCCCTCCTTCACCTGTATCAATCTGGGCACTAAGACGATATCTTGACAGGTACTGGGCACAGAATCCTGCAAAAACACCTGGCTGGGCTCAAGAAAATGACCTTATTTGGAGCACAGTGGATCTTACTGTCTGTAGGTCATCTGTCTGACTTTCCTTATTTTATGCCAACAATTTGATCGACTGCCATTTTATCAGTGAGATGTTCTGCACTGACTTCATCAAGGACAGGGCAAGTTCAGTCATGAAGAGTCAGACTTTTAATTACAGACTAAGTCTAGTCCACTTGGCAGGACAGGACTGTCAGAGCTCAGTTTTGAAAGCAGCATTTGAAGAGATAGTTAACCCAAAAATTACCCTCACACTCATGTATTTCTAAACTACTTTTTATGCCACCTTGATAACGTAAGTATCTTTCCCAATCATTTTTTCTATATATTTTTTTTGAAGTCTTGGAAAGTGGTAAGCTGTTAACCAAATCAACCCGCTATGAGGTGAACTACAACATTACAAACTTTGATTTGAATTAAAAAAAAAATGTTTTTAATTCGGAAACCAAGGTCCTAGAGTCTGGAGGAAGGGTGGAGAAGCTCATAGCCCAAGTTGCTTGAAGTCCAGTGTTAAGTTCCCACAGTTTGTGATGATTTGGGGTGCAATGTCATCTGCTGGTGTTGTTCCATTGTGTTTTTTGTTACTGCACCCGTTTACCAAGAAATCTTGGAGCACTTCATGCTTCCTTCTGCTGACCAGCTTTTTAAAGATGCTGATTTCATTTTCCAGTAGGATTTGGCACCTGCCCACACTGCCAAAAGCACCAAAAGTTGGTTAAATGACCATGGTGTTGGTGTGCTTGACTGGCCAGCAAACTCACCAGACCTGAACCCCAGAGAGAATCTACGGGGTATTGTCAAGAGGAGAATGAGAAAAAAGAGACCAAAAAATGCAGATGAACTGAAGGACACTGTCAAAGAAACCTGGGCTTCCATACCACCTCAGCAGTGCCACAAACTGATCACCTCCTTGCCACGCCGCATTGAGGCAGTAATTAAAGCAAAAGAAGCCCCTACCAAGTATTGAGTACATATACAGTAAATGAACATACTTTCCAGAAGGCCAACAATTCACTAAAATGTTTTTTAATTGGTCTTATGAAGTATTCTAATTTGTTGAGATAGTGAATTGGTGGGTTTTTGTTAAATGTGAGCCAAAATCATCACAATTAAAAGAACCAAAGACTTAAAATACTTCAGTCTGTGTGCATTGGATTAATTTAATACACAAGTTTCACAATTTGAGTTGAATTACTGAAATAAATGAACTTTTTCACGACATTCTAATTTATTGAGATGCATCTGTACATACATAATGTACAAAACAGTGCACTTAAAGGGATAGTTCACCCAGATATGAAAATTACCCCACCCTCAAGTCATCCAAGGAGTATACGACTTTCTTCTGTCAGACGAATACGATCAGAGTTACATAAAAAATATCCTGGCTCGTCAAAGCTTTATAATGGCAGTGAATGCGGTTTAAGGTTTTGATGCCCAAAAAATGTATTCATCCATCATAAAAAAGTACTCTACACAGCTCTGGTGGGTTAATAAAACCTTCTAAAGCTAATATATTTGTTTGTGTAAGAAAAATATTGATATTTAAACTTTACACAACGTAATCTCTAGCTACCGTTAACTGTCGCGAGAGTTTACGAGAGTAATGTTCCAGCAGGTGATGTAGGTGTAGCATAAGCTCCAGTGAGAAGTGACAAATGCGAAAGTACAGAGAAGAGAGTAAAACAAAACGAGGTCATGAATTAAATGGCAATTAAATTTATCTCAAATATTGTTCACAAATCTGTCTAAATCTGTGTTAGTGAGCACTTCTCCTTTGTCGAGATAATCCATCCAACTGGAATGTTTTCAGCTTCCAGGAATTGTGTAAAGATCCTTGCAAATGGGGCAGTGCAACATGAGATGATGGTCGTGGATGAATAGCACAACAATGGGCCTCAGGATCTCATCACGGTATCTTTGTGTATTCAAAATGCCATCAATAAAATGCACCTGTGTTTGTTATCCATAACATACGCCTGCCCATACCATAATCCCACCGCCACCATGGGCCACTCGATCCACAACATTGACATCAGTAAACCGCTCACCCACACGACGCCATACATGCGGTCTGCCATCTGCCCTGTTCAGTGAAAACCGGGATTTATCCGTGAAGAGAACACCTCTCCAAAGTGCCAGACGCCATCGAATGTGAGCATTTGCCCATTCAAGTCGGTTACGATGACGAACTGCAGTCAGTTCGAAACCCCGATGAGGACGACGAGCATAAAGATGAGCTTCCCTGAGACGGTTTCTGACAGTTTGTGCAGAAATTCTTTGGTTATGCAAACCGATTGTTGCAGCAGCTGTCCGGGTGGCTGGTCTCGGACGATCTTGGAGGTGAAAATGCTGGATGTGGAGGTCCTTGGCTGGTGTGGTTACACGTGGTCTGCAGTTGTGAGGCCGGTTGGATGTACTGCCAAATTCTCTGAAACGCCTTTGGAGATGGCTTATGGTAGAGAAACGAACATTCAATTCACGGGCAACAGCTCTGGTGGACATTCCTGCAGTCAGCATGCCAATTGCACGTTCCCTCAAAACTTGCGACATCTGTGGCATTGTGCTGTGTGATAAAACTGCACATTGTAGAGTGTTTTTTTATTGTGTCCAGCCTAAGGCACACCTGTGCAATAATAATGCTGTCTAATCAGCATCTTGATATGCCACATCTGTGAGGTGGATGGATTATCTTGACAAAGGAGAAGTGCTCATTAACACAGATTTAGACAGATTTGTGAACAATATTTGAGAGAAATAGTCCTTTTGTGTACATAGAAAAATTCTTAGATCTTTGAGTTCAGCTCATGAAAAATGGGGGCAAAAACAAAAGTGTTGCATTTATAATTTTGTTCAGTGTAGATAGATAGATAGATAGATAGATAGATAGATAGATAGATAGATAGATAGATAGATAGATAGATAGATAGATAGATAGATAGATAGATAGATAGATAGATAGATAGATAGATACAAATATTAAATAGTTTGAGAGTGTTGAAAGTCTTGATTACGTCATTCGCAGTGCTTCATTGAAACTGCTTCTTTTGTCTCAATTCTCTGATTGGTTGAGATTCTCTGAAGAATCATGGGAAATGTAGTTTTTCCACCTGGAATCCCGCTGTTAAACATGATTATTTACAAAATAAGTTGAAATGATGTGGGTTGATGGCTTCAACAAAAGCAAATATTATCGATTAACAACCTCGTAGGTCACTTTTTAACAATTTATAAGTTATCGCAAAAAATCAGTTCCCTATGGAAAATATTAATATGATTTTTAATTACAGAACCTGACAACATTGGACCCCACTGACTTTTATTGTATGGCCATTTTTCAAACATTTCTTTTGTGTTTTACAAAATAAATAAAGTCATAGATGTTTGGAACAACATGTAGGTGAGTAAATAATGACATCAGTGAGTAGCTTATGATGATCACTAACAAAATCTCTTGCAAATACAGTCTTCATGTTTTTGAAGCTTCTTTCAGCTCCATGATCAATCATTCCAGTAGCACATTCTTGCAACATCAACTTACCTCCCCACCCACTGCCTTTTAACTTTAATTTCTTAGCCCATTTCTTCAAAATCCTCTCTAATGTATTTGTTTTCTAGCTCTACATTTTTAATTTCCTTTTTCAAGCTGACATTTCAGACATCTTTCTATTATTAACCACAGCTCATCAGACATTTTTAATCATAAATATGTCGACCGCTGTCAGTTCAGAGTGTGTTTAGTAAAAACACAGATGGCTATACATGTTCACACAGAGTGTTGTTGATTTTGAGGAGACACAGCGCAAACGTAAAACGTAAAAACAGCCGCAGGGCCTGCAGGACGGCACAAAGGCACACCGAATGTGAGAACACATGCATTAAGAACTGAATGTATGTCTAAACCGATCCATTAGCTCTTGCCTTTGGCACTGATGAAGACAATGACCACTCTCTTCCTTTGTGAGGAAACAAAAGCAACTCTGTTGCACATCTAAAATGCTCAGGTTTGACTACCAAGCAGTCTGTGGCGATCAACATCATCATATGAAGAAAAAGAGTCTACAGGGTGAGTTAGTGCAGGTAACGCAAAGGTTAAAGATTAAGTCCTACCTATCAGTATCATCTTGACTCTTGGGATTAAAGTGGTGAGCGGTCCCTCTCACGCTGTTCATTCCATCTGAGACCCGGTTAACCCTTCTGGAGTACCGGTTGAGACCTCCGTCCGTCATGTATCTGCAGACAAACACACACACACACATATAAATGCTGGTTCAGCACACAAGATACAAATTACAGGTCTAATGCAGAGTCTTTATCTGTAAATGAAGCATAAACAGGCTGTCTTGTGAAACGCTACAGTTAAATATGTAGCGAGACGCATTAACAAAAGCAAACATTTTACATGATGTTGCCGTCGTCTGATGATCTATGATCTATACTTGTCCGGCTCCTCTAACGGCATGTTGTGTCTGCACGTTCACATTCATAACAAGTGAATTTAATTAACTACAAACAGAGTAAAGAACGTTTGTCAATGTCTCAAAAAATCAGCCCACAGGAAAAACCTGTTTTTCTACCTAAGCAGAGGTCACAAGCTAGGACTGCAACCATCAAGAAAGTCTGGCTGGTTTCACATGACCGCATCGGTTGACTTTTAAGGTGTGCTTTATGTATTTGTGATCTTACTGTAAGTGCCTATCCGTGTTCTTAATATCCCTAAGGACACATTATACAGAGAAGTGAGAGAGAGAAAATAAGAGTGATTGTGGGTTGGACTGCAGGCAGAAGTGGACAGGTGAGCTGTGTGGGACAGTGTGTCTTAACCTGAGGGCACTATGTGGATGTGTGTTTACTCTGTTTAACCGTTTAAGTGGATGTTCTAAACAGGTTCTCCAAAGGGAGTCATTTGCCCTCTGGGGACAAGCAATATGTACCAAACACTTAAAAGAGGGGGAGAACAGCGCTGATAACAGGCTGATCCAATTCCAGCTAAGCTTAATGTTTCAGGTTAATATGATTTTACCATATAACAGATGCCTCTCTTGGCCAACAGAACTACAACACAATAATACTGAAGGACATCTTGTTGCACTGTAAAATAATATGAAAAAATAAAAAAGCCTGAACTTTCAGGTTGCCTGAAATCTCCTGGAAATGTTTATAATAATAAGAATAAGAATAGTAATCATTTATTTTTAATATATAATATAAAGGTAACACTTTAGTTGATTGACCAATTCTTACTATTAACTAGTTGCTTATTAGCATGCATATTACTAGCATTTTGGCTGTTCATTATTACTTATAAAGCACATATTAATGCCCTTATCTGGACAACCAAATTCTAGATCCCTTATGCATTTGTGTGTGTGTGTGTGTGTGTGTAATTTATATATTAAGTTATATCAAAATATATATAAATTCTCATTTATACACACACACACACACACACACACACACACACACACACACACACACACACACACACACACACACACACACACACACACACACACACACACACACACACACACACACACACACACACACGTTGGTTTTATGGTTTCTGAGGACTCTCCATAGGAATAATGGTTTTTATACTGTACAAACTGTATGTGCTATTGCCCTACACCTACCCTACACCTAAACTTAGCCCTCACAGTGACGTGCATTTCTACTTTCCCCAAAACGCACACTGTATGATTTATAAGCATTTTAAATTATGGGGACACTGAAAATGTCCTCATAAATCACCTTCTCCTTGTAATACCTATATCATACCCATGTCATTATACAAATTTGTGTCCTCATAAACCACATAAACATGCACACACACACACACACACACACACACACACACACACACACACACACACACACACACACACACACACACACACACTTTTTAAACAGAATTTGTTTTAATCTTGTTTAATCTAATCAATATTTTTTACAGTAAAATTAGCACGTTTTTAATTTCTTAAATTCCTAAGCATTTTCCCAGTATCAGCTTTGTTGATTGTAATGGGAGTGAGTTAGTTTTGGTTGTTTAGTTTGCAGATGGTGAGAATGTCTTAACAGACACGCATCCTTTATCTTAACCTCTCATTTCCTGCTGTGAAGCAATCAGGTGACAGCGTTTCATCACCCGGAGCGACTGACTAACCTGCCTGGCAGGTGGAACATTTCCAAACAGGATACGCCCCCCTAATGATTTAAGCAATTCACTTCAGGTAATTAAACAGTACATGAATCATCAGGTGCGATTCAGAGCAGAAAAATCAGAAGTCTGAATGAAAAATATGAATTTCACAATCCTGTGGTTGCTTAATCATAATTTTCAAAACACCTCTCAAAGGTTAAGCAACTAGTAGCACAAAGATCAAATGGATTAAATTGGCCTATTTTGTTTATTGTAAATCTATAATAAAACTGTAAATGTGTTTAGTAGATTGATTTATGTGACCAAAGAAACAAGCAAAAAAAACAACTAATCAGGACTTTAAATTGCATTTGCATGTTGTTGCTCTTTTGTTGGTTTTGATTGCTTCTATAATGTCCTCATTTGTAAGTCGCTTTGGATAAAAGCATCTGCTAAATGACTAAATAAATACAAATTTACCATACTAATTAAATTGAAAGATTAAAATGTACTTTCTTTTAGCATATGTCCTCTGTAACCTTTGGCAACTGTCTTGTCACGTTACATGAATTGACGGTCAATAATACCATGGTATGATTCAAAGCACCACCATCTGATATCATCACTGAACTATAGTACCAGCATTGTACTTTTTGAAGAGGTTATCTATGATTATGAATAGTGTCTGTGTTTTAATGTTATGACTGGACAATATTTCCTATGCTTTAGTTCCCTGACAGGTGTGTTACTGGGAACAACGGCTTCTGTTTAACATTGGTTACTGAGCAACAAAACTTGTTAACATTAGTTCAACCAGTTAAACACTCTGCCCCGATGAGGTTATTCATTTGCCCTGACCTGGTAACCCACTGCACGTCAATCAACACCAGTCTGTCAAGAACATACGTCTGTTGGTTGACATACAATGTACATTTAAATCAGAAAATAACTCCTGTTTTCAAGAACAAAAATATTAGTTTTCATCATTCTTCATCAAAATGTATAATTTTCTATATTTATGTACTCTCTGTTGACATTACAAAGGCTAAATAGCCAGGGAAAAATTCAAATAGGCCGAAAAAAATCAGTTCATGTTTTATACAAATATTTTGTATTTTGATTAAATATTTTATTAAGCCGTTTTTAAATATGAGTAAATCAAAACATGGTTATTACAAAGAAATAATCAAATATAATTAGAAATGTATTCCAATCCTATATGTTTTCCTACAAATTATATACTCAGTTAAAAGATTTTAGAAATAAAATATTTTATTTTATATTTTTAAATAAAATAATGATAAAAAATAGCATTTCAATCAATTATGAATTGATTAAATTATTTCTCATTCTAAATGTTTTCCTACAAATTATTTACTCAGTTACAAGTTTAAAAAAAGTATTCAAATAAAATGTAATAATTGGTTCACATCCTGCATGTTTTTCTACAAATATTTTATATTTTATTTATTTATTATCTTAAACAATTTTTAAATATAAATAAATAAAGTAAAATATTTTTATAAAGAAATAACATCTATATTTCAATCAAATATCATTAGAAATTGATTCCAATCCTACGTTTTCATACAAATTATATACTAAGTTAAAAAATGTAATAAAAGTTTTATAAAAGATGGCACCTATATTTCAATCAATTATGGATTAAATCGTTTCTCATCCTAAATGTTTTCCTAATCAAATCCTGTACCTGTCCTACATATTTTCTCACAAAAGTCCTGTATCATTCCGTTAAATATGAATAAAAACATGTATCAGATAAAATAAGACAAAATAAAACCGATGCTTGATGGATATAAACAATACTCTCCGACATAATCTCCCACAAAACATTGTTAAATGCTTTTTATGTTGTCTTTATCTGATTATACAAACATGTAACTAAAATGATACTAAGATAAGCTCGTAAAACGGCACTAATCCAAACCAAGGCATCAGGTTTTCGAAACAGATTTTGCTGTAAGTACCCATTGTTGACTGCGCTTCAAAATCCATCCATATATGGTCTCAGTAATTGGGCTTAAAAGCTTTCCAACTATGATCAAATGTCTCGCAAAGATTTTCTTGTGGTGACAGAATCCTCTACTGGAATTCAGCACCGAGCAGAAGGAATATGAGAATCAATAAAGGTGTCTGTCTGATTCGTGTTTCAACAGGACTAGGGAAAGACGACGCACGATTCTGTGTGTACATTGCTACATGTGCTGTGTTTGTGCATTTAGTCGCATTTCCAAATTTGGATGTAACCTCATATCTCTTCCACGGGATCAAAAGGTCGCAGATTTTTCCACGAAAGTCAGCTAAATCCATGTCTGCGAGGTAAATTCAAGTACTCTTTCTCTTCATGCCACAAATATTCATACATTCACCCTCTCTCAGGATTCAACCATGAATATTTCCCATGACCCCTGACTCCTGTCTTCTTACCACAGGCTACATGTTGCGATTTCATGTCCTACTGACAGACAGCCAAATGAACAGCTGATAACAGACATATGAACAAAATTAATGCTAACATGAATGAGCTATTGGGGATTTTAAAGTATTGTTGCACAGTAGTGATACCCTAATGTACACATTTATGTCAGTAGCTGCTTAAAGCAACATACAGAAGCACTGGGTTGGGCTGTGATTGGATGGTCACATAAATTACACATACTATAATTTGCATGTTGCCACAAACCACACTAGTACACCAGGACTTTGAGCATGCAAGCAGAGTTCCTGGTGAACGACACAATGGAAGAGTGATGGGAATAAAGAAAGCTGGATCGGAGTTGCATGATTACATGCTAAAAAGCTGTGGCTAGCTGCTCATGGGACACGGTAGGAATTCAGCGCAGGGCGCGTCGAGCCATTTTGCCACACACACACACACACACACACACACACACACACACACACACACACACACACACACACACACACACACACACACACACACACACACAGGCACGCACACACACACACGTACACACACACACACACTAATACTGCATCTTCTGATATATAGTGCTAAATGGACATTATAACTTGTTAAAAATGTCAATTATACATCTTTGTAAATGTCATCAAAATAAAAAAAGTCTTCTTGTGAATTGTTATACTGAGCATGAAAGCTATAGTATTTTTGCCAATATGACTGTCTTCGAGAATCGTAAAAAAAATGGTTATAATAACATTTGTGAATTTTTTGGAAGCAACTCTAAATAAACTAATAAAATGGTCTAGGAAAAGTGCGCCACCCCCAGGCAGATGTAGAGAGATGCATTCTTACATTACAGTAATTATATATATATATATATATATTTAATAAAATGTAAATTCATGTCCCAGTCCCATTTTCTCGATTATACAAATATCACATTATTAGAAAAAAACAATTCTATTTTATATTTTTACATAATCCGTGTAATCAATATCGTATCTATTAAAGCAAAGTATGAATCTCACCAAAAAAAGTGTTTTTAAGCATTTTACATTTATTCCAAAATAATAACTCAAGGCATTAACAATTTAATCAACATATTTTATTTGTGAACTTATGTCCAGCTACTTTTTTTCATAGTTAACTTTTAACTAATTTTGAGGCTCATCAGTCATCAAAGTATGGAAAATATTGGTCAGAGACGCGGATATTTAATATCAATTTCACCAAGATTAGTCACTAAATAATCCCACAGATCATATTTTTATGCCATTTTAAGTCTTATTTTGATGTAACAAAGTGGTTATACAGTATCTAAGTGTATTAGTTGTTTACTTCTTCCCATTACCGCCATTATATTGTTCATTCAGACTGATCCGCAAACATGGAACGCACATGAACACAAGAGGCGGGATTTAGCGCATGAACCAATAACAGCTGATCATAGCCATTCACATCCAATCATATCGCGATGGAGGCATTGCTTCCTCTCATGTGACTTTCCCCCATTCTTTCTCAATTACCCCCCACCAAACCCACTGCATGCTTTAGGGGGTCTGTTAAAACTCAATGGGCTCAGGGGAGGCAAGAGAGATGCAGACCCCCGCTGTAACTCTACCTGCTGGTCACTGCTGGACAGTGTTATTTATACACCTTTTAATGTTATATTTAATAATATTTACATTGTTTTGTTTATGTACTACAAATGTTTCTTATCCAATATTTTGATGAAAAACAAACTTAAACGAAAATGATAAATGTTGCCTTGTCAACAAACTGCAAAAAATAAGTACTGAAAAAGTACTAAAAGAAAAATAAAGCCGAATAGAAATTTTGATATTATAGAAATATAACAAAAATATCAAAAGCACATAAAATTACTAATACCTAAACCAAATTTAAAATACAAACTGAAAATATAAAATTAACAGCTAATTAAAAATATTACTAAATACTTTGTAAAACCATTTAAAAAAGTGGCATATAAAAAAGCTTTACTTTCCAACTTATTAGTAAAACAAATTTAATTGCAACTGAAAAACGTAATAACCAATATTTAATTAACACAATATTTAACCTTCCCCTATTTTTTTGTAGATTACACAAATGTAACTCTCTTAAATGGCCAAGCGAACACAGTAATCGCATTATGGTCAAATATCATTAAAGCTGATTTATCATCGATTTATCAATGTTTGAAAACTTTGCAAACACACCATGAAACCACACTCACCCACTGGTGACAGTATCCATCTTCATGCTCCTGCCCAGGACGTCTCCATCACTCATGTACCCCGCTGTTTCCATGGTGACACCCTCCAGCTCCTCCACCTTCTCTGAGAGTTCAACTCCGTTGTGGGTGCAGGTCTGATGCCTGTGTGTGTGCCGCCCACCGC
The DNA here is from genome assembly GCA_027564155.1 of Gymnocypris eckloni scoliostomus. Taxonomy (NCBI): domain Eukaryota; kingdom Metazoa; phylum Chordata; class Actinopteri; order Cypriniformes; family Cyprinidae; genus Gymnocypris; species Gymnocypris eckloni. The sequence continues at coordinate 11,675,349 of CM050434.1, forward strand.
CACTGCCATGCTGTACGAATGCGTTTCCTGAAGAGGGGGCATCACCAGCTTGAAGGCGAGGGCTGGATGAGCCCAGTCGCCATGGCAACGCAGAAGCAGGGCGGGAACTGAGGGCAAGTAAAGCCCTCCCATTGATCTCAGTAGTTACGGTGCTGTCAAAGGTCGTCTCGAGGGTGCTGGCAGGTGATAGTCAGACAGGAAAGACATGAGAAGGTAATGATGAGGATTTTTATTGATTTTGAAGTTTCAGGATTTTATTTGATATTTATATTTTATTTCAGCTGTTTTTCAATTATTGAATTGAATATCAATTATTAAATTTGTATATATATATTTATAGTTAACAACAATTACACTGCCTTCAAGGGGCATACCTGACACCATATTTCAGCATTGACATTTTGCTAAATAATCCTGACTTTTTCATTTTGGGGTGTACTTTCCCTTTAAGAAAACAGAGGATTTATCTTAAAGCAAGCAAAAAGTAAAAGCATCACTGAGTTTCTGGCAACATTTGGCATTCTGTCAGGACAGGGTTTCATTGGAATATTAAAACAAGCTTTTTATTCAGTATTAGCGGGCAGTAGGTGGGCCCTGGCCGATTTCACGGCCAGCTTTTGTACCCTGGAAGGCCGAGACACGCATCAAACTGATCACAGCAAAGACAAAAACCCGGCACCCCCCAAATCATCTCCTAATGCCAATCAAACTGTCTTCCTCAAAGCCATATAGAGTTTAACAGTTCTCAAACCACCAGAGATAAAAGGGTTCACACACCCGGGAACAATGGGGTGCTTTCTAAACTGTGCTGTGATCTCTGTGCCCAGTCATAATTAATGTCATGTTGTACTTCAGCCCTACTGAACTGAAGTCATTTTTTTGACTCGTCCCTAGTTTCCACTAAAAAAGCAAAAATGGAAGTTACAAAGTGGCACTTACATTAGGGCCAATTTTTGAATGATTTAAAAAGCAGAAATATAAAACTTAGAATTTTATAAAAGCACTTAATTTAAAATGTGTGCATTATTTGAGTTGTAAAGCTTTTACAACTAACATTAACCTCTAGGAGCCGTGTGGAGCACTTTTTATGATGGATAGATGCACTTTTTGGGCTTCAAAATCTTGACCCCATTTACTGCCATAATAAAGCTTGGAAGAGCAGGACATTTTTAATATAACTGATTGTATTTGTATGACAGAAGAAAGTCATATACACCTAGGATGGCTTTAGACTGAGTAAATGATGGGGTAATTTTCATTTTGGGTGAATTATCCCTTTAAGATACATAATATTTTAGATGAGTAAAACTTTGACCACTTTCGGCAAGCAGAAACACAAAAATATACAAGCAAACATAAAATCATCCAAATGTTCTTACCTGTGACTGAAATGAGTCGTCCCAGACTGGACATGGTTTCTTGAGGTTTTGCCTCAGATCAGCGATGTTTTCACAGTACGTAGCCTCTTGGTTTCAGAGTCCTCACCTGAGACCAAACTCAAACTCATCACCATCACCACAATCTGCAAACAGCTGCTACCATAATTCTAAGCATGTCCGAACACACATATTCACACACCTAAAATGTAAAAAAAAATGCAGCCAAAACGCTGAGAATAATGAAGCAACTCCAAACTCTGTATTAGCATCACAGCTCTAACTCTGCCTCTTTTGCTTGGCGTTAAATCTCCTAGCATTCTGTAAAAGAGCTTTTTGTTTTCTTGCACCAGTGTTAACGAACGAAACGTTAGCCAACAGCTTCTTAAAAATAAACACACAGTGTATGCCATAGGGGAGCAGGGATTTGGCCGCTCGGATTAACGGCTGTTTACTGATCATGAGGGGTCCACAAGGGGCTCAGGAGGTACAGAGCAGACTCAAACACCTTTGCACATGATGTAAAACGTGTAAAAGAATGAGTGCCATGGTAAAGTACATTCCTGCAGGCTGTAAAGACCACAAACAACCTCTTTCAGAACTGCTCACTGAAGCTAATGCTAAATCTTTGTTCAATAGGCACTACTTGAGTAAAAACAGACTAGCTTCCTCTCAAGCTGCCTAAAATATAAACAGTTTTATTCAAAAGCAGCATTTAGATTGATATCGGCTTTATTTGGATGAGATGAAAGTTCATAACACAACTCAAGTAGGCATTTTCAACACAAGGGCACTAACAGGCATTAGCATAAACGTATATATTCTGTCTTTTAAACTAACTGCTGTCATGTTAAGTGTTATTATCATCATTTTTGTTTAGTTAAGGTTGAAGTGTTAATAATAAAGTCAGACAAGAACAGATTTACTGAAGCTGTAGCCTGGCAGTTAACGTACATGTCAATAATTGCCAAAAGGGGGACTACAGCACCTATTAGAAAAACATCATCTTCCACAGTCATTGTTCTCTTTTAAGCCAACAATTCCAGACTTCAGCTAAGAAAAAAGACAAGACTTTGTTAAGAACAGAATTGCAGAGATGTGACTTAACAGATCACACAAATGCTAATATAAAAGCTGCAGGTACATTCCTCTTCTCGCTTCTGTCTTTATCAATAAAAAGTGACCAAAAAGTCCCAGTAAATAAATAATTAAGACTTTAGGTGTGCTAAACGCCTCTGGGGTAACTCTTTAAAGCAGATAGTTGTCCAACACACACATCTACTTACTTTCATGCTTCTGAAACATATCCAACATGGTTAGAAGGATCTCCTCATTAACACGAGCAATTCCATCCCAAACACAAGAGTGTTGGCTTAAATGTAGCTGATATATACAGCTAAATGTGTTAACTTCCCCTTCATTCAAAACCCTTGGTTGAGTGCGTTCAGTCAGCCATTTAGAAGATGTTGGAGGTCCTCCAGAACTGTCTACACCTCTGAACCTGTCCTTTCTCCCGAGACTGGAGCAGTCGTCTGAGGTGTCCACATAAGAACCATCTCTTGTTCCTTCTGTTCTGAGAGGAGATGCTGACTGACAATGACTGGTCTGGTCCATTGAGAAGACGATTTATGTGGGTCTGCTTCCAGTGGTGCAGGTCTTTGTCTTGGTTGCAGAAGACGACTTCACAGTGCTACTAATATCCTGAGTTTTATTTTTGTTTTCTGGTGGCAACGTGTCCCTGACTCTCCTACACTTCTATTAAGATGGATAAATGCTCTGTCTGACAAAAAGTTGTTTTCCCAGAGAATGTGCCGATTGATTCGTGAAAGAAGCTCTTGTGACTTGGTCCTGCCTTTTCCTTTTCTCCATGGAAAGAGAGGAAATTAGAATACAGCTCTCATGTCTACACCAGCCAGGAACTTCCCCTGTGGAGAAGAGTTTTCTCTCTAAACAAAGTTCTGACAGACTGAGAAAGGACACACATACACACACACATGCTGGTAGGCCTTGGCAACTCCTTGACATCCATAGCCTTTTACATGCAGATGAGGGCAGTTTTGTTTTCTTGTTCACTCTCAGTGACATTGGCCTCGGAGTGCTAACTTATTCAAAAATAATCAGAGACAGTAAACGACCTTGTCCAAACTAGGCATAGTGTTGGGAGTAACTAAGAGTAGCAAACACTTGTTCAACAGAAAGTGTTCAGTAGAATTAACATGTTTTGAAACATTCCCGACTGTCCTCTTTCCAATTTAACACTGGGATATCAGATTCATTTTAGCAAACTGTTATTGATTCACTGAAACAATTCAATACAAATCTAGTGCTGTCAAATGATTAATTGCGATTAATCGCATCCAAAATAAAACTTTTTGTTTACATATTATATGTGTGTGTGTACTGTGTATATTTATTATGCATATATAAATACGCACACATACAGTGTATTTAAAAATATTTACATGCATATATTAATATTAATTCATTTAAATTATATATAAATATATTTAATATATAAACACAATTTTTCTTAAATATATACATGAATGTGTGTGTATTTATATATACACAGTACACATACACATATTATGTAAATTATTTTTTTATTTTGGGTGCGATTAATCGTTTGACAGCACTACATGAATCGCTTAAATTATTCACCGAATCGCTAAAATGACTTTCTATGAAACACTGAAATTATTGTTTGCAATGAATTGCTAAAATACTGTAATGATTCATTATGAATCACTGAATAGTATTCACTAAATAGACTCACTAAAAAAAGGTTAACTATGAAGCACTGATATAATTCACTTTGAATCGATTATTTGTGGCCTTGAGTAGCAGTACATTTTATGTAATATTCATAGCGGAATATTTACTGAAAAAAATGTGCTGTTTTTTTTCAGTTGCATGAGCTCAGTTACCTGATTTTCAGTTTTAGCATAGCTTCCCAAACACTGTTAGTCACAACTCAAGTTTAATTTGTCTTTACTGTATTTGTTTCTGTAGTGTTACAAATGAGTACCTGTCAGGTTCTCCAGAGATGTATGGATGGATTTTCTGCACAGGCCTGTTCGTTCTCTCCTTTCCTCCACTCCTGCCATAAGCCCAGTCTTATCAATTTCTGTTTGAGACCTACTGTATAGAGTGACAGAACAACCTGCTAGTTTAGAGCCAAATAGAGTCTGATGAAGTATCTAGGATAATGCATTAAAGTTATCATAAATGTGTCACCTGTACATAAATGGGGCGACAGTGGCTGTGTTGGGATGGTTGTATTGTTGCTGGAGCTGGAGCTGGAGCTGTGGAAGTTGCACACTGACCATATTGCTGGCTGTTGAGTGGGTCTGAGCACCAAGAGTGAGATCTTGGCAACTTTTCCCCTCTGGAAATGGTAAGCTAGAAGTAGAGCTGTAGTTTCTGTTGTCTTTCTGCCCTTTATGCACAGACAGACCTCCTATCTTTCCATTCCGTAACCGTTCTCCCTCCGCACCACAAGGGGGCGATGCTACAGTCTTATTTGCAGCTGAAGCCTTTCCTCCCTGGCTTGGTTTAGGAATCCCACTCATGGCTGATTTGGCTTTGCTTCCTTTGGGAGCAGACTTCTTAGTCTCGGGTGTAACATGTCCATCAGTTTTGGTATCTCCTTTTAGATGTCCAGGTTCTGTAACAGGAAGCTGTTTGAGCTTGTCTTTCTCTTTAGGCTTTGACTTCTCTTTAACTTTTTCGGTTGCTTTTGCAGAGGCCATTTTGGGTGCTAAAGCCCTTCCGAGTGTCAACTGTGCAATGCCCTTCAGTGCTAGCTTGGGACTTGAGCTACCAGAACTGCTGGGAGTGACAGGCCTTTGGTTTCCAGGGTGGGCTTCAGGGTGTATGGGGCAAATCTGGCTTTCTTCTGGTTCTACAGCACTGACATCTTCTGTGCTGACAACCTTAGCAGTTCTGGAACCCGTTTTGCTGTTGAAGCGCTTGAGTTTTTCCAGCATGGACTTCTGGGTGATCACCTTAGGAGGAACCTCAAGAGAATCTGGGAGTGGTTGTTTAACCGTGACCATGGAGGATGTAGCAGTGTGTTTTGCACTGAGCGACTTGCTTCTCCAGGGTTTAGAGGAGCTAGTGCAGCTGGGTGGAGGAATAGAAGAGCTGATTGGTCCATGATCAACCATTATGGGCGATGGTGTGGTTTTCTCTGAAATTTCAAGATGAAATATAACATTTTAGAAGGTCTTCATCACAACCGTACATGTGCTTGCAAAATATGCAAAAATAATTCCTCATGTGCAAATCCATATGGTTGAAGACCAAGGATCTCTAATTTCCATTTCTTTCACTCTGTGAGGTTTCTGAAAGTGTACTTAATCTAAAAATTGTTTATTTAATGTAAGAAATATTAAAATATTATTTTGAAGGTTTTAAAAAATATTCAAAATATTATATAATGTAAAATGAATCGGTAAAAAAAAAAAAGAAAAAAGAATATATATATATATATATATATATACAGTATATGTAAATTGTGTAGTGTTTAAAGGGATAAATTCAGCCCAAAAATGATTTTTTTTTCATTTATTACTCACTATCAATTTTGTTCCAAACCCATAAGACCTTCGTTAATTTTCAGAACACATTTTAAGATAATTAGAAATCAGAAATCCTTTTAAGAAATCTGAGAGTTTTCTGACCCTGCATAGACAGCAATGTACCTACCAAGTTTAAGGCCCAGAAAGGTAGTAAGGATATCGTTAAAATAGTCCATGTGACATCAGTGGTTCAATCCTAATTTTATGAAGCCACAAGAATACGCGTGTGCAACGAAAACAAAAATAATGACTGTATTCGACAATTTCTTCTCTTCCGTGTCAGTCCCCGACCCGCTGTGCATTCATGATCAAAAAGCTCTCAGATTTCATCAAAAAAATCTTAATTTGTGTTCTGAAGATGAACGAAGGTCTTATGGGTTTGGATCGACATGAGGGTGAGTATTTAATTACAGAATTTTAATTTTAGGTGAACTATTCCTTTAAGACAGGCCAAAAATAAATACAAATATATATTTTTGAATTGCTTTGGGTCACTTTTTAGCAAGTGTGATGCCGGTGGGAGTTTGAAAATATGAAAACGTACTGGATGAAGTGCTGAGAAAAAGAAGCATGAACTATGAAGAGAAACATCTGAAGTATGTGATGTGATGTATCATATTTATTTTTGATAATAAAATAAATCCATACTGTTTAAAAAAGGACAGAGACTGTGAAGCATTTCTTGATATTTGGGACTGTGAATATTTTTTTTTATAAAATACAAACATAATTTCCATGAACAGTTGTTCACGTGACTAACAATCATTAACGCTACTTTTCATGCTTACATTACATATTGTGTTAAAATCAGCATGACATGCATGAAAAGGTAGCATGTGATGAAACCAAACTCTGTTCTGTTCAGTTCAATATTTCCCTAATTTCATCAGTGAAAAAATCAATGCTATTTACAGTGGGGCAAATAAGTATTTGATAAACTGCCGATTTTTTTATTTTTCCCACTTATAAAGAATGGAGAGATCTGTAATTTTCATCGTAGGTACACCTTAACTGTGAGAGACAGAGTCTATAAAAACAAAATCCTGAAAATCACATTGTATGATTTTTAAATAATTAATATCCATTTTATTGCATGAAATAAGTATTTGATACAATAGAAAAACAGAACTTAATATTTGATACAGAAACCTTTGTTTACAATTACAGAGGTTTCCTGTAGTTCTTGACCAGGTTTGCACACACTGCAGCAGGGATTTTGATTCACTCCTCCATACAGGTCTCCTACAGATCTTTCAGGTTTTGGGGCTGTCGCTGGGCAACACGGAGTTTCAGCTCCCTCCATAGATTTTCTATTGGGTTCAGGTCTGGAGACTGGCTAGGCCACTCCAGGACCTTGAAATGCTTCTTACAGAGCCACTCCTTATTTGCCCTTGCTGTATGGTTGGGTCACTGTCATGCTGGAAGACCCAGCTTCAATGCTCATACTGAAGGAAGGAGGTTGTTGGCCAAAATGTATACATGATACATGGCCCCATCCATCCTCTCCTCCATACGGTGCAGTCGTCCTGTCCACTTTGCTGAAAAGCACCCCCAAAGCATGATGTTTCCACCCCCATTCCACCCCCAGGATTTTAATCCATATGACGGTGTAGTGTGTTACTAATGGTAACCGTTGAGACCGTGGTCCCAGCTCTCTTCAGGTCATTGACCAGGTCCTCCCGTGTAGTTCTAGGCTGATCCCTCACCTTTCTCAGGATCATTGATACTCCACGAGGTGAGATCTTGCATGGAGCCCCAGTCCGAGGGAGATTGACAGTCATGAATTTCGTCCATTTTCTAATAATTGCACCAACAGTTGTTGCCTTCTCACCAAGCTGTGTGCCTATTGTCCTGTAGCACATCCCAGCCTTGTGCAGGTCTACAATTTTGTCCCTAGTGTCCTTAGAGAGCTCTTTGGTCTTGCCCATAGTGGAGAGGTTGGAGTCTGATTGATTAATTGAGTGTGTGAACAGGTGCAATTAATACAGGTAATGAGTGGAGGATAGGAGGGCTTCTTAAAGACAAACTAACAGGTCTGTGAGAGCCAGAATTCTTGCTGGTTGGTAGGTGATCAAATACTTATTTCATGCAATAAAATGGAAATGAATTATGTAAAAATCATACAATGTGATTTTTGGGAATTTTTTATAGATTTTGTCTCTCACAGCTGAGGTGTACATACGATGAAAATTACAGATCTCTCCATTCTTTATAAGTGGGAAAACTTGAAAAATCGGCAGTGTTTCAAATACTTATTTGCCCCACTGTACCTGTGCTGCAAAAATGGTTGTTTCCCTTGTATGTATGATTTAATTATGAAGTTATTTACCAGCCTGTTTCATAAAAACTCAGTTTAGCATTGCTTACCTTACAGGCAATCTGAGCAAAATTCCTAACAGTCTCATCTTCCCTGCATGTCTTCCTAACTGCTCAATCTCAGTGTGTACAGTTTTGCCATGATCACTGACTTTTTTCTTTATCTGCTTCTTCTTCTGGTCTTGCCACAAGTACACTAATTAGAGCTGAATCAGTGAGCAGTAAACGCCTCTCATCATCATCATCATCATCATCATCATCATCATACCACAGCCAGCAGCATGCAGCTGAGAGTCCATACAAACCACACACAGACATGTACATCATGCATGTGCAAAAATGGAAAATTACTGTATGTGGTTTTATGACTTTGGTTTGAATACAAAAATCCACATATTCTCAGTCACTCAACTATGTGACATGTTAGAGGGGTTATAACCCTAAATAACTCAACTCGATGCTGATGTAAACCGAGCCTGCCATAATGAAACAACAGTGGGCCAAAAATGTGTCAACAACACAGTATGCAATTACACAATCATAAAACTGTGAACACTATGAGCAGTTACCCAGTGGATGGTTTAGATCACTCATTCTGTGCAAGAAAAATGTTCTAATGAATCTAAAATTGGGTCAAAATGTTGTTGAAAAATGTCCAATAACAGATGGTTAAAATAATAAATATAACTAGATAAAAGTTTGTGAACAAACTTTAAGTTGGCTTCTGACGGACCAGAAAGTTTTAAAAGTTTGGAAAGTTTTAAAAGTTTTAAAAGTTTTATAAGTTTAAGTTTTAAAAGTTTTATAAGTTTTAAAAGTTTAAGTTTAATAGTTAAAAGTTTAAGTTTTAAAAGTTTAAGTTTTATTAGTTTTATAAGTTTAAGTTTTAAAAGTTTAAGTTTTAATAGTTTTAAAAGTTTTAAAAGTTTAAGTTTTAAAAGTAGCGAATAAGTTGCAGCATGTTCTTAGCATGTATTAGCGTGATTTTAGCATGATTAGCATGTTGCTAGCATGTTCTTGGCATGTTAACATGATTAACATGTTCTAGCATAATGCTAGCATGATTATACATGTTGGCATGATTTGTTTCATGTTGTTAGCATGTTGCTAGCGTGATTAGCATGTTGCTAACATGATTTTAGCATGATTAGCATGTTGCTAGCATGTTCTTGTGATTAGCATGTTCTTTAACATGTTGCTACCATGATTTTAGCATGATTAATGTTGTTCTTAGCATGTTGCCTGATTAGCATGTTCTTGCATGTTGCTAGCATGATTAGCATGTTGAGCATGTTTGCTGCGTTAGCGTGATTTTAGCATGATTAGCATGTTCTTGATGTTGTTAGCATGATTAATATGTTGCTAACATGTTCTTGATTTTAGCATTATTAGCATGTTGTTAGCATGTTTAGCGTGATTAGCATGTTCTTAGCATGTTGCTAGCGTGATTAGCATGTTGCTAGCATGTTGCTAGCATGATTAACATGTTGCTTAGCATGTTCTTCATGATTAGCATGTTCTTAGCATGTTTAGCATGTTATTAGCATGTTGCTTAGCATGATTAACATGATTAGCATGTTGCTAGCATGTTGCTTCATGTGATTAGCATGATTAGCATGTTCTAGCGTGATTAGCATGTTGCTGGCTTGTTTTAGCATGATTAGCATGTTTCTTTAGCATGTTTGCTGGCATGATTAGCATGTTCTTTACCATGATTTTAGCATGATTAACGTTGTTAGCATGTTGCTGGCGTGATGTTAACATGTTGCTAACATGATTTCTTTTGCATGATTGCTTTGCATGTTGTGATTTGTTTCTTAGCATTTTTGATTAGCATGTTGCTATTGCTAAGTGTTAGCGTGATTTTAGCATGATTAGCATGTTGCTGGCGTTTGCATGATTGTTCATTTTTCTTAATGATTTTAACATGATTAGCATGTTGCTGGCATGTTTAGCATGTGTTTTCTTTAATTAGCATGTTGCATGTTGCTAGCATTTGCATTGGCATGTTGCTGTTGGCGTGATTAACGTATTCTTGTAGCTGTGTTGTTGTTAGCGCATTATGTTGCTTGCATGTTCTTAAATGATTTTGCATGTTGCGCATTTTAGCTGATTAGCATGTTGCTCAGCATGTTGCATTAGCATGTTGTTGGCATGTTGCGTGATTAGCATGTATTGCGGCATGTTGCTAGCATGATTAGCATGTTGCGCATTGCGTGTTCTTGGCATGTTGCTTGTATGATTAGCATGTTCTATGTTGCGCATGTTAGCATGCTGCGCGTGATTAGCATGTTCTTAGCATGTTTTAGCATGATTAGCATGTTCTTGCATGTTGCATGTTGCGCGTAATGTTATTTTAGCATGATTAGCGCTGGCATGTTCTTGGCGCGGTTAATTTCATGTTGCTAGCGTGATTAGCATGTTCTTGCATGTGCATTTGTTTCTTTGGCGTTCTTGATTTTAACATGATTAGCATGTTGCGCATTTTCTTGCATGATTGCATGTTCTTGGCATGTTCTTAGCATGATTAACGTTTCTTGGCATGATTTTAGCATGATTAGCATGTTCTTTATGTTGCTTGGCGTGATTTAGCATGATTGGCATGTTAATGATTAGCATGTTGTTGTTCTTTTGTTTTTGCAAGAGCATGATTAGCATGTTGCTATGGTTAACATGTTGCATGTTTTGTGATTAGCATTCTTTAGCATGTTGCTGGCGATTAGCATGTTTTGCATGATTAGCATGTGCTATGATTTTAGCATGATTAGCATGTTCTTGCGCATGATTTTATGATTCTTAGCATGTTGCGCATTTTAGCATTTTTAGCATGATTTGCATGTTAGCATGTGCATTTTTAGCATAATTAGCATGTTGCTAGCGCGTTTTATGATTAACATGTTGCATAATGCGGTATTTAGCATGTTCTTGTATAGATGTTGTAGTTTAAACCATGTTATTTAGGTTAGCTTATGCTATATTTCCCTCACCATGTAATGTTTTGGGAGCAGGGGTGCATACCACTGCGGGGTATGATCTCGCTCAGCTTGATAGCCTCTTCAAATGTTGTGATTCACAAGTTTCTCTAAATTCTCTGCGCTACAACCCGTCAGTTTTGCATTGTCGATGCGTTTTTTCGTGATTTTTCGCTAATGCGATTAGCATAAACCCATCGCTTAGAAAGATATAGCAGTCAGAATAGTTCGAGATATGGTGCGTTTTGGGTTTGTAGAGTTAAAGCTCTAGGAGCAAGTAATTTAGTCTCAGAAGAATAATAATAATAACTAGATAAAAGTTTGTGAACAAACTTGAAGTTTGGAAAATTTTGTTCTTGGACTTAGTTTTAAGTTTGAAAGTTTTAAAAGATGATAGATAGATTAGATAGATAGTTAGATAGATAAGATAGATAGATAGATAGATAGATAGATAGATAGAGTGATAAGTCAGTAGATAGAAAAGTTAGATAGATAAGATAGATAGATAGATAGAGAAGAAGTAAAAGTCAGTAGATAAGATAAGATAGATAGATAGATGATAGATAAATGAAGATAGATGATAAAGTTAGATAGATGTATGTTCTTGGCATGATTAGCATGTTGTTGCATGTTGTTAGCATGTTGCATTTTCTAGCATGTTTTGATTAGCATTCTTGTGATGTTCTTGTTAGCATTTTCATGTTGCTAGCGTGATTAGCATGTTGCTAGCATGTTGCTGGCGTGATTACATGTTGCATGTTGCGCGTGATTAAGCATGTTGGCATGATTTTAGCATGATTAGCATGTTGCTGATTAGCGTGTTGCAGCATGTTGCTAACATGATTTTGGCATGATTGGCATGTTCTGGCATGTTGCATGTTTTGCATGTGCGATTAATATTGTAGCATGTTGCTAGCGTGATTAACATTTTGCAGCTTGTTTTTAGCATGATTAGCATGTTGCTTGGCGTGATTTTGTTGCTTTGCGCATGATTTTGCATGATTAGCATGTTCTTAGCATGTTGCTAGCGTGATTAGCATGTTGTTAGCATGATTTTAGCATGATTAATGTTTGGCATGTTTGCGTGATTGTGCTTGCTAGCGTATTAGCTTCTTAATGTTGCGCATGATTTTAGCATGATTAGCATGTTTCTTGTTTCTTGGCATGATTGCATTCTTAGCATGTTTCTTAGCATGTTGCTAGCGTGATTAAGCGATTTGCGATTAGCATGTTGTTGTGGCATGTTGCTAGCATTATTAGCATGTTGCTGCATGTTCTTTGCGCGTTTTGCATGATTAGCATGTTGTTGCGCATGTTGCATGTTCTTTTGGCGTGATTATTCTTGCATGTTTTTAGCATGATTAGCATGTTGCGCATGTTGCGTGATTAGCATGTTTGGCATGATTTTAGCATGATTAGCATTCTTGCATGTTCTTTAGCGTGATTAACATGCATTATTTTAGCATGATTAGCATGTTCTTAGCATGTTCTTTAGCATGATTAGCATGTTCTTGCATGTTGCATGATTTGCATGATTAGCATGTTGTTGGCATGTTCTTTAAGATTTTTAGCATGATTGGCATGTTAGCATGTTCTGTGGCATGATTAACATGTTCTTAGCATGTTTTTTGGTGTTGGCATGATTAGCATGTTGCGTTGCGCGCTTAAAGTTCTTGCATGTTGGCATGTTCTTGGCATGATTTTTGTGATTAGCATGTTGCTGATTTCGCGTGATTAGCATGTTCTTGGCATGTTGCATGATTTTAACATGAGCATGATTTGCATGTTGCTTTAGCATGATTAGCATGTTTCTTTAGCATGTTGCGCATTTTTGCATTTCTTTGGCATGATTTTAGCATGATTAGCATGTTCTTGGCATGTTTTAGCATGATTAAGATTTGCATGCATGATTTGCTGCGTGATTAACGTGCGCATGTTTTAGCATGATTAGCATGTTTCAGCATGCTGGCATGATTAACGTTCTTAGCATGTTTTAGCATGATTAGCATGTTGCTGTTTAGCATGATTAAGTGACTAATGTTGCTAGCATGATAGCATGATAGATAGATAGATAGATGATAGATGATAGATGATTAGCATGATTAGATGTCAGTAGATAGATAGAGCAGTAGATAGATGATAGATGTGCAGATAGATAGATAGATAGATAGATGTGATAGATAGATAGATAGATAGATAGATAGATGGATAGATGTTAGATAGTCATGATGATAGTCAGTAGATAGAAAGAGTCAATAGATCATTTCCTGTAAATTACCATGTAGTTTCAACCTATATGCTATTTCATGGGCCGTCCCTCACCATGTAAGTCTATGGGACAATTTTGGGGGCTCTTGCGCAGTGGTAAAACCCACTGCGGGGTATGATCTCGCTCAAGCTTGATAGCCTCTTCAAATGTTGTGATTCACAAGTTTCTACGAAATTCTCGCTCTGCGCTACAACCCGTCGAGTTTGCCGCCATGCATTGTCGATGTTTTTTGCGCGGTTTTCGCTAATTGCGATTAGCATAAACCCGATCGCTTAGAAAAGATATAACCGAGTCAGAATAGTTCGAGATATGTTTGCGAGTTTGGGTTAAAGTTAGGAGGAGTAGCAGTCAGAAATTTAGTCTCAGAAGAATAATAATAATAATAAGTTTAAATAGAATAACAGTGTTGGCTTTCCCAAGCCAACTTAACTAGATAAAAAGTTTGTGAACAAACTGTTGGCTTGAAAGTCTGATATTAGACTTAGTTTTAAAAGCTAGCAGTTTGAAGTTTTAAAAGAGATAGATAGATGAGATAGATATAGATAGATAGATTATATAAGATAGATAGATAGATAGATAGATAGATAGATAGATAGATAGATAGATAAAGTGATAGATGATAGATTGATAAGATGTTAGATAGATAGATAGATAGATAGATAGATAGATAGATAGATAGATAGATAGTCTTAGATAGATAGATAGATAGTAGTCATGATAGATGTGTAGATTAGATAGATGATAGATGATAGATAGATGGTCATAGATGATGATAGATAGTCGGTGATAGATGTCTGATATAGATAGATAGATAGATGACATGATAGCATGATGTATGTAGATAGATGATTAGATAGATAGATTAGATGTTGATAGATCGATAGATGATAGCATGTTGCTGCATGTGTTATTATTTTAGCATGATTGCATGTTTCTTAGTGATTATGTTTAGCATGTTTTAGCATGATTAACAGCATGATTTTTTAATGTTGTTAGCATGATTAACATGTTTTAGCATGTTGCTGCATGATTAGCATGTTGCTAGCATGTTCTTGTATAATGTATTATGTTAACATGATTGCATGTTGTTTAGCGTGATTAACATGTTCTTAAGATTGCTGTTGATGTTGGCATGATTAGCATGTTGCTAGCATGATTAACGTATTCTTTAGCATGTTAACGTGATTAGCATGTTGCTAGCATGTTGCTGCGTGATAGCATGTTCTTAGCATGTTGCTGGCGTGATTAGCATGTTGCCGCGTTCTGGCGTGATTTGTTGGCATGTTGCTGGCGTTGATTAGCATGTTCTTAGCATGTTGCTAGCGTGATTAGCATGTTCTTAATGTTTTTAGCATTATGTTGCATGTTGCAGCATGTTGCTGGCGTGATTAACATGTTGCTAGCATGTTTTGCGTGATTAGCATGTTATTTGGCATGTTCTTGGCGTGATTAGCATGTTCTTGATTCTTGCATGTGTTGGCATGATTAGCATGTTGCTTGGCATGTTCATGTTGCTAGCATGATTAGCATGTTAACGTTTAGCGTGATTAGCATGTTGCGCATGTTTTTAGCATGATTAGCATGTTCTTTGGCATGTTGCTAGCGTGATTAACATGTTGCGCATGTTCTAAGATTAACGTATTCTTGCATGTTTTTGGCTTAGCATGTTGTTAGCATGTTGCTAACATGTTGCAGCATGTTCTTGGCGTGATTAGCATGTTGCGCATGTTTTAGCATGATTAGCATGTTCTGCTAGATGTTTAGCATGATTAGCATGTTTCATGTTCTTGGCGTGATTAACATTCTTGCTTGCGCATGATTTTGCTGATTAGCATGTTCTTTGCATGTTCTTGGCGTGATTTAGCATGTTGCTAGCATGATTTGCATGATTAAGATTCTTGCGCATGTTGCTAGCGTGATTATATTCTTGGCATGTTCTTGGCATGATTAACATGTTGCTCATGTTGCTAGTGATTAACATGTTCTTTAACATGTTTGATTAATGTTAGCATGTTCTTAGCATGATTTTAACATTATTAGCATGTTCTTGGCATGTTGCTAGCGTGATTATGTTGCTAGCATGTTTTAGCATGATTAGCATGTTCTTGCTGGCATGATTTTAACGATTAGCATGTTCTTTGGCATGTTGCTAGCGTGATTAGCATGTTGCTAGCATGTTTTAGCATGATTAGCATGTTATTTGGCATGTTGCTCATGTTGCTGGTGATTAGCATGTTCTTGGCATGTTTTTAGCATGATTAATGTTGCGCGCGCTAAGATTGGCATGTTCTTGTGATTTTAGCATGATTAGCATGTTGATGGCGTGATTAGCATGTTGCTAACATTCTTTGCCATGATTTTAGCATGATTAGCATGTTCTTTGGCATGTTCTTCATGTTTTAGCATGATTAACGTTTCTTAGCATGATTTTAGCATGATTAGCATGCTGGCATGATTTTAGCATGATTAGCATGTTGCTAGCATGATTAGCATTTTCTTGATGATTTTAGCGATTAGCATGTTGCTAGCGTTTTCTTGGCGTGATTTTAACATGATTAGCATGTTGCATTTAGCATGATTTTAGCTGATTAGCATGTTCTTGATGATTTTAGCATGATTAGCATGTTCTTGCGTGATTAGCATGTTCTTAGCATGATTTTAGCATGATTAGCATGTTCTTAACATTTTGCTGGCGTATTTTAGCATGATTAACATGTTCTTTGGCATTTTAGCATGATTAGCATGTTGTAGCATGTTGTTTTTAGCATGATTAATGTTTATTGCATGTTCAATGTTTAGCATGTTGCTAGCATAATTAACATGTTCTTGATGATTTTAGCATGATTAGCATGTTGCTAGCATGTTGCCAACATGATTAGCGTGACTAGCATGTTCTTGTATAGATGATAGATAGATAGATAGATAGATAGAGTCATGATAGATAGATAGATGATAGATGTTAGATAGATAGATAGATAGATAGATGTTGGCATAGATAGATAGATAGATGATAGATGTATAGATAGATAGATAGATAGATGTGATAGATAGATAGATGTGGATAGATGATAGATAGATAGATAGATGATAGATAGATAGTATAGATAGATAGATGGATTATAGATAGATGTCAGTAGATAGATAGAGTCAGTAGATAGAAAGAGTCAATAGATCATTTCCATGTAAATTACCATCGTAGTTTCAACCTATATGCTTTTCATGGGCCGTCCCTCACCATGTAAGTCTATGGGACAATTTTGGGGGCTCTTGCGCAGTAAAACTTATACCCACTGCGGGTATGATCTCGCTCAGCTTGATAGCCTCTTCAAATGTTGTGATTCACAAGTTTCTCTGAAATTCTCGCTCTGCGCTACAACCCGTCGAAGTTTGCCGCCATGCATTGTCGATCGTTTTTGCGGTTTTTTCGCTAATTGTCGATTAGCATAAACCCGATCGCTTAGAAAAGATATAGCAACTCGAGTCAGAATAGTTGAGATATGTTGCGAGTTTCGAGTTTGTAGAGTTAAAGCTCTAGGAGGAGTAGCAGTCAGAAATTTAGTCTCGAAGAATAATAATAATAATAACTAGATAAAAAGTTTGTGAACAAACTTTAAGTTGGCTTGACGGACCAGAAAGTTTAAAAAGTTTGGAAAGTTTTAAAAGTTTTAAAAGTTTTATAAGTTTAAGTTTTAAAAGTTTTATAAGTTTTAAAAGTTTAAGTTTTAATCGTTAAAAAAGTTTAAGTTTTAAAAGTTTAAGTTTTGTTAGTTTTATAAGTTTAAGTTTTAAAAGTTTAAGTTTTAATAGTTTAAAAAGTTTTAGTTTTAATAGTTTTAAAAGTTTAAGTTTTAAAAGTAGCTAATAAGTTAGGCTAGCATGATTAGCATGTTGCTAGCATGATTAGCATGTTGCTAGCATGTTGATAACATGTTGCTAGCATGATTAGCATGTTGCTAGCATGTTGTTAACGTGATTAGCATGTTGCTAGCATGATTTTAGCATGATTAGCATGTTTGCTAGCGTCATTAGCATGTTGCTAGCAATTTTTTGGCATGATTAGCATGTTGCTAGCATGTTGCTAGCGTGATTAGCATGTTGCTAGCATGATTTTAGCATGATTAGCATGTTGGTAGCATGTTGCTAGCATGATTAGCATGTTTGCTAGCATGTTGCTAGCATGATTAGCATGTTGCTAGCATGTTGCTAGCGTGATTAGCATGTTGCTAGCATGTTGCTAGCATGATTTTAGCATGATTAGCATGTTGCTAGCATGTTGCTAGCGTGATTAGCATGTTGCTAGCATGATTTTAGCATGATTAGCATGTTGCTAGCATGTTGCTAGCATGTTGCTAGCGTGATTAGCATGTTGCTAGCTTGTTTTTAGCATGATTAGCATGTTGTTAGCATGTTGCTAGCGTGATTAGCATGTTGCTAGCATGATTTTAGCATGATTAGCATGTTGTTAGCATGTTGCTAGCGTGATTAGCATGTTCTTTGCATGCTAGCATGTTCTTCGCGATTTTAGCATGATTAGCATGTTGTTGGCATGTTGCTGGCGTGATTTAGCATGTTCTTTTGCTAGCATGATTTTAGCATGATTAGCATGTTGCTAGCATGTTGCTGCATGATTAGCATGTTGATAGGCATGTTGCTAACATGTTAGCATGATTAGCTTTTTGCGCTTATGTTGTAGCGTGATTTTAGCATGATTAGCATGTTGCGCATGTTGCCAGCATTATTAGCATGTTGTTAGCATGTTCTTGGCATGATTAGCATGTTTTAGCATGATTAGCATGTTGCTTGGCATGTTGTTAAGCGTGATAAGCATTTTGCTTAGCATGATTAAGCATGTTCTTTAGCATGTTGCTAACATTATTAGCATGTTCTTGGCATGATTTTAGCATTATTAGCATGTTGCTTGCTGTTGCTAGCATGATTAGCATGTTGCTAGCATGTTGCTAGCATTATTAACATGTTGTTAGCATTGGCATGTTGCTGGCATGATTTAGCATGATTAGCATGTTCTGTTGGCATGTTGCTAACATTATTGGCATGTTGTTGGCATGTTTTTAGCATGATTAGCATGTTGCTGGCATGTTGTTAGCATGATTAGCATGTTGGATTTTGCTAGCATGATTAGCATGTTCTTTAGCATGTTGCTAACATGTTGCTGCGTGATTAGCATGTTGTTGTTGCTGGCATGATTTTAGCATGATTAGCATGTTGTTAGCATGTTGCTTAGCATGATTAGCATGTTGCTAGCATGTTGTTTAGCATGATTCATTTTCTTGGCATGTTCATGTATTATTAGCATGTTGCTAGCATGTTGCTGGCATGATTTTAGCATGATTGCTTTGTTTTTAGCATGATTGGCATGTTGCTTTTCATGGGCCGTCCCTCACCATGTAAGTCTATGGGACAATTTTGGGGGGCTCTTGCGCCCCAGGGGTAAAACTTATACCCCACTGCGGGGTATGTTCTCGCTCAGCTTGATAGCCTCTTCAAATGTTGTGATTCACAAGTTTCTATGAAATTCTCGCTCTGCGCTACAACCCGTCGAGTTTGCCGCCATGCATTGTCGATGCGTTTTTTTTCTGTGATTTTTAGCTAATTAAAACCCGATCGCTTAGAAAAGATATAGCACACCCGTCAGAATCAGTTCTGAAGATTTGGGATGAGTTTGGAGTCTGTAGAGTTAAAGCTCTAGGAGGAGTAGCAGTCAGAAATTTAGTCTCAGAAGAATAATAATAACTAGATAAAAAAGTTTGTGAACAAACTTTAAGTTGGCTTGCGAAAGCCGGACCAGAAAGTTTTAAAAAGTTTGGAAAGTTTTAAAAAGTTTTAAAAGTTTTAAAAAGTTTTAAAAGTTTTAAAAGTTTTATAAGTTTAAGTTTTAAAAGTTTTATAAGTTTTAAAAGTTTAAGTTTTAATAGTTAAAAAAGTTTATTTTATTAGTTTTAAAAGTTTAAGTTTTAATAGTTTTAAAGTTTGTTTTAATAGTTTTAAAAGTTTTAAAAGTTTACGTTTTAAAGTAGCGAATAAGTTAGGCTAGCATGATTAGAATGTTTTGCTAGCATTATTAGATGATTAGCATGTTGCAAGATGTTGCTGCGATTGCATGTTGCTGCATGTTGTTAAGATGATTAAAGATGTTGCTGCATTAAGATGTTGCTACATGATGCATGTTGTTAAGATGATTAAGATGTTGATATGTTGCCAAGATGTTTTAAGATGTTGCGTGATTAGCATGTTGCATGATTAAGATGAAGATGTTGCTAGGTGATTAAGATGTTGTTGTGTGATGTTAGATGATTAGAATGCAAGATGTTGCTGATGATTTTAAAGATGTTGCTAAAGATGATTTTAAAGATGATTAAGATGTTGCTAAATGATTAAGATGTTGCTAAGATGATTTTAAGATGATTAAGATGTTGTTAAGATGTTGCTAAGATGATTAAGATGTTTTGATGTTGCTAAGATGATTTTAAGATGATTAAGATGTTGCTAAGATGTTGCAAGATGATTAAGAAGTTATGTTAAGATGTTGCTAACGTGATTAAGATGTTGCCAAGATGTTGCCATGATTTTAAAGATGTTGCGATTAAGATGTTGCCAAAGATGCTGCGTGATTAGATGTTTTTTAAAGATTTTGCTAAGATGAAAGATGTAAGATGTTAAAGATCATAAAGATGAAACATGTTGCTAAGATTATTTAAAGATGATTAAAGATGTTGCTGCATGATTAAGATGATTGCAGATGTTGCTAACATGATTTTAAAGATGTTTAAAGATGTAAGATGTTGATGATGATTAAGATGTTGCCAAAGATGTTGCTGCTGTGATTAGATGTTGTTTAAAGATGATTAAAGATGTTGCTGCATGATTAAGATTATTTTAAGATGTTGCTAGCGTGATTTTAAGATGATTAAAGATGTTGCTGATGTTGCTGCGTGATTAAGATGTTGCCAAGATGATTTTAAAGATGATTAGATGAAGATGTTGCTGTGATTATAAGATGTTGCAAAGATGATTAAGATGTTGCCAAGATGTTGTTAGATGAAGAAGATGTTGCTGGATGATGTTAAGCGTGATTAACAGATGTTGATTAATGATTAAGATGTTGCAAGATGTTGGATGAAAAGATGTTGCTTGATGAAAGATGTTGCCAAGATGATTAAGATGTTGCTGCGATGATTAAGATGTTGCTAAAGATGATTTTAACATGATTAGATGTTGTTAAGATGTTGCTGCGTGATTAGCATGTTGCTAGCTTGTTTTGATGATTGATGTTAAAGATGTTGCTAACGTGATTAAAGATGTTGCCAAGATGATTTTGATTATTAAGATGTTGCAAGATGTTGCTGTGATTAAGATGTTGCCAAGATGTTCAAAGATGATTAAAGATGTTAAAGATGTTGCAAAGACGTTGTTACCGTGATTTTAAAGATGATTAAGATGTTGCTAAGATTTTAAAGATGATTAAAGATGTTGCTTGAAACATGATTTTAGCATTAAGATGTTGCCAAGATTTTGCAAAGATGATTAAGATGTTGCATGTTGATGTTGATGATTTTAAAGATGATTAGATGTTGCTAAAGATGTTGCTGGATTAAGATGTTGCTGATGTTGCTGATGATTTTAAAGATGATTAAGATGTTGTTAAGATGTATGATTAAGATGTTGCCAAGATGTTTTAAAGATGATTAAAGATGTTGCTGCATGATTTTAAAGATGATTAGCATGTTGCTAAGATGTTGTTAAAGATGTTGCCAAGATGATTTGAAGATGAAGATGTTTGAAAGATTTTGAAAGATGTTGCTGATTAACATGTTGCGATGTTGCCAAGATGATTTTAAAGATGATTAAGATGTTGTTAACAAGATGATTACAAGATGATTAAAGAGATGTTTTCAAAGATGATTTTAAGATGAGATGTTTACAAGATGTTGATGATGATAAGATGTTGCTAAGATGAACATGTTAAAGATGTCGCTAGCATGATTTTAAGATGATTAAGATGTTGCTAAGATGACAAGATGTTACAGATGTTGCCAAGATTATGATTAAGATGTTGCTAGCATGTTGCTAGATGATTGCATGTTAGATGATTTTAGATGATTAGATGTTGTTGCTAGATGATTTTCATGATTAGTATGTTGCTAAAGATGATTACCATTGTAGTTTAAAGCATGATTACCATTGTAGTTTAAACGATATGTTGTTTCATGGGCCGCCCCTCACCATGTAAGTCTATGGGACATTTTGGGGGCTCTTGCGCCCAGGGTAAAACTTATACCCCACTGCGGGTATGTTCTCGCCAGCTTGATAGCCTCTTCAAATGTTGTGATTCACAAGTTTCTACGAAATTCTCGCCTGCGCTACAACCCGTCAAGTTTGCCGCAATGCATTGTCGAGTTTTTGCGGTTTTCGCTAATTGTACGATTAGCATAAACCCGATCGCTTAGAAAAGATATAGCACACCCCGCGAGATCAGTCTGAAGATTTGGGATGAGTTTGGAGTCTGTAGAGTTAAAGCTCTAGGAGGAGTAGCAGTCAGAAATTTAGTCTCAGAAGAATAATAATAATAATTAGATAAAAGTTTGTGAACAAACTTGTTGGCTCTTAAAGCGGACCAGAAAGTTTTAAAAAGTTTGGAAAGTTTTAAAAAGTTTAAAAAGTTTTATAAGTTTAAGTTTTAAAAGTTTAAGTTTTAATAGTTAAAAAAGTTTAAGTTTTAAAAGTTTATGCTTTATTAGTTTTAAAAGTTTGTTTTAATAGTTTTAAAAGTTTTAAAAGTTTAAGGATGTTGCTAGCTTGTTTTATCAAAGATGTTAGATGTGTGATTAGAATGTTGCCAAGATGATTTTAACATGATTAAAGATGTTGCTAGCGTGATTAGCATGTTGGTTGATTAAAGACGTTGTTAAAGATGATTTAAGATGATGATTAAGATGTTGCTACCATTTTGCAAAGATGATTAAAGATGTTGCTGTTGATGTTACTAGCCTGATTTTTAAAGATTATTAGCATGTTGCAAGATTTTGCCAAAGATGATTGTAAGATGATTAGAAGATGTTGCAAAGATGTTGCAAGATAATTAAAGATGTTGCTAAAGATGATTAGCAAGATGTTGCTCAAAGATGATTTTTAAGCGTGATTTTAATGCATGATTAAGATGTTGCTGCAAGATGTTGCCAAAGATGATTTTAAGATGATTAAGATGTTGCAAGATGTTGTTGATGATTAGCATGTTGCTTAAGAGATGTTTTAAAGATGATTAAGATGTTTGCAAAGATGTTACTAAGATGTTGTTGGGCGTGATTAGCATGTTGCTAAGATGATTTTAAAGATGATTAGATGTTGCTGCAAGATGTTTTAACATGATTAAGATGTTGGTAAATGATGTTGCAAGATGATTGAAGATGTTGCCAAAGATGATTTAAAGATTATTAAGATGTTAAAGATGTCGAAGCATGATTAAAGATGTTGCCAAAGATGATTTTGAAGATGATTAAGATGTTGCTGCAAGATGTCGCCAAGATGATTAAGATGTCGCCAAGATGTTGCTAAAGATGATTTTAAGATGATTAAAGATGTTGCTGGCAGATGTTGCAAAGATGATTTTAAGATGATTAAGATGTTGCAAGATGTTGCCAAGATGATTAAGATGTTGCTAAAGATGTTGCTAACATGATTTTAAGATTTGCTAGATGATTAAGATGTTGCTGCGTGATTAACATGTTTAAAGATGATTAAGATGTTGCTAAAGATGATTAGCATGTTGCCAAGATGTTGCTGCTTGATTTTAAAGATGTTGCTAAAGATGTTGCTAACGTGATTAAAGATGTTGCAAAGATGATTTTAAAGATGTTGCTGATGATTAGATGTTGCTGGTGATTGAAGATGTTGCTAACATGATTAGCATGTGAAAGCATGTTACAAGATGATTAAGATGTTGCCAGCATGATTTTAAGATGATTGATGTTGTTAGCATGATTTTATCATGATGTTGCTGCGTGATTAAAGCATTTTGAAGCATGTTGCTAAAGATCGATGAAGCATGTTTGCTAGCATGTTTAAGATGTTGCTTGCATGATTAGCATGTTGCTAGCATGATTTTAGCATGATTAGTATGTTAAAGATGATTACCATTGTAGTTTAAAGCATGATTACCATTGTAGTTTAAACATATATGCTGTTTCATGGGCCCCCTCACCATGTAAGTCTATGGGACACTTTTGGGGCTCTTGCGTCCCAGGGTAAAACTTATACCCCACTGCGGGTATGTTCTCGCCAGCTTGATAGCCTCTTCAAATGTTGTGATTCACAAGTTTCTACGAAATTCTCGCCCGCGCCACAACCCGTCAAGTTTGCCGCCATGGGTTTTTCGCTAATTGTACGATTAGCATAAACCCGATCGCTTAGAAAAGATATAGCACACCCGAGCAGAGATCAGTCTGAAGATTTGGGCTGAGTTTGGAGTCTGTAGAGTTAAAGCTCTAGGAGGAGTAGCAGTCAGAAATTTAGTCTCAGAAGAATAATAATAATAAGTTTAAATAGGATTTCAGTAAGTTGGCTTTCACAAGCCAACTTAATAAGTTTAAATAGGATTTCAGTAAGTTGGCTTTCACAAGCCAACTTAATAAGTTTAAAAGCAATAACAGTAAGTTGGCTTTCCCAAGCCAACTTAATAAGTTTAAATAGAATAACAGTAAGTTGGCTTTCCCAAGCCAACTTAATAATAAGAAGTTTAAATAGGATTTCAGTAAGTTGGCTTTCACAAGCCAACTTAACTATATTGTTGTCGTCATGGTACTTTTATGGTTCTTTATGGGCTTTGTTGACTATAAAGTCCAAGTCCATATCTTTTGTATGTTTTTTTTTAATAATTTCTACATTTAAAAATACCAGTTTTATAAAAAAGAAGTTTGTTCTGGGTTGGTTGGGGTGGGTTTAAAGGAACACTCCACTTTTGGGGGGAAATAGGCTCCTTTTACAACTCCCCTAGAGTTAAATGGTTGAGTTTGACTGTTTTTGAATACATTCAGCTGATCTCCGGGTCTGGCGGGAGCACTTTTAGCTTAGCATTGTTCATTGAATCGGATTAGACCATTAGCATCTCGCTCAAAAATGACCAAAGAGTTTCAATAATTTTCCTATTAATTAATTAATTAATTAATTTTTAATTTATAAATGTATTTTTACATTCTTAAAGGAACACTCCACTTAATAATTTATAATAATTAATACATTTGTATTAAAATTAAAATATGTAAATAAAAACAAAAAAATAAGTAAATAAATATAGGTTATTAATAATATATTTACATTTTAAAACAAACAAATCGTATTTTTTTATATATTTAATTATAAATATAAATTGTATTTTCTGAGACTTTATTACATTTTTTTATTAATTTGAGCAAGGAAATGTCAGATAAATCTCTAAAATGTTTCACATGTAAGCCTTATAATTCGATGGGTGTCGTGGCATGGTGGTTAAAGATCTGGGTGAAAGGTTATAGGTTTGAATCCATCAATGTAAATAATTCATTGCGCTTTTGAGCAAGGGACTTAGGGTCATTTTAAGATTCTTGTAACAAATATAGACATTTAATAACAGCTTTTATCAAACTGCTTACATACTCTTACATAAACCACATGGATCATTTCAGACTGCATAAATGAATGCGATTAACTCACCTCTTTCATGAGCGCAGGCAGAGATTGACGGATTTAATCGGTCACATTGGTTGAAGCTTTGGCTGCGTCTGTTGGTGTTTGAGGTTCGAGGTTTACTCTCTCCACCCGTCCTCACTGATGGGCTCGGAAGCCTGACAAAGAGTTCAGTCAGAACAAGCTCATCCTTTCTCTTTAAATAATAACTATTTATGCTGAAAAAACACAAGACTGGAGTGCCAATTATATAAATAAACCTCAGTGACCTTTATGTAAAATCCACATCTGATCATATGAACGAGAACAAAATGACTATTGAAGGGATTCACATGATGACACAAGATTGGATTGCGTGGAATCAGAAGATCACCAGTAGATGGAGTTGTTGTGTGGTAATACACTGGGAATACATGGAGATGGAAATCAGGCATGGTGTGATATAGAAATGTGGAAAGCTGACCTAGAGTTCTTTTTCTGAGCAACTGAGAGTTTGACAGCTTTTCTCTGACTGGAGACTTTCGAGGGAAGACTTCAAGATCGAGGAAAAACAAAAGAGAAAGAAAAAGGAATGGACAGAAGAGAAGTGTTACGTGTTAAGAAGAAATAACCAGTGTTGTTACTGTTACCTGAAATTAAAGTTACAAATTATTTTTGTTAATTGAAATAAAGCTTATAAAGTATAAAATAAATATAAATATTAGACTCAAAAAATACTGTTGCCTTGGCAATTAACTGACATAAAATAAGTTTAAGTGGAAATACTAAAATAAATATAAAGCTAAAAAAAAAAAAAAAATGCAAAAGCACAGATAAAAATGCAAAAATGAAAGCAATTAAAAATATTAATAAATATTATAATAGCTATTAAAAATTATACTAAAACAACACTGAAAATAACAGAACTGGGAAGTTAGAAATGGAAATGAAAGGTTAGAAATGTTGAGAGTGTAAAAAGTAAAAAATCTATAAAGAGTAGTTTATAATTGCAATATAAGCAAAAAAAAGTCTCAAAATCTGAATTTTTATGATTTTTAAATGTAACATGTTGGCCACTTTACATACTAAAATAAATAAAATGAAATAAAATAAAAAAATAAAATAGATAAATAAATAAACAGACAAATGTATAAATAGATAGATAAATAAATAGAACAGCTTAATACATTTAATACATGTTCCTCCATCCAAATGATTAAAAGTTGATTAATGACGTGTCAGTCCAGCTGTCATGGAGTCTATGAAAAGCTGTCCAGCAGGCTATACGAGTTGGAGAATAATACCTGGACTGCAGGTCTGTCTGTGGTTTCTGTGCACATGGGGAGGAGGTGTAGTGTTGGTGGATGGGAGAAGGACAGGGAGGAGAGTGAGGAGGCAGGGCAGGACTGGAGCATCGGTGGGTCTGGTTGTTCTGGAGCAACTGAACATTGCTGGAGGCCTGTTTCAAAGTCTGCTGCTGCTGCCGGAAACGTGACAGAGTGAAGAACAGGCCTAAAATGGCCTTCAGATTGCCATTGCGGATCTCTGGTTTGGCAGAAAAAGAAAAGAATCTTGCTGACATCTTATTTCAAATATGAATGAGCACTGGTTTAGTTAAGAGTCAGCTCACCTTCAGCGCAAAGTCCCTTTATATTCACCCCTTTAGCAGCCAGGAAGCCCAGACAGGCATCAATGTTCTCAATCTGTTTAAGAGAAAAACATGGACATACATCAAGAGCTTGCTGTCTGAAATCAAGCCTAAACCATTTTTAAAGTGTGACTCTGGAAATGTGCTGGTTTGCACACTACACTCAGGTGTACAGGGCATATTACCCAACAAATGGCGCTCAATAGGGTACTGTGGGTCCATCCTGCGGTGTTCCTGTGACATTACAATGTATATCCTGACCACTGACAGGTCAACCCTGGTTAACACCAGGGTTTTAAGGTCAACACAACCTGACATTGTCCTCCCTGAGGTTGTTTCTTAAAGAGACAGTTCACCCAAAAATGAAAGTGCTGTCATCATTTACTCACCCTCTGTTTCAGTCATTTACACTTTTGACATAAATGGAAGATTTTGATTGAACAGGAACTTACTGTATAGTCTGACATATTGTTTATATGAAACTTATGACAGATAAAACAAAATTAAGTCTGCAGGCGTTTTTGTTGAGTATCATATTTAATAGTTTTTATGGCTCATAAAGCACGATACAGGAGAATGGAGAACTCATATTCAAGAAAGAAAAAAACAGATCCAAACTAAGAAAAAAATTAAATTTGGTGCAGATGTTATTTATATGGCCAAAAAGTACGATGAACTTCTGATAGCTTATAGCAGATTACTTGCACAAAATGCACATAAATAACAGTTGTCACTCTGTATCTTCCAATAATGTCTTAAGATGATTTTTAAAGCTTAGTTTTATAATGTATGGATGGATAAACAAGGAAACCTAAGTGGATTCAGTCCAGAAAGAATATAACAGTTATTATTATGTTTACTTCATATAAAGTGAAGATTTCATAGCAAAAAGCCACCTGAAGGAGGACGTTTTGAGAATTAAACTGAAATGCCTTTTACTTGCTAAAAGTATAAACTATTAATCAGATGACAAAAAGATTGTAGTAGATTTTACAACAGTCTTTTGATCATCGTCAGTTTTGATCATGTTGATAATTTAGATATTTGCATGTCAAATATTACAGTATGATTCACTGAGTTAAATTTCCAAACAAAACCTTGTAATATAGAGCACATGCCGTATGGACTACATTTATTGTGCTGTTTTGTCCTTTTTGGAGTTTGACAGTCTGCGGTTTGTTTCTTTTCCCAACATGCATTATGAGTCTTACCATTTGAGAGCGACTCTCTGGGAATCCGTTGATATCGGCAATCTTCTCATTTGCTGAATGGGAAGATGAAAAAAGGAATGGCACTGAATTAAAGTAACACCCTTTTATGCCTGTAGGTATAATGAAAACATCTTCGACTTGGTGTGGTCATCAGGCTTTGTGTGTGTAACAGGATTCCTCCTCTGGCAAATGTTTATTTTATTTCAGCTTAATAAAATATTCACAACTCAGTTTGTAGCCTCATAAACCATCTACAAATTGCCCCTTTTTCAGAAACTGATCTCATAAAATAGCTTCAAAACACTTTTAAAATAATAAAGGTGGTGAGTTTTTTGATGCTCTTGTGTGTCCGTTTCTTTCCCAGTCCTCCTCCTCGACCTCCTCATTATGGTTAGAATTACCGGTACGGTGGAGCATAATTGTAGGTTTGATGTATTATAATTTTTCTTAAGAAAGAAGGGGGGGTTGTAGAATTATATTTTATATCTTTAATCTTACCTACAACCTGAATGATTTCTGCCAACAAAACGCCATCGGCAACATCCTGTTGGAGGTCTTTAATCAGGCGTGTGTGTCCGGACTTGGCTAGGTAGTGGTTGGCCCAATCTGTATAAATCTATTCATTCAAAGAAAAATAAAAAGAGACCGAATGAGGAAAAGGCACTTAACATCTAACTCTGGGTTCAGATTTTACATGGATGAAAGACAAACGCCACATCGTGGTCCATAAGCTACCATTTAAATATTAGAGTGTGGACAGAGACATTTTCAGGAAAATTTATATAAGCAGGCTGTCAAAGAAGTCTGGAATACCGGACTGTACATATTTCTTTTAATGGTTATAGCTGAAAAAATTCAGTTAAAAAGAGCCAACTATAATTCAATACTTCATAATGCACGGTATATACTATAGTCAGTTTAATCCAAATATTCTTTGGATAAAATTATACATTTTTTAAATCTGAAAATAATAATAATAAGTAGAAGAATAAATATGTTAAAGAGTTTTTAGAAATACAAATAAATTATAAAATATCTGATTGAAAAATACTACATTTATTTTAGTTTTTTAATTGAATAAATATTTTTGTATTAAATCTATACAATATCAAACAATGCCATTTCTGTTAGTTGCCATTTTTTTATTAAACTAAATAAAATTGACTTTATTTAAATAAATATGAAGTCTCATCAAATATTACAATTGTTGTTGTTGTTGTCTGAATAAATATTTTAAAAATATATTTTACAAATATATAGTTTTTTAATTATAAATGAAAGAAAAATGGCAGTTTGAGCAAAAATAAGACAGTACAAAGATGTCAAAAAACACTCTCAAAACGGTAGACCAAGTTAAGCACATTGCAATTTGTGACAATATTCCATGCAGTGTGTTCTTGTTTATATAGAATGAATTGAGTATTTTATGCATACAATACACTATGCATATATAAAGCAAAACTTGCATACTATAGGTACTATGCCATTCCAAACATACCTGATTTTTTCCATAACTGTCATGCAACTACACAAAGTGAGCATTGGGAGGCAGCACGGCCTCAAACGGCCTAGTCTCTGTAGTACAGAGGTCAGAAAGAAGGGCTTGTGGGTGTTTTGTTGCTGGTCTTGTTATGTCTAAATTGGTCTAAATGGGACATACAGTACATATAATAAGAACTGGTGTGACTGCACATGATGCAGATCAGAGTCAAACATGGGTCATTTAAAACTGGAGCCACTGCTTGTTTTAATACAAAGACTCCTTGTGAGTTCTGCAGGGGGCTGTTTGTGTTCCTGCCCACAGAGCCTGGAGAACCGCTCCACCCATTCGCTGTAAACAAAACCTCTAGGCTGCGGTGGACAGCATGTGGGAATAATAATCTAAAATAATAAAAACATTGGGGAAGAGCTATGCGTAACCAGGTTTAATGTTAACATGAACAAGCATTACGTGGTTAACATAATAACATTAAAACTAATATAGCACGTTTAACATACCAAATTAGCTTTTATATCCATCATGTTCTGTTTGAGGTCTTAAAGACCTCTCAGTCATTTTAATAACTTGAAAAGTATATTGATAAAGTATCAGGTTAATAATTAATCTATTCTCATGAGAACTTTTCAGAAACTAACAAACAAGTAAATCATAGCCAACAAAAAAAACACTGGTAGTGTTTAGTGTCAATAGTTATCAGTTATATATTATTTATTTCAGCAATAAATTAGTTTTAATTAATTTAGTAGTAATTTTATGTGCTTTTGTCATGTTTATTCTTTTTTAAATAATTATATTTAACTTTACTTGCATTTTTAACTCTCTTATTTCAGTTTCTTGATTTTTTGTACCATTTTTAATTACAACTTTAACTTTTTTTTTTTTATACGTTTTTCATTTAAGTTTTTCATCTAATATTTACATTTTATTTGAGCTGAAATCAGTTTTTAATAGTTTTAGTTAAAAGTAACCGTACTGCTAAAAAAGATACTTCCAAAAAAGTACCATGGTTTTGTTACACATTTACCGTGCTAAAGCCATTTAAAGTATCACAAAACTTGGATGGACCACGTAAATACAAAATTCCAGTCTGATTACAGTAATTATTCAGTACTAAATCAAAGTACTATGGTACATTCCCACCAAATGACTAAACCAAACAATGGTACGGGTACCACCAAAACACTTTTTATAAAACAGAACAAACTTGCCACACTCCATTTCCATTTAAGTTTCAAGATCAAATCAACAAAAATAAGCAATACAATTTGTGTAGGACAATTTAGAGAGCAAAAAAGCAGTCTTATGTAATGGACTTTCCATTCCTTGTCTTTTTTGGTTATTTCAATAATTTCCAAACACAAAAAGCAGATATTTAACAAACTAGTAAATGCAATGTCACGTTGTTTTACAAGGCAGTCAACCGTGTCTGAAACGGCAACCTAATTCTTACACCAGCTCAGTCCCAAAACACATCTTGTGCCATTTTCCAGCTTCCTCGCCAGAACAAAGGGGGACAGAGGTACAGTTTAAGAGCATAGTAGTATTTTAGCAGCAGTGTTTGCTGAAGGGTGCCTACTATTGGGACTGGTGTGTGTGGCGTCCTGCGTCCATATGGCCAAATGCCCACCTGCAGTGCGGGCTCACCGCTACTAATAGAGTACTGTAGTAAAACCTCCATGACCGTGTCTATGTGTGCGTGTGCGCTGTAATTACAGGCCAACTGGCTGAGCTTTTCATTCTAGCCCGCCACATGAAGAACTTGGCTCTTCACTGCCTTTAAGGCTCTACTGAACGTATGAAGCTATATAAACACATGTGCACACAGACATGAACTTACACACCGCTGCCACGGACCAAAGGAAGAACATTGTGATTTTCACCGATGATTGGGTCTGACCAGGTCAGCAGGAGCTATTCTTATAAAGCATAATATTTTTAACACGTAAATGTATAAACACATGAGCCTTCAGTGGGGAGCTCTACAAACAGTAGTTACAATGGTGGTAATGTGGCTAAAGTGAAACTGTTTCTAAAACATGAATATGACTGACACTCATATTGTGGCATAGTGGTATTCCTACATCATCACATACAGTTGTTGCAGATCAAGTCAATGTGGAATATGGGCACAATCCATAAACAAGCTCTAAAAAGTTTGAATTTCAACGTGACAAACTACAAAAAACATTCTCTAGTTTTTTTCTGTTCATTTACATTCCAATAGTAACTTGCATTGAAGCCAGTTTCTGCTATAGATAAAAAAATAAGTAATTCATTGAGATAATATTGTGAGATATAAAGTCGCATTTACAGGAGACAAAATCACAGAGCAAGATATAAAGTCATAGCAATTATGAGAAACAAAGTCACAACTGTAAGATATAATCACATTGCGAGAATATAAAGTTCAAATTATGAGAAACAAAGTCACATTGCAGGATATAATGTTGCAATTATAAGAAAATGTCGCAATTGTGAGATTTAGTTGGAATTACGAGAAAAGGTCATAATTGTGAGATAAAGTCACATTGCAAGATATAGTTGCACATATAAGTAATGATCGCAAATGTTAAGTATAAAGTCACAATTACAAGAAATACAATTCTAATTGTGAGATATAGTCTCATTGAAAGATATAAAGTTGCAAGAATAACAAAAAGTCGCAATTGTGAGATATAACATCGCAATTACGAGAAACAAAGTTGTTATTGTGAGATATAGTCTCATTCTAAGACATAAAGTTGCAAGTATAAGAAAAAAGTCACAACTGCGAGATATAACATCACAATTACGAGAAACAAAGTCCGTATTGTGAGATATAGTCTCATTGCAAGATATAAAGTTGAAAGAATAACAAAAAGTTGCAATTGTGAGATATAACATCACAATTAGGAGAAACAAAGTCGTAACTGTGAGATAAAGTCACATTGCAAGATAATAAAGTTGCAATTATCAGTAGCAAAGTTCCACTGCGAGATATAAAGTGACAAGTAAAAGAAAAAGTCAAAATTGTGAGATATAAAGTCGCAGTTATGAGAAACAGTCATAATTGTAAGATACAGTCACACTGCAAGATATAAATATGCAATTATGAGAAACAAAGTCACAAAGCAAGATATAAAGTCATAATTATGAGAAACATGGTTGCAATTCTGAGATATTCTGAGATAAAAAAGTCACAACTATAATAGTAGATATTACAATAGTAGATATTATTTTTGCTGTGGTCAATCTATGGTACCATGACGATAAAAAAGCAACAAGTACATTCTTAACGATTTACTATTTTGTATTACTATACTAAGTATAAACTAAGTATCCACTGTCTGTGTGGAATCAAACTATTCAAGGAAGATCATCTAATAGAAAAATAATCAATGCAATCACAAAGCCACATACAAAGTAAGCATCGGCATTCCAACCTGAGGGTCTTCTGATGTTTCTTTGGCAGTCTGGTACTTTTTCTGTAAAGTCGCACTGCTTTGACTTTGCTGCCTGTAGATGGGAGACTTCAGGGGGATGAGGCTGGGCTGCACAGGCTTCTGGTGGGTCGCTACCCTGGCTGGAATGGGTAGAGCGGTGCCATGCACAGGTTTGGGCAATCCCGACTTCATCTTGGAGGCAACTAGAATAGCAGGCATCTTCTTATGCTTTTACATCCAAGCAGACGCTGGCACAAAGTTGTCTGGTTGCAACCAAAGGCTAGGAGCAGCCACACAAACTGACTTAACAGCTGGAGCAATGTGGTGAAAAGTGTGTCCACAAACTCAAATTCATACAGCATTAGGAAGCTCGACGGCACACAGAGGTCTTGCTAAACCTTCTAATAATATGATTTTCCCATGACAATCGGCCAAATCCTTCCCCGACATCAGCATCTTTAATGTTTTTCTTGTCCAATGAAGCTCTTACTCCATGTACGACTTGAGATCTGGACTCCGCCTGCCACCTGCTCCTAGTTCCACAGTGAGGAGTCGCTCAATATAGCCCAGCGCAGCCACTGCTGAGAAGAAAACACACTGGCAGGCAGAAATCACAGATAAGTAGGAAGGCAGGATGCAATTTGTTGTCAGAGCAAAAGGAAACCTACAGTTTGTACACGGACGTGTTACCAGCCTCCAGATCCAGTGGCAGCAAGGCATGACTCTCAAGCTTGAGAAGGATTACCAAGCCATTAGCGAGACGTGTCTTATGGGAAAACTCAACGCTAACACCCCTGGGTGACAACCTAATCAGACATAATATCACCCTTCTCGCCAATGCACTGGAGAAACGGACCATTAGCAAGCAAAGAATAAAAGTCTCGCATTAGTTGACAGGTTTTAAAACATTTTAATGTCACAGACCCCCAAATATGATGATAAAAAATGGCAGCTTTGTATTTTGATTAAATATAAGACCCATTTAAACTGTGGGGAAAAAGTGGAAAAATTTCTATATAATATCTGGAAATATTAAGCTGCCAATATTTTATGCATACTGTTGGATATATAAATCTGAAGAGGAATTTAGGGCTGTCAACACATTCAAATAATTGTGAACAATCTTAATCATTAATGTAAAATCTAATAGTTGTGATTAATGTAAATAATCGTGATAAAATGAAAAAAATTACGTGTAAAAACAAAATGTATAATATTTATATACTTTTAACACAAACAAATCAAATAAAAAAAACTAAAATCAATACAAAACAAAAACAAAAAGCGTCTGCTAAATGCATACATGTAATAGATATCCTTTCCAATAGATAGAGTCCATTTCTTGAGATATAATGTTGTTCAAAGTATACCCATATTGATGCTATTTAACAGTCTGGCTTTACAATCATAACTAACTACAAGTGGAAATAATTGAAGCAAAATGTTAAGAGTAATTGTTTGTTCTTGTTGTCATCTCAACAAAGCATTTACCCACTGCCCAAAACATCTATTAGGCATTATTAAAATCAGTAAAAGACCTGAACTGCCTCAAAGTCTAAGTTTTATACTTGCAGTTAAACTGATGTGTGCGGTTTCACCATTATTGAAATGTTAAGTCTCGTTCGCCCTGTTTTTCGGAAGTCGCTGAATTCCCCTGCCCGGTCGCGTTTCTAACAGCATGCTGAGAGGGAGTGTTTGGTTATTCACGCAGGCCGAGCCGAGGCTTTGGGAGGATGACATTCTGTTGGAGCAGCAGTTTTGTGTGTCTGCAGATTGAACCCAATAATCCCTGCGGGGACGAGTGAAACCCACTGCCTCTCTGCAGCCTGGCACTGATGCATTGTTTCCTCTGACAACCAATGTCCACTGACACTGTTGAATGTGCAATAATGGAGATGCCAGTCCAACACGGACCTGATATGTTAACTACGGCCAAACTGATACCTCTTACCCAATGTTTTCTTATAAACAAAGGAACAAAAAAATTTATGATATCTCAAGTCCACCTCAACAGGTACAAAAGAAGCAAGGTTTGTAATTTCTGCACCAATAATGTCATCAAACCCCCTCGTCTTCCATTGGTTGAACAAACAGATAATGTTGGCAAGTCGGACTCTTTCAGATCATTAAAACAGTCCTGAGAATCAAGCAGAGGATGTTGTAATAAACCTACCGCAGGAATGGTGGGTGGTAGGTGCAGGTTGCTAGGTTGAAATTCGACAAACACACATGTGCAACCAAAACACACAGCAAGGCATCAATTTTAAAGACCCATGTTGTTAAACTGGATTTGATCATTGAAACCACAAGAACACTTCTTGAAGGCATACTGCTTTTGGATGCCAACATCCACAGCAGAAGATGCCCAGAAGTACATGCCCAATCTATTTCACCCACATTTCATTTTTAAAGATGGTCCTTAATGCTCTTTAAATATGGAAATCAGAAAGAGTTTTCACATTAACATAATAATCATAGTTCTGGGCCAGTAACTGAAAGGTTGCCAGTTCAAATCCACATTTTAAACTTTACTTGTTGAATGGATGAATGAATGAGAATGTCAACTGACAAAATAAAAAATAAAAAAAAATAAAAAAATAATTCCATTACTCAAAAATTAACTAAAACATAAAACATTCAGATGCCTGGTGAAAAATGTCCTAATTAATCTGAATTCACCCTCATAGAATAGGCCAAAAATTTATATTGTAGAATCTACAGTAGATACATAGTTTTTACATTATGTTTTACAGATACATAATATATTGTAAATGTTGTATTTTTTATTCTGTCATTATTAATAAAAATTAAAATGCCACTAGATGCACCAGAAATATAATGCTGACATTTAACAGCACACACTGAAACTGAAATTAAATACTAAACCAAACACTGTAACAAATACAACACATTTACAAAAGTTAAGCTAAATTCAGAGTACAAACTGATAGAAATAAAAATAGAAACAGAAACCCTAACGAGCCTGTTATAACCAAATATCTCACACCTTATCCACCATAGGAGTTATTTCAGGTATCTGCACGATAAGATCTTTTATGTGAGGGCACGGATTTAAGTAAAATTTACATATGTTGTTTCAACAACCAGATGCATTTATACTTGTTCAGTTTCATCTGGAATGCGTCCCAGACCACCTCCTGAAGTGGTTTTTTGACATTATAAGATGGAAACTTTTCTGTCTGCTAAATATAACTGCAATTTCACAAATATGACTGCATCTAGAAAAATTATATAACACGCTCTCACATATTTTATTTTTTAACAATTTGTGAGGAGTAAAATGTACATATGTGGTTTCAACAACCAGATGCATTTATACTTGTTCAGTTTCATCTGGAATGCGTCCCAGACCACCTCCTGAAGTAGTTTTTGATCTGATTTAAATCCATCTCAAAAGCGATTCGGAGGGCATTTGTCTTTTCACGTTTGGATAGCTATACAATCAAAAAGAAATGCATGAAGTAACCAGGTGTAAACAGGCCCATTTTCTCTATAAGACCAGAGAAAGTCTGCACACCACAGGGAGTCATCTGATGGAGACTGTCCAGTTCATTAACAACTCTTTCACTAAAGTTAGCCTTTAAACAGAGCCAAGAGGATCAGCTTATTCCATATAGCCACTTGTTGTGAGTGTACATCTGCCCACATCACTCTCAATATGTTGAGTGTGACAGAGTGTGCCAGCTTATTCTTAGATCACGGCTACCTTAAACTGTTAGGACAGGTCAACAACATGCTGGTCTTGGGATGGACGATACACCTGTTGAACCCACTGAATGTCTTATAATGTCTTTATAAGACATTTTGGGCTTTTTTAATAATAAAAAACAACTTGAGAGCAGTCTGTTATATCACCACGCTAGCAGCTTGATCCAGAGGGCATCAATGGACCGTATCAGTTAAACCTGTGTGCAGGATGTGAAACAGACACTCCACTTCACCAAATCTCTGCAGTGGACAGTCACAGGAGATTGACTCCTCGGACTATCAGCTGACCGAAACACAATCACGTTCAGATCAAAACTGAGCACTTTGAGGTACACTTTCATGCACACTCTTTTTCCCATTCTTGATAGTAATACAGACCAAAGAATATCTAAGTCTTAACCATTTTTGCTTTATATACGTTCACTGCTGTCCACTACTGATAAACACAATACGGTTAAACAGAGTGCAGAGTGCAGACCAAATGTCAGCTGCACAACGACAGAGGCAAGCTTCTGCTGAACAGGATGCAGACCCACAGATAGCGATACACTATCAGTACGACACCTGACTGATACCAAAAGAAAAGCTCTGTACTACATGATTTTTGTGAGCTTGGTATTGAAAAAGGTCACATGTGACCAAAACGTTTGACTTGGTGCCTTGTTTTTTTTCAGAAAATGTTATATCGCATGTGAAAGTGTGCAGACTTTTTTTCAAGTCATTTACTTTTGGGAAACCTTTTTTGGATCGTTTTGAAGGCGCGGTGAGTTATTCTGGCTGTTTTAAAGAAAAGTAGAACAATTGCAATTTTTATAGTTTTAACACATTTAGTCATGCTTGCCAGCTCGCAGGGGACCAAAGAACATGCCCTTTTGAAACTATTTAATAATAATAATTTAGCAACAGCACACAATTATTATGAACTCAAAATAAATGTACCATAATAATTAGTGCTGTCAAGCACTTTTTACATAATAAATGTGTGTCTATGTATTATGTATATATAAATACACACACATACAGTATATATTTAAAAAATATTTGCATGAATATATTTATATTCATATAATTTGTATTATATAAAAATATATTTCATATATAAACATCATTTTGCTTAAATATGTACATGCATGCGTGTGTATTATATATACACATTATAAATATACACAGTATACACATATAATATGTAAACACAAACTTTCATTTTGGATGTGATTAAATCGCTTGACAGCACTAATAATAATACAAAGTTATAATAAATTCATAAAAATAACATGCACTACCATTCACAAGTTTGGGGTCAGTAACAACTTTGGTTGAATAAATGAATACTGTACATTTATTCAGAAAGGGCACATTAAATTCATTAAAAGTGATTGTAAAAACATTTACATTGTTATATTTCAAAGAAACACTATTCTTTTGAACTTTATATTTTTAAGGGTATGCAGGAAAAGGTATCATCATCATGGTTTCCATAAAAATGTTAAGCATCACAATTTTTGTCAACATTGATGAGAACATGTTTCTTGAGCAGAAAATCAGTACATTAGAATTATTTCAGGATCATGTGACACCGAAGACTGGAGTAATGATGCTGAAAATTCAGCTTTGCATCACAGGAATTAATTACATCTTAATATATATAAAATGGAAAATAGTTGTTTTAAATTGTAATAATACTTCACAATTATATTATTTTACTGTGTTTTTGGCCAAAAAAATGCAGCCCTGGTGAGCATACTCCAAACTTTTGTTTTGAATGGTAATGTACATGAAAGTGCCTTTGATTGTATTTCTTGGGAAAACGTTTTTTTTTTTTAAATATAGTAAAAAATAAATAAATGAGTATTTTAAGGGCAGTTGGGACTAAAATTACTGTTGTCAGCCATGTTAAATAATTTATGTATTCTTAAAAAAATCATGAAGTTGAAAGTTATTCAGAATAATGCGTAAGGATCAAAGGTAATCACACCGTACCATCCCCCCCCAAAAAAGAACAACAAAAACTAAACTAAAATCAAAACTTAAAAGTAAATAAAAACAAATAACTTTAATGAGGAACTTTAAAGACCTGCCCAATGTAGTGATCACCAGCAAAATAGGATTAAATGGAGTTTGACCTGGTAAACTCAGGGTCATCATGGAGGTCTATTCCACCTCATGCATTTCCTCTCACAAGCTCAGTGACAAGCAGCAGACGGAGTCTCGGCTCTGCAGTTTATGCCACTTTTCCAAGCCAATGATTAGATTACAGCTTGCATGCCCAGTCAGCAAACAATCTTGTTACTGGCTTAGATGCTGGGATCAGGGTCAGATCACACCTTCTGAGGGATCACAGCTAAACACGCTGCCATTCGTGTCAAATGTCAACACTGGTGATACATACTTCTAATGTTATGAAAATAGACTTTTCAGCAATAAAACCATTTAAAGAAATATTTCAAATGAGGGTGAGTGAAAGACGACAATTTTCTTTCTTTTTTTGGTGAACTATCACTTTAAACTTTAGGTTCTTAATCTGCAAGAGCCTCCCAAAACGATTTGACTATTCCTAAAAAGAGTTCATATGAAGACTGTGAAACAAAACAGATGAGGAGTCTCAGCTGTAAGGTGTTTCCCAACTAGTCTCGCTCAGAATCAAACACAGAAGGTCACACCGAACACCACCTGCTTCTGAATCCTCTTACCACAACCACACATCTCCAGCTCAGCCTGCAGCCGCAGCGGATCTCAGTGACGAGCAACATTCACAAACTGCTGCTAGCATAAGGGCTTTAGTGACATATCACACAAGATTAGCCTCTTAGCCTAATGCTTATCAGTCTGTTAGCATGTACACCGAGCTACGCTAGCACTGTGAAAACACTGGGACTTACAAACACTAGAAATCAACTTTGAAAACACAACATTCATTATTATCATTAATATAAACAATTGGTAATAACTATTCATTATTATTAAACAACTTTTTATTAATGTAAATAAATTATAATTATTATTACAACTTAATATTAAATAATATTATTATTTTTAATTAGAAACAAAAACCATTTATTTTTGTATATTATTATTATTAGTAGGATTAAAATATTTTTTATATATTGTTATTTATAAATTATAATAATAACTATTAATTTCAATTTGAAAATGAAATAAAATTAATTATATTGAAAATAAATAAATAAATAATTATTAAACAGTTAGAAATATCTAATTATTAATAATTTAAATAATAAAATAATTTATCATTATTGTTGTTATTAATATTGCTAGAATTAGAGATATATTAATTGTTAATTTAAATAATAAAATAATGTATTATTATTAAACATTACCACAACTTTATCGTTGTTATTTTTTATTCTAAATATTATTATTAGTCTGTCTCTAATGAACAAACCACCAAGTTGAAAAAACATCAGAATACAATTTAAAAACATTTTACAAATGTATAACTCAAATTATAGCCACATAAGTAATAAGATAAATTTTAAATTAATTATTAAAATAAATGAAATTTATTCAAATGCAAAAACAAAATAACAATAATAAATAATAATTGTATTTAATAATAAAAAATTGATTTTAAATAATGAATAAAAAAATAAAGATTAAAACAGGTAGTAACAAATATATCTTAGAGCTCAACTGCATATTCTAATCAAATTCAAACCGGAAGTACTCATCCATACACTTACATTGTGCCATTTAAAAAAAAAGACTGAGAGACAGTACTCAACTGAAGTCAGTCTTTACGGTTTACAGCACTTCTACACATGCTGAATGATCTTCCTTCCTAGCCTAGGAGGTCAAAGCCATCGGCAGGGCTGCTTGAACAGAGAGAACACAGAGGGGAGGTATAAATAGAAGGAGATAGAGAAAAGAATCCCAGGGCCACACGAGACACGATGTGCCTGGAGGAAGCAAACGTGTGAAACAGGAACACACACGGAACAATGCTTCCGCTAAAGAGATAAGACAAGAGGCCTGTGAAGGACCTGAGATTGTGTTCCTCTCCTTCCCATCAGAGAGCGACGACACCAGTGAACTGCAGTGAGACGTATACCTGGAGCAACAATGCTAGAAGCTTGAAGCTTTTCAGAAACGTCTAGAAATTAATATGCCTCTTAAAAACTCTCTAAATTGTCTCAATGGGGGTTTGAAAAGGTTTGAATTAGAGGAAAGGAAGAACACATGTTAAATCAATTGGCAACAGCGCCAGATAGAAATAAAAACAAACCATCCGATTAATGCCATTTTTGGGGCTGTTCAATTGTAGACTCCTTCACTGCCAAATCCTCATGGCTTTGATATTCGGTTAAACACCCCCCGCTTATAGACTCTGCAGTCCAACTTAATGCTAATTGCAGGAAACACACAAAAATACGTCAACCTATGTGTGATGTCACTCATGCCCAGAAACTTCTTAGCTCATGGCAAATACACCAGGCTGCATGCAACCACTGGGACAAATGAAGTCAGCAACGACTTTAGAAAGAACATTTACAACCTTTTTGAGAGTTAAATGTGCCAATGATTCCAGAATATTCAGCAAGAAGTAAGAGACAGTAAATAGGATTTCAATATTTACATCGCAAAACTAATAAGTACCTTTTCAAAATTCAATAAAAAAAGAAAAATGTAAATATATATATAATTTTTATTTATTTAATTAGTTATATTTATTTACTTTTGCCTTTTTATTTTTTTTATTGTTAGTTTTGCAATGTACAAATTAAATTACTATTTAATGTCTTGTACTTCTTGCTGAATATATATATAAAAAAGAAAAGATTAAGCAATAAATAAATATAGCTAGCTACTGGCTAGCTTGGGTTCCTTCATCTATGGGATATTTCTGGACCATTTTAAAATACAGGTGTAGGTTTTTTTATATTTAAGTATTAAGTAATATATAGTTAATATATGTGTGTGTGTGTGTGTGTGTGTGTGTACAGACCGTAATACAGTCAAATTTAAAATCAGTCACAGAGAATAACCATTAGCTCAGCAGAAAGAGTTAATGGCTTAAGCCTTGCAATTTGCAGCAGTGCTGCCACCTTCTGTCAGACTGACTCCATTACAACAAGTGAAGCAACATGCATTACATGCTGTTGTTGAAATATTTATAAAAACAGTCTTCAGATACCATATGAGACTGGAAGACTCACAATATGACATCAGAATGTCACTTATGCAGGGAATATACATTGGATCTGGAACACAAGCACTTTGCTTCACTGAAAATGTAAGGGTGTAAATACAAAACTGTGATTAAAAACAAGTGTCTCAAATAAACATACACAGTAATCAAACAGGCTCACACTAAACACACTGATGTAAGTTAACTACCCACTCATTGTGAAACCATTCAATTGAATTCCATCTGGGGGTCTTTGAGAGGCTTGTGTTCAGCAGCCCCTTACTCTGATTGTGAGGCATTTCTGAGACTTCATCTATTATTTAGAGAAGCAAAGCCATGGATGGGGGGAGGTTTGCCCTTTTGAAAACGCACCAGTGCTGTGAGGTGGTCTTCACACCCAGTCCCAGTCACTTACTTATTAAAAAGCCACATTCTCGTTTCTCCACAAGGAAAAATGGAGGACGAATACACTTCTCATGCCTTCAATGAAGCCCTGTCAAAGATGAACTCACCCTATATTTATATACATATACAATGTGCTTCTCTACCATATACAAAAATGGCTGAGAAACAATAGTAAAGCCAAAGGCAGAGTTAAAAGGAAAAGAAACTCAGCTAAGTCTATCAGTCATCTCCCATCACATCACTGGGGCCATTTACAGTGCACTGTGCCACTGAGCGTCCCGCTCAAAGGAAGGACATTAAGAAATAGAACGGAAAAAGACAGGGGAACAGTATCTGCTAAGAATGACTCGGAATTTCCTTATCATAACATGTTTACAACTCTTAAATTCCAATGGATTCCTCACAGACATAACATTGTCTATCATAAAATGATGCAATTATGCACTAATAAGAATAGCATCCATCTCATTTTGCTTTGTTAAAATTTCTAATTATATGTTGCGAAGTATACAATTAAAGGAAAATCACCAAAAATGAAAATGTCCTGAAAATCTACACACCAATTTACTGTACAACACCATAATATTGCTTTCTCCATTGGAAAAGGTTAACTTGTCTGAACCAGGAGAGAAATATGCACAAATATCTAAACAAAGATGGATTTTAATATAAGACAATAGGGAATGGACTAAATGGAGAAAGCTTATTTATTTATTTTTTTGTCCAGAAGCAATGGTTTAAGGTTAAAAATCCTTTATGATGATTTTTTCCCCTTACAAACATGCCGCTTTTCACTTAACAAAACATTAATTGATGGCTTGGAGTCATGTGGATTACTTGTGAATCTTTGTTAATGCATTTATCAGCTGTTTGGACTCTGACATTCTGATGGCACCCATTCACTGTAGAGGAACCTTCGGTGAGCAAGTGATATAATACAAAATTGCTCCAAATCTGTTCCAATGAATAAACAAACTAATCTTGGATGGCCTATGAGGGATTTTTGGATGAGCTATTCCTTAAAAAAAAAAAAAAAATTAAACATTGCTAAGATTTAAAAAGAAAAAAAAAGATTTTCCTATTTACGCAGGTTTGGCTAGTCTCTCACCTAATTTAACCCAAACCACAGCTGATTATACTAGAGAAGAAAAAAGTTGTGAATTAGCATTACAAGAGGTAAATGTAGAAGTCACAAAAGTGTCCTACAGAGAGTGTTATCCAATGGCACAGCAAGAGACAACGA
Organism: Gymnocypris eckloni scoliostomus; assembly: GCA_027564155.1. Taxonomy (NCBI): domain Eukaryota; kingdom Metazoa; phylum Chordata; class Actinopteri; order Cypriniformes; family Cyprinidae; genus Gymnocypris; species Gymnocypris eckloni. The sequence continues at coordinate 11,718,825 of CM050434.1, forward strand.
TATTCAACCATAAATATTTAAAGAAACAGTTCAGCCAAAAATGACAATTTCCACTTTAAAGGATGTGTCTGCATCCCTTTCTCCTTTTTTAAGCATTTGAAGCTCCATAAATACATGGATAAGGCAACTGCTTTCTTTTGTTTCCAAAGTCATACAGCTCTGAAACAACATAATGACAGAATCAAAATTGTGTGAACGGTCCCATTAATTTCATCAATTTAAAACACAATTTTATAACAAAACAAATATAAATTGTACTAAACGTCTATCATTTAGGTTCAAATCTGAGCAAAACTGTTCACCAACCTTCTATTGAGCTAAACATTAGTGATGAATGTAGCATCGTATAATGAAAGGCAGCACATGACCCTGAAGACCAAGTCCCTGCTCTTAGCAAACACCAGTGCGCCTCAAGCCTTGACAGTGGGACAATACTGGGAGCTTCTTTTGAATAAAGCTAAAAAATGACACACCCTCAGCCTTTCCGAGGCGTCCACATTTAAATTGAAAGGGCAAAGGATGCCCATCTCTTTTAAATTTGTGGAGATGTGGTGTGACACAGATAGAGTTGGGACTTCACCATCGAATGGTGTCCTGGTTACAGAGCCATTTTAACTCATCTACCAATCCATGCTGTTAATGAATAATGCATTTAGGACAGACATGATGTCTGTTTACAATGCAAAGACATTTATCATACTTTCAAAAAAATAGATTTTTAAACCAATATAAATTCACCTTATAAGCAAAGGTTCATTTTGTTTGTTTTAAAACCATTTCATAGTTTTGTTCTATCCCATGAGGACATGGGAACTGAGGAGCTGTCAGATTCGACTGCAGGTTCCAAGAAATGTGTTCCTTGTTGTTAAAATGTACTTATTTAACAACACCTAAGTTATTTTCATGGTTATTGTATGTCAAAATTCAAAGAACACAGTAGTCAAATAACTATACTTACTCTGAAACTACGTTATATGTGAGTATATTGTTTTTGCAGTGTATCCAACTGACTTCATATACAACAGTTTATCAATAAAAGGTACTGAACATAAACTCTCTTGTGTGCTATAATAATGAAGCACAAACATACTGCTTTTTTCCGTTTTTGACATTATGATGATAGGACAGTTTAGAGTGGACAGGAAGCGAAGTGAGAGAAAGAGAGTGGGGGTGGGATCAGGAAAGGTGCTCAAGCTGGATTCGAACTCGGGACAACAGCACAACAGTGCTGTATGTCGGCATCGCCCACAAGGTTATCGGTGCCAACAGGGTAGGCACAAACTTGATTGTGCTGGAAAACAAATGTCTATTGTCAAATATTACCGGAAGCTATTGATATTAGCTTAGCATCTCATTAGTTTGAATTTCCTTGGGTTAACATGCTTATTTATTTATCTCAATATCATTTGACTGGTGTCATTTGGGAGTGATAATTAATTCCCTTTACATACTCCATAAAGTTAGCAATATCAAATGCGCTTAATACAGCCTATTTATATAATGCTGTTAAACTTCCAATGCAACTTGAATTCCGAGAAACAAGGCAGGTGGAATAAAGTTGTTCTTTAAGACAGAACCATAAATCTTGACAAAAGATTTCGAGGTTTAAAGACTGAATAGTAAATTCATCTTTGCATTGCTATGTTGTTTACATTTACATTTATTCATTTAGTAGACGCTTTTATCCAAAGCGACTTACAATTGAGGAATACAATAAGCAATACATTATAAAGAGGCAAACAGACACAGGAAGTGCTTGTAGTATAAATTTCTAGGCATTGTTCAGAGCAAATTCTAGCCAGACGGTGAGAGTTTAGGGAAAAGAGAGCAAGGTTAAGGGGCGAAAGTATTTGTATTTTATTTTTTATTTTTTAAGATGAAGTCAAGTGATGACGGAAGAAGAGTTTTCAGGTGAAAATTGTCAGGGATTCAGCATTCGGATGGGGTGGGAAGTTCATTCCACCAGCCAGGAACGGTGAATGAAAACGTTCTGGAGAGTGATTTTGAGCCTCTCTGTGATGGCACCACGAGGCGTCGCTCACTCGCATATCTTAGACTTCTGGAGGGGATGTAGATTGTCATAAGGGAGTGGAAGTAGGTGGGTGCTGAGCCTGTGGCTATTCTAAATGCAAGCATCAGTGTCTTGAACTTGATGCGAGCTGCAACCGGGAGCCAGTGCAGGGAGATACAGAGAGGTGTGAAATGGGCTCTTTTGGGTTCACAGAAGACCAGTTGTGACGCTGCATTCTGAATCATCTGTGAAGGTTTGATTGTGCATGATGGAAGTCCAGCTAGAAGAGCATTGCAGTTGAGCATTGCATGTTGTTGTTTACAAAACGTAACTTAACCCAAAATATATAACTTAATGTTGATAATCGAATCTAAAATGACAACAGGGATGTTGATTTAATACAACAATTCAACAAACAAGAGGTTAATATTGAGTTACTTACATTATTGACACAATATCGCCAGTTTCTTTGCTCAATTAATCAAATTGGAACGATTTGAGTGAATGATTCAATCACTTGCTCATAAAAACAGTTCCATGGTTTGTTCCTGAATGCTTTTGAACGAATCAGTTGAATAAATGATTCAATGATTCATTTGTTTTGATCCTGAATGAATCAGTGTTTTGAACGAATCATTTGAATGAATGAATGAAGACATTTCTCGCCATCTAATGGTGAATTGTTGTATAAATAATCATTTGCAGGTTGTGCAGTAATTATGTTTTTTCCATCAAACACCCTTCAAAAACACAATATAATTATTAGTAAAATTTCAATCTGTGTAACTATTCAGACAGTGGCTCGATGTAACTGTTGGTTCAACCAGGTAATTTAGAAAATGTTCAGCCTTCAGTTAGCTGCACTGGTTTGTTGTTGCCAATGATTAATAATAGAAATGTGTCATAATTGAACATGAACACATACACTGGACCATACCCATTGTTTCTAAATCAACAACTGAAAAAATGTGCTTTGAAAAACTTAAAAGACTTGAAAGCAAACCCCAAACTTCAAAACGTTGATCTTCAGCCCAGTGGAACCTGGTTGGGCGAGTGCCTGGAATACAATGCTAAATCAGAACAGCTCACACTCACTGCAAAGTTAAGCGAAAATAACTTTAGCTTTGCTAGTCAGTCAGGCCGGTAGAGCCTAATGTCTACTGGCAAGCTCGTCTTCATTGAGAAGGAGGACTCTGGACAATTCCCCATTCCTCACGGCCCCTATAAAGTAATTAGATTCCGTGTCAGTGGAACCAGTTAATGGTGATGACAGGGCTAACAGTGAATTAACACAGAAGTCCACAGGCCGAGTCATGAAAGAAAAGCATTCAGAGGGGGGTGATCGAGAGGGCTTCAACATTTTAATCTGGATTTATGTTGCAGACCTCAGTGGAAATTTTGCTGGAAAACCACACACTCACACACACACACACACACACACACACACACACACACACACACACACACACACACACACACACACACACACACACACGGTTTCTGGAGAAGACCTGAATAAATAAAATCAACATATCGTCTTAATTCAGAGAAATGGGGTATGCAAAGGGTTGGTGAGTACAACCTGTTCTTTGTTGAACTGTCAAGCCGTGACACTCTTATAATCATAATGAATGTGCAGCTGCTCTGCAGGTGAACTGAGCAAACACTCCTTCTTTATTGGCTACAGAAGGTGGGAAAAAAACTGATGTTGGATATTTCATAGAAATATATTATAAGGAACAAGAACATGTCAGTATGAAGTGGCCCTAAAAGTATTCTAACATGTAGGCAAGGCATAATAATATTAGTATCATATTATTAGATATTTAAATATTTATTACATTTACATTTAGCAGACGCCTTTATCCAAAGCGACTTACAGTGCATTCAGGTTATACATTTTTTGTCAGTATGTGTGTTCCCTGGGAATCGAACCCACAACCTTTGCGCTGCTAACGCAATGCTCTAACCACTGAGCCACAGCAACACTATTTTATTATTAGATATAAAATATAATTTTGAGGTCTTTTAAACAATAATGTGATATTAAAATACATGTAATATACAATATTATAAATACATAAAAATACATGTCTACATCTCTAGTTTAATGAGCACATTTTACATGTATAATAATGTAGAAAAGTCTCATAAAAATATAATTTATACAAAAATATATTCAATAATTATTAATATTTTAATGCTTAATTATTAATAGTTTCATCTGTTTTGTAGTATATATATATATATATATTTTTTTTTTTATATTTATAATAAAATACATTTTACCAGGAAAACTATACTTAAGAAATAATAATTAAGAAGAGTACATTAAAAGCATCTAAATCAATGGCATTCATACATTTTTATGTATCCAAACTTTTTGAGGTCATGATATGCATGTAACTTTTAGGAAAACCACAGAAATAACTCAATCTAAAATATTTTTTGAGCCATTTTTAAGGTAACACCAAAGACTATAGAATACCCTTAAAGAGACTTTGGTCACACAAAAACTTTCATCATGCTTTGGCTAATCATAAGCCTAGTTCATCCAGACAATTAGCCAGGCATACATCAGGAGGGATTTGAGGCTAATTCTTTATGATGTTTAGGTTCCTACAAGGGCCATAGGACTGTCTAACGCCCAGCAAATCATTAGACATAATCACCCTCACTTATCATGGCAAATTAACTAATGGATTTGACAGTTAACATGGAATGTGGCTTCTTCAAAGCACTAGCATGGATGTTGCCGCAGCTGTTCGAACATGGGCATCTGGGGTACCAGCATCAATAGAAACACTCCACCATCTTAAGATGAAGACCATATGGATGACGTACTGCTTGAGCATCAGATTTAATTTATTCTAAACATATTCTAAATGCTCGGGAATTGCCATGCATGTGGAAAAACTGAATTTTAGGTCTGTATTTTGTCTATTAAAAGACTAGTTCACCCAAAAATGACAATTCTGCTATCGTTTATTAACCCTCAAGTCGTTTCAAACGTATATTGCTTGTTTTCTTGTGGAACAAAAAATATGTTTTGAAAAATGTGTTTCGGACCCAATGTACTTCATTACATAGGCAAAAACATTCTTCAGAATATCTTCTTTTGTCTTCCACTGAAGAAAAAAAAAGCATATGGGTTTGGAACGAGTAAATTAAGACAGAATACATTTTTTGGGGGGGTGGACTATTCCTTTAAAATGTCTTAATTTTAAAAGTTCTTCAAGCATTCTTGAATGAGACAAAAGTGTGAATTAAAATAAGTTTAGTCCAAAATAACCTTGCACTTTTCCAAACATTCACTTTAGAGATGTTTTTTTGCAACAAATAGGCATGGATTTGTCTATAGGGTGAAATAAATATTCCAAACTTACCTTTTTCTGGTCTTCAAGAGCATGGGTGACAGTCTTCCTCTTCTGCTGAAGCTGCTGTTGCTGGTGATGAGGACAGAGGTGCTGGCATGTCTCTGAACCTACCTCCATTATATCGGAAACCCCAGGGCTCCCAAACAAATCTACTCTCCGCAACGTGCGGGATATTCCGAGATCCTTCCTCGATCAAGATATTCCTTGATCCTCCTGATCAGACATTAAATTTGGTCATTAAGGCTACAATCAAACGATTGGTAACCTTCATTTGTCTTCTCGGCTGCTCAGTGGATCGGTCCAACACAACCATAGTTGAAGGATCAGCAAACACAGATCTTTGGTTCATGATCATCCCAAGTGAAGAGGAATGTAACTTGCCGAGGGTGGCTCAGTCCTAGAAAGTCCTTTTTTCCCAGTGATGCACGAGTGAGCATCTAATGTCACGTTTCATATCAGCCACAGATCTGTCATGTTGGAGACTCTCTGCCACCTAGAGACACGCATGGATTGAGAAGTGTGTTGGAGAGAGAGGAAAAGAGAGAAAAGTAAAGGTACAAGTGTCAGAAACTGGTTCACTGTCTGTACATCTTAACATCTCTGAGAACAACTTTTGGACCCTGTTTCACATTCAAGATACGTTTTGAACCTATGAAGTTTCAGTTTCACTCATCCGAATTTGTAATTGAGTTCAGTTCAGAATGCAGTTCATTTGCGTTAAATTCACTAATTGCACTAAATAACTTGCACTTTCTAACACCGTAGACAGCTTTAGACATTTCCCAGGCAATATTTCCCCAGACAAACAAATTCTGTTTTATAACAGAAAACTAGTAGAAGTAGTAGAGAAGTTACCGTGGTGTCTTTTATCCCACTTCCATTCGGTTTACAAAACCGGTGCAACTCTTCTTTCGGGTTTTGCACGCGGAGCCGGCTCCGGGAAAGTAGCGGCGTTGTCTATGACGTCATGAGAAGACCGGCAGAACACCCCCCAAACAGGAGCATATGAGCTCATTCAGAAGCGTTTATATTTACCATGGAAACTTTATAAGTGAAGAATTTGTACGCCATCTAGAGGAGCCAATCCAGATCGACCCACGGACGCACACTTTCATTATAAGAGAGGTGGGGACGGATGTACTTCAATCTTTTTATTCCAGTGGATATTTGTCAGGACAGGTTTTGGATTGACTAAGAAATATATATAAGTTTTATACATAAGACAATGTTAACTAGTGTGTGTGTGTGTGTGTGTGTTTGCGCGTGCGCGTGTGCGTGTGCGTGTGTGTGCGTGCGTGTGTGTGTGTGTGTGTGTGTGTGTGTGGAAAAAACATTGTTTACAAATTATTAAGAAAATTCAGGAAAAAACATGCAACGGTGACTTCTAAACACGTCAAAGAAGATAACATACACAAATATAAAACCTCAAAAAAAAATTACATATATATTTTTTAAACGCATGTAAATATCTAAAATGACAAACATCCTGCCCATGTCTTAAGAACATGGTTTCTACCCTGTCGGTTATTTCAAATATAATTTCATTATATAATTTAGACATTAGAATTTAGAAGTATTGAAAATAATAAGCAATTTCGCAAGAAATAAAATCTTATTGTTCTATTATTATTTAAATTTTCTAATTATTCAGAAGGTTTTGTACATTATTATTCATCAAAATGTTCTAATTATTCATGAAAGTGTAATAAGTACTGAAAAATACTGACTTAATGCATAAATAAATAAACAAATACATATATTGTCATGAATCGTGTTGTATTCAGGATATAACAGCAAGAGGCGCCAGAGAGCTATATAACAAACATCACAATATAATAGAGTAAAACGCAAATACAATCAGCACACACACACACACACACACACACACACACACACACACACACACACACACACACACACACACACACACACACACACACACACACACACACACACACACACTGTTGACTCAAGTCTTTACATGTGGATGGAGCAAAACAATAACTTTTACATAAATAACAAAAACTGTTAATATGGACATAAATAAATATCCTTTAATATCACGTACAGCTATCTCATTCAGAAGGCATTAATTTACTGAATAAACTTTATTTTTAATTTAAGCTCAGTAACAGCCGCTTTCAGTGCTGTTTGGACTTGGGTCATCGTCACTCTGATTAAGGGTTTAATTTGTGGATTACAGAAAGAAGACAGAGAGGCGGAGTCATGTTTACTTGTGGCTTTCTGAAGATCCATCATCTGTGATCTTGAACAGAACTCCTCTATTCAAATCTACAGAATTAGTCTGACTGTGTGATCAGATGGCCTGAAATCCCACGTAATAAATATTCACATCTTTGTCCTTACTTTTAGGCCTAGGGATTTTATGATTAATGGGGTTATGCATTTTGGAACCTTAAAGGCATAGATCAGCCAATAATGAAAATCCTGTTAGTATTCATGGTCTCATTCTCATGCGATTCCAAACCTGTATGATTTTCTCTCTTCTGTAGAAAACATTTTTTTTTTTAAAAGCTTGTCAGGTCATTTGTTTCCATAAAACTCTATTCGCTTTCATCATTATCCTTAACATAAAAAATAAAATCTAACATTAAATATTTGTATTAATGTATGTTTTCAGACCATATACAGACAGTTTATTTAACTGAATTAGTAATAATTAATAAAAAAAATGTTATTCATGGCATAACAACATGAATAGATGAAACAGCATGACGTTTATGAGGATTTATTGCTGTGTTTTGTCTGTCACCAAACTGTACATAAACTCCCATCTCAAGTTCTGTATAAAAAGTAACACCTAAAAAAAACTATAAACCCATAAACTACATAGTAAAAATGCAGTATTTGCTTCACAGTTCAATAAAAAAGACATTGGTACTTAGTATTGCCAGCAGTTACGCTGTCTACTTTTGCTCTGCCAAAGAAACAATTTGCAAAATAAACCGCCAGAGGCTCGTTTCAGAAAGGAGGTTAAGTGAAAACTCTGAGTATGTTAACCATGAAATGAGGGAAACTCTTTCCGTTTAAGAATGGGAGGTTTGTCAAAGCTAATAAAGCAGGGTGAGTCAAGCCCATTTCTGAAAGAGTGGTAACATACTCAGTATGCATCTTGACTTGAGAAGTTTTAAGTAAGAAAAGTGTAGATGAGGAGGCTGCATTAATTCATAGTGATTTGTTTATTTTTATTGCCATATTTACATGCATATTTATTTGAGTGGTATTATTTTTAAAAGGTAGTTTTCTATAAAACATCGGAGATGCAGAGTACATAGGTCGCTGTGTGCAGAGTGGTAAGGAAAGCGAGTCGCTCTCACACTCTTTCAGATCATTTTTGTTATTTCCTGGGCACAAATCCATCAAAGAAGTTTCTCAGGACTGCAGGTCAGTGAAATCAGTTTAAATGAGGCTAATCTGACAAATGGATTTCACTTGATAACATCTTACTGTGACCTCTGGACTGGAAGTAACCCAATACTTAGAATTTCCTTCAGGATGTCCAGTGTGGTTGGATGCATAGTTGACATGCATATTCCCACATTACACCTTCTGAAAATGAAACTGATTACTGTATGGAATGGAATGATGCCAGATGGAGGGTAGTACGAGATATATGCAGACACAATAAACACAACTTATTCACAATTTATTTGGTCATCTTTATTTCCTTCAAATACTAAAGCAGCAGTTATTCTTTTCCTTTTGGATTTTAAAATTCTTCCAATACTTGACCATCTCTTCATCTGTCAGTGGTGCTGATGCAGGTTCTCCTTCCATTTTGTAAGCCTCTGCCTTCTTGCTGTTGACTGAGTACAAGTCAGATGTACATTTCATTAGGCTACACTAATTAAAAAAATGGAACAGGTTAGATTACAAAACATAATTATGTGAAAAATGTGTGATTAGACTATGTGTAAAAAGCTTACAAATTGACATATGTAATATGGCAAATGTTTGTAAAGTCATGTAGCCTACACTGAATTGTTTTTTTATACATCATTTTTATCTGCTGCCACATTTTCACTTCTGATATTATACAGTAACAGTGATTAAGAATTAAACTTATGCGTTGACTCAAAGTATGCGGATGTCTTTTTGTCAGGTGCTGATGATGAATCATAATTTCAGATTTCGGAGTTCCAGTGATCATGACTTCTCATAGTCGTGGAGGTGCATGTGGAAAACCCAGAAGTCAACCTACTCAGACTTGATTGAATTTGAACAACACAATTCAGCTGTACTGAAACCAAAAACTCAGAGTTTTCATTACAGGGTAAGTCAACTCAGAGTTCAACATTTAACTCCGAGTTGGTTGAACCTTCTTATTGAAATGGGCCCTAGGCATTTCTGAATGAATCCGTTTTTGAACAAATCATTGAGTGAATGATAATTATAATCTCATGATGATATATTTATTTATAATAATGAAAATAGATCATTATATCAAATGCTAGTAAATGCTAATATGCTTGGTAAAAAAATGTAAGGTACTCATTTGAGTGAATTTATCTTTTCATAAAAAAATTGTCTTTTGTTTTGTTCCTGAATGAATCAGTGTTTTGAAAGAATCGTTTGAGCAACTGAATGAATGACTCACTTACATAGAGAGTCGCTTGTTTCGTTCCTGAATGAATCAGTGTTTTGAAAGAATCATTTGAGCAACTGAATGAATGACTCACTTACATAGAGAGTTGCTTGTTTCATTCCCTGAATGAATCATCGAATGCAACCAGCAGAAAGCTAAAGTTGGTCTTTATGAAATATGCAAACATATAGGTAATATTTGTAACATATATATTTTATATGCAGGCTACTTTTAGAATGTCAATCAGATTGGAAAACCATAATTGTTGTATAATAAGGAACAGAGGATTGATGGATGATTTGTTATCGCTTGAGACACCCCACCAAACTGTATTCTTATTTCAAGGCGGAACACAAAAGCATCCTTTGCTTTGTCTCATTCCATCCAAATTCATGAGGCAATTTTGAGAACGCCACGGAGGGGCCTGTCCCGTTATCGTTTGTTTTTATGACACAGGAAGAGAGTTTGTCACTGATGTGAAATTGAATACCATAATTCCTCAAACAAAGCTCCTGTCTGCGCTGTCAGCGAGTCGCAGACGAGGCAGTTCATTCACTGCTTTCCCAACGCGAGCACATAAACAGTTGTCAGCAGCGCCCAATTTATGACACAAAAGATGCATATCATTGCAGTAATCTCTACTGCTCGCAAGCTCACTTGAAAACATATTAGAAGTGATGCATTAAAATTCATGAAGGTTCTCCCTAGTAATGCTGTCTGGAGGTATTTACATGTGTCACACGTCATGGAAAGCACTGATAGTGTTTGATAGAATTCAATTCTTTAATTTTGGCAAATAGTAAGTACGTCTGTCCTTTGTGGAAGGACTGTAACCTTTGATAAACCTGCTCTGGCAACATCGGTTATTGGCGACAGAAGACTTAATTGAATTGGAGATTGAGAGAGACAGAGGTCCTGAGATGACAGAAAGGGTGGGAACGAGGTTGAGGTCTAAATAAGCTTTTTCCGAGACACACTGTCACTCTCTCTCACTCACTAGCCTATAGAAACAAGTCAGTGTATCACAGCATTGAGGACAAGGTGATAGCAAGGCCAGAGAGACACAAATCAATACTTCATTTGCTGGGCAAGATTAGCTTTATGTTGCCATATCAAACCCATGAGATGTTGTGAAAAAAGGGGTGAAAATTCAGAATTGGTGAAAAACGTATTTTAAGACCTTTACATTTCCCTAGACGTGCTAAATGTCAGAGAGGGCGCAGGCCTATTATAAGTCAAGACACATTTGCGAGGTCAGGCCCTGTATATGTTTAAACTCTGTTTTAGCATGTTTTAGCATCTCAGTGAATAATATCTCTTTGGGGAAGAACATTTACTGCAATTTGGTTGTTTTGCTAATTGCTTGATTTAATGGAGGAAAGGAAAAGGAACCAAAACAAGCCTCTGACGAGTGTCCTACTCAATGTAATCCATTTGTCTTATGTGGTGATTTCTGGTGCAAAATTGGCCACCACGACGCTAGAATTTAGTAGGTTGTTGCCAGGGCATTGCTATGTAGTTGCCAGGGTGTTTATGTGGTTGCTAGGGCATTGTTTCACACTCTTGGGATCTTCCGTGTGGTTCTTCCTGAAGAACCGTATCTTTATTTGACCCTCTAACTCTGGCACTCTATATTCTAATTCTATTATATATAAAAAAAACTTGCCCCTCTTAGACTTGCGCTCTATTAATTTACTAACTGCTTGCTTTCTTAAAAGAAGAAAAAAATTAACACTAGCACTATAGCCTCTAACACTAGCTTGCTCTATTTTTTATATTATATATGTTTTCTTTTTATTTATTATACAATAAAAAATACTATAGCTACGTGTTCTGTGTTGAGCTAAGAGAGACTTGTTGTAGCATATCTTTGCTCTTTTGTTGGTTTTGATTGCTTTTATTGTCCTCATTTGTATGTCACTTTGGATAAAAGCGTCTGCTAAATGAGTAAATGTGAATGTAAACATTTTAATGTATATTACTATAAGTGGTGTTTGTCAGCGCCAAAGCCAACACTATGCTAGGGTGTTGTGAATGGTTGCTAGGGTGTTGCTTATGCTATGCAGTTGCTAAGGTGTTCAGTGTGGTTGCTAGGTGGTTTCTTTACATTTTGTGAAGAAATTGTAAGTGGTGCTTGTCAGTGCCAAAGCTGACACTATGCTAGGGTGTTGTGAGTAGTTGCTATGGGATTCTGGATAGTTGCTAGGCATTTATAGGTGGTTGTTTGGGTGTTTTAGGTTGATGCTAGGGTGCTACATTACACTTTCTGAAAAAAATTGTGAGTGGCGCTTGTCTTTGGACACCAGCTCAATGCTAGGGTGTTGTGAGTGGTTGCTAGGGTGTTGCTATGCAGTTTCTAGGGTGTTCTGGGTTGTTTCTTGATGGTTTCTTTACAGTTTGGAAGAAATTGTGAGTGGTGCTTGTCAGTGAAAAAGCCAGCAAGATGCTAAAGGGATGCTAGAGGTGTTGTAAAGGTTGTTAGGCTGTTCTATGAAGTTGCAAGAGCATTGCTTTGCAGGTAATTGCTATGCAGTTCTAGGCTCTTCTGTGCTGTTGCTTTACACTTTCTGAAGAAACTGTAAGTAGTGCTTGTCAGTGCCAAATAACTATAGGGTGTTGTGAGTGGTTGCTATAGGGTGTTATGCAGTTGCTGTGGGATTCTGGGTAGTTGCTAGGCATTTACACATTTACATTTAGTCATTTAGCAGATGCTTTTATCCAAAGCAACTTACAAATGTATAGGTGGTTGCTTGGGTGTTTTAGGTTGATGCTATGGTGTTGCTTTGCCCTTTCTGAAAAAATTGTGAGTGGCCCCTGTTGAAACCCCCCCCCCAGCATTATCTATAATGAAGCATGGCTGCTGGTTTGAGCTGGTTTAAACTGGTCCTTAGCTGGTCCTAAGCTAGTCCTAAGCAACTAGCTCCTGTTCAGGACCAGCTGTTCAGAACAAGCCAGTACCATGCTATTCGCTATTCTAATTGCTAAGCCATACTATGCTATGGTCTTGTGATTGGTTGCTAGGGTGTTGCTATGCAGTTGCTATGGGGTTGGTAGCCATTTATAGGTGCTTGCTTGGAGGTTTTTGGTCGAACCTAGGGCATTGCTAAATGGTTGTTTTACACTTTCTGGAGAAATTGTGAGTGGTTCTTGTCTGTGAAAAGCTGACACTATGCTAGGGTGTTTTGAGGTGTTAGGTATCACTAAGTTGTTGTTAGGGTTTTCTGGTATCATTGCAGTTAATAGTAAGCCTAGAGACTTCTAATCCTTAGTATAATCATGATAATCTTTGAAATAGTTACCCTTTTGCAAACCAAGTGTTAGAGTGGATGTGTCTGGAATCGGAAAGCAGCATCAATAATTTGAGAAAAGCTTAAGGGGATAATTTCTAATGATTAGCTAACTTCAAAATCAATTCGCAATCTACACAGCCAAAGTAACCAGCACCTACTGTACATTCTACTTCGATTGGTGTATGTTCTTGATCAATAACTGTACATCTCAGTTTGATCAGTTTAACCCTCATTCATCCGGTACTGTCCCCTTGATAATACAGTACACATCCTATTGTTTGACTTATATGCAGAAAATGTACATTTACTATTGACTACATGTCGTTTGCAATGACTGCCAGCTGCGCTGGAGAAAAGCCCCCTCTTTCCTTATTCACTGGTATAGCCGAGTGCCCCATTATTATACTCCTTAGACCTCCAGTAATTATTGAAAAGGTCAAAGGGCACCAGGCTTTCCTCCTCCAAGGGGGTTAAACTTCAGGGGGTTAAAGTTCCAAAGGCACAGGAAGTGACAGCGTCATCTGACCTTTGACATATTGACAAATATTCATGTTCATAAAAGACACATAAACTGGGTTAGCTGGGTTGCAAATCAATATCAAACTCTACTTTCTCATTTCAAATTAATGCAACTTTCAGTGTGATTTATCCAAAAATGTTTTATTCTCTCATATATTACTAAATCTATAGAAGCCTTTTTTAACCCATACATTTCAAAATACTCACAATTCATTTTACAAAAAAACAATCTGGTTTGAATCAGCAGCTGTCTTGTTGTGAAATGAATGTGTCACCTTCAGAAAAGAGGGTCCAAGGAAGTGTGGACCTGTGCCGCCCTTTACTAATTACCCCAGCTTTCCTTCAGTCAATTCATTTCATAAAGGGGGACTCCTGGCAAGCTGCTGCAATTGTGAGGACTCTGCAGGGGACACCAAATGCCCAGTGACTACTGCTGAGGACCCAAACCCCACTGCATTATGTGGAATTAGTGTGTATTGATTCATCCTTTCTAGAATATGGATTTGGTCCCTTATTCATTACTTTGGAGGTCAGCTAGCGGTCATGTTTTAAAAAGGGTTCAGTTTTACTGTACTGTACTTTGAGTGTGGTTTTAAAGCTAGAAATGTAGTGTTCTATGCATATTGACTTTCATTAATACTTCATTAAAGTAGTATTTTACCAATTTAACATCCATAAAGTGACACATCTGAGTGAAAAAGAATATTCAACTTTTTTTATCCATCAGGAATTAATCATATAATATTATAATATAATACTGTGAAAGGTGTCCTCAAATGACCAGTGACACTTTTAATATATATTTTTAACTATCATGGACAAATAAAAAACGATTAAATATTATATTAACATTATTTTATTTTTATATTAAACAACAAACACAATTGCCTAGATTATTTAATCATAGGTCAATTCAAATATTTATATTTATTATTATTACTACTTTAGAGGTTAGCTAACAATGATCTTTTAAAAAGTTGGTTTTACTTTGTACTGTGTTTGTGCTGCTATAAATGTAATGCTCTATGAAAATTATTTTAATGAATACTTCATTAAAGTACATATGCAACTGATTATATGACCATAAAGTGACACATTTCTGAGTCATATTAATTTTTTAATTTCGAATCCATCATGAATGAACTGGATTGTGAAAAGGTCTTCTCTAAATTACCAGTGGCACAATTATTTTAAAAATGAACATTTCTATATATATTTCTCTATATATATTAGTGCTGGGCAACAATGAATAAAAACACATTTTTCATAAATATATACATGCATGTGTGTGTATTTATATATACATAATAAATATACACAATTTTTTTTTATTTTGGATGCAATTAATTTTTGTCCAGTACCTTCCTATACTGTACACACACACACACACACGCACACGCACACACACACACACACACACACACACACACACAATTGCATATATATGTATTTTAATAGTATTATTTTACATACATTTTTAAAGCTCTTTTGAACATAGACTATGAGCAGCACAACATCACAACATATATTATGCTGTTTATGGTACATCTCTAAACATCTCTTATGGAAAATCATCCTAACATGAGAGGATTTGATCTCAATCCATCCTTTGAGAACATCCAACATATTTTATCACCCCCCCAAAAAGCTCAGGGATGAATATGCACAACAAAGGCACTTAATATTGCTATAGAACCAAGCAAAACACCCACCCACCAGCACATCCACAATCCCACATACACCATTCAGAGCCCAGTTGTATTGGTGTATGTGGGATTGTGGATTGTGGAAACAGCAGTATTGATCTGACGCTCGCTCTCCTGTGCAGAACAGACAAGAGAGCAGTGCTGGTGATGCCAGGCTCTGTCAGTATAGAGCTGGATGACAGAAGGCACGGAAGCCTGAACAGCCTGGTTGCCATGGAAGTGAAATTCTCTTTCAGCTTGCTTTCCCTGCCTCCCTCACCCTCTGTTCTTCAAAGAATGCCTCTTCTCTCACACACACACATGCATACACACAACCTCAGTCAGTAATGACAATGTGGCCATGCAAGAACAAAATCAGGGGTTCATTGTGCACGTGCAAACGTGTCGTTTTGGTTTCTTTCACTGTCACTGCATTAATTAAGTAATTACACAATGGTATTTCAAAGTGCTTTGTGACTTCATTATAAAGAAAATAAGATATAAAAGTCAAGGTTAACATTTTTTAAAGAAGATAAATGTTAATAGGGAAAATTAAAATTGTTTAGGAGACAAACAGTATAAGTAAATGTACATTAAGTAAAATAAAAAAATGCAGTGAAATAATATGGGAGCTGGTTCTAGCTGTAGGTGGTATAAGAGGTGTGTAATGTTTACATTCTTCAAGCATATCCGCTATGATTTATATATAAACAAACTTTAAAATCAATTTGAAATGTGTCCGGAAGTCAAACACTGAGGTGATTAGCTCAGTTTATTTGGTTCTGTATGAATCATTCTGTATGAGCTGCAGCTGTCTGATGATTTTTTTGGGGAAGGCTGGTAAGGAATCAGTTACAGTAGTCCATCTTGCTTCTAATGAAAAATGAGTTACATGTGTTTTGTAATGTTGACACAGCCGCTGCCCTTATCAACCAGATGCATAAAAATAGAAAACAAAGTTGATGGATAGACAGACAATAAATAAATAATAATAAAAATAAATTACTGGACGGACAGACAGACAGACAGACAGACAGACAGACAGACAGACAGATAGACATACATAACATAACATAACATAACATAACATAACATAACATAATATAACATAACATAACATAACATAACATAACATAACACACAAACACAAATATTTATATTCAAATGTATATGTACAGGTGCTGGTCATATAATTAGAATATCATCAAAAAGTTGATTTATTTCACTAATTCCATTCAAAAAGTGAAACTTGTATAATGTATACATTCATTCCACACAGATCCACTTTCCTGCAGAGTTTAGCTCCAACCCTGATCAAACTCACCTACCTGTGATTTTCTTATGATCCTGAAGACATTGATTAGCATGCTCAGGTGTGTTTGAGTAGCGTTAGAGCTAAACTCTGCAGGAAAGTGGATCTTGCGAGCCAGATTTGAGTATCCCTGGTTTAGAGCGTAAGAAAAATAATATTTTATTAATAGTTTATGCTATGTCCTCTGTATAGGACACAGGACTTAAACAAATAAATAAAAAATAAACATGAATAGAAATGCATAGGCAAAAACAATTGTTTTTTTGTTTTTGTTTTTAATCACCAATACATTTTTTAGGTTTCAGGATTTTTTATATCAAACTTTGTAAAAGGATGATTCTCAACTATGTTGTGAAAGATATAACATAATGATTTGATATATTTGATACATTTTGCTTTATGAAATGTATGTAAAATGGCAATAAGAGTTTTTTCCCATTGTATACAATGTATCTATTCACTGTATCTAATTTGCATATGTATGTGTTCTTGGGGCAGCATGTCATGAAACACAAGTGTGATAATGGAAGTAATAGCCTAAGTGGCAAGATTTTCACAATAATATCTAATATTTCATAGAAGTATCGAAATATAATTTATTTCCCTATTCATGTATTGTCTCCCAAAATGTGTAATAAGCATGTCTTTTTTACCAAGAAAGTTTGATAACCCCTGCTGTAGACCATAAAGACCAAACTGACACATAATCCAGCTTTTGCTTATAAAACAGTCAATAAACAACCCAAATACAAACTTACCTTAATGATAGACTATTTGCATTGTAACGTGTGCAAAAAAAAGCAGCCAAATTCATTGGCTGTCTGACCTATCGCGTGCGTTTCCGGTGAAAGGTGCCACCCAATTGCTGTGCGTCTTTTTCCCCCTGACTCGACTGCTGTGCTCTCTGACCCCAGTGGCAGCGCGTTTTCATTGCACTCGTGTTTTTCGGGCTGCCTCTCTTCCCACGTCGAGACTCTCTCCTGTCTCCCTCCTTTCTCGTCTGTCGCATTTCAGTGAGAGCGCTAGTGGAGAGAGACCCCGGGGGTCGAAGGTTCTGCCCTGCCCGCCGCGACCTCAACCCCTCACGGCTTCCGAGATATCCGATAACCGTCGTCTTTGACACATCAGCGGACAACCCCCGAGCAGTTTTGGGCCAAAAGAGAAGGTAAACTCAAGACGCGTTTGAAGAAGATAGCTGGGGGAAAAATAGCGAGGCACAAAGCGGTAATGGGTTAGAGGTGGCTGGTTGTCATGTTCGATGCAAACCGCTTAAACGTTGCCTCAGATACATTGGAACATTTTTACATCCGCACCACAGATACATTTTAACATTTTCGCGGCAATATGTTGTAACATTTTCGCGCCGACAAGTTTTTTTCACGTTCATAGCTCGGCGTCTGAATAAAGGAATTCGGTAAATATTTATTGGGTTTTATGTGCTCCTGCCTTGCTTTGTGCACAAATTATGCGCTATCATTGGGTTATTTATGCTACTTGAATGAACGTTTTTGATTTAGGTGTCTCATAGTAAGCAGAACAGATTTCGCATTATCCGTACAATGAAATATAGACTTTCCTCGTGCAGTCTGACGCCAGTTTAGGAGCTTGGCTTTTGTTGACAGGTAATTATGGAGTCAGAGGCTGCCAGTTCACCGCAAGCTGTTGGTCATAAGTGTTATTAATGTGGCCGGTCTGAAGTCGTCCAGGGAGGGTGCGAAAAGTTCAAGTTTATGGCAAAAGGTTAGCCCGCCAGAGACAGTGTGAGGTGGCGCAGCTGAACAAAATAAACGAATGCAGGTAACAATGAGGGAGAATTGTTCTTAAAACAATCTTGTGTATGTGTTTAATTACCTGCAGGACATATTAAATAGACATTCATTTTTTTAAACAATGAATTGAGCTTTTCTCTTTGTTGTTATAGGGAGAAGGCTGTAAAGCATTGTGGGAAAGGTGCATTTGACAGTTGGAAATGCATGTTGCAAAAACAAACAGAAAGCAACTCAGAAAACATTATGTAGAGTAAGTTATGTATGGAATAATGTATAAATAGTTGGTCATTAACATAAAGTATACTGTGACAGGGCGGTTAGGACCCCAATGCAAAAATATTAATTATTTTGTAACTATTACTCCATGTTACTACTTCTATGGACTAGTTATGTGTTATATTTGGTTACAATATACAATTTTTGCTTTATTTAAATTTATCTGCTATTCACCTCTTTTTTTAATGGTTTTTTGTTCTTCTGAGCATTTTTGGCAACTTCTAAAGCTCTAGCATCCATGAAGGGGTTTATGCTCATACAATTAATACTACAGTAAAACTTGCTTGCGTTGGTATGAAAGGTACTAAATTCTGCTTGGTAAATATATATATAAAAAACATTTAAGCTTTACATATAAACTGAAATAATAATTTTCAAATGGATGTGGTGATGGGGGATCATATGCAAGGAAAAACTGTTTCAGTGTATTTCAGTTGCTTACATAGCTTTTGTGTTTTCTCACAAAAGTATTGCTTTTCCCTCAGGAATTCTACATTCAGTTACAATAGAAATGAAATATATTTTCCTCCCAGCTGATAACATTTTAATCGCCAATGTTTCTCAAGGCAAAACAAAAATTGTGTGAATGTATAAGTTTTTTGAAATTTTTTGTGAGTGAACGTAAAAGCATTGAAATACAATATTTCTTCTCATAGTATTCTTTTTCATCACCATGTTCTTTTAGGTGCTCTATAAAAATACAAATGTACTGCCGAACTCTGCCTTGGACTTTTCTAAGTAATATTATTATTAGCAGATATTAGAATATTTTACCATGGATGATCTTATGATCAGATTGCTGAATATATTGTTGATACTGTCTCAGTATTAGGGCTGTGCAATTAATCAAATGCGATTCTCATGTGCATCTCGTCAGTAAAGCCGGCTCCGTGGTTGGCGGTAAATCTCCATCACCTGTTTTCAAATGGCGCAGCACTTAATACACAGAGCCGTAGTTCACTGACAAGCTTGGCAATATCGCGTTCAATATCTCAGATGAATCGTATTCGATTATGAACGTGATCTCGCGTAGCTTGACGGACGAGATGCGCATGAGTATCGCATGCAATTAATTGCACAGCCCTACTCCGTACCATCTCGTTTAACTGTATTTGGATTTGCATCATTAACCTTTTGTATCTTGGCGTCTGTGTATGGTGACTCAGATCCAAGCCTTAGGACTAAAGGATGTTTGCTCACTGGATCTGCACTGCACTGCTGTGACCTGCTCATGCCCCATCCAGAGGTGCCATGGCTCGCAGAATATCCTCCCAGGGGAAGGTCACCATCTCTGTGGATGAGTACAGCTCCAACCCAACCCAGGCCTTCACCCACTACAACATCAACCAAAGCCGCTTCCAGCCCCCTCACGTCCACATGTGAGTGTCTGTGTACAGTGTTCCTGTAACTGAAACATTGATTTAATTGATTGATTGAGGACCGAACAGAATGCTGACAGAGCGGACATCTGGTGGCTTTTGTCTCATCTCGCCCGACAGGTGATCCGGAGGCTCCTGCAGCTTCACTGATATTGTGGCGATGTTTGCATATTAAGCATTTTAATGAGATTTTTTGAAGGCATAACAGGGTTTAATAATGCTCTCGTGTCTGAGATAATGGCTCAGATAACGGTTTCAAACTGGCTATTTATTATCTCTTTGTTTTTTTTGTTTTTTTCAGTCTTTTAGACTGAATGCAAAAACATTTTAGGTCATGTACACTTTCATTCAATAGTTTGGAATAATTCAGATTTTCTTAATATTATTTGTATATATGTTTTTTGTTATTCTCACCAAGGCTGCATTTATTTAATCAAAAATATAATAAATATTGTGAAATATTATTACAGTTTAAAATAACTTTTTGATGGCTATATTTCAGCAGCCATTACTTCAGTCCTCAGTGTCACATGATCCTTCAGAAATCATTCTAATATACTTAATAATTTGAATTATTACCAGTTATGTGTATATGTTATCAATACACCTACATCTTTTTCAGCCATAAAGCATTTGTAACCAGATTTCTTTGTTATTGTAATAGAGATGTTAGAGCAAAAACAGTGTAAGACGCGCCTCATGTTCTTGTACTTATTAACCAGAGGGAGGTCAAAGGTTAGATGAGTTGATTAGCTCTTTAACAATAGCTCTTTGACCCCGGGGTCAGAGCTAACCTCTAAAGAAACCTGACTATTGACTGATGCTGATGATGGCATAATGAGGCTTGATGCAGATACTAAAGAACCTGATTAGCTGAGCCTTTGCTGCTTTAATGGTACCATGCAATTAAGGCACATCAGCACAAGTAAAAGGGATCGACCAGGATGCATGTGCCAATGAAATGCTTTTAGCGTAAGTGTGGAAGAAACAGCTATTTGTCATTAAATTGTGTTATGTAAATCAATGCAATGTACTTTGGGCAACAAATGTCCAGTGTAGAGCGATCTATCAGTTTTATCAGCGCAATGTATGGCAATAATCCTAGAAAAACAGGTGGACAATGAATTAAATAGGAAGATCAGAAAGGGGTTGTTTCTCCTTCCACTTTCAGTTCACTAATTTTGTTGTAAACCTGTATGACTTTATTTTGCAGAACACATAATAGATTTTTTGGTCCATACAATGAAAGTCAATGGAGTGCAAAGTTGTTTTGCAAACCATTGACTTTCATTGTATAGACGAAAACAGTTCTTCAAAATATATTTTTGTTTTGTAAGGTTGTAGAAATGTCTTGGGCATCTTTAAAAGGAATGTTACCAAAAAATGAAAATTAACCCTCAAGCCTTCCAAGATGTAGATGAATTTGTTTCTTCATCAGAACAGAATTGGAGTAATTTTGCTTTACAGCACCTGCTCACAAATGGATCATCTGCAGTGAATGGGTACCGTCAGAATGAGTCTAAACAGCTGATACAAACATCACAATAATACACCAGTAATCCACATGACTCCAGTCCATCAATTAACATCTTGTGCAGTGAAAAGCTGGGCTTGTAAAAAATTGTTTTTTAAATGTCAAACAAGTCCTCTATCTATAATATCTGTTTCTCCTGTGAAACAGTTGTCTGACCTGAAACAGGAGATAAATCTGCACAGATCAAGCACCATTTACAAGAAAAAAATAGCGGATGGACTATTTTACTGGAGGAGCTGATATTATGGATTTTGAACACAAGTGATGGATTTATTTCTTACACAGATTTTCATCTCACAAAACATGAATTATTTAACTGAAGTCATGTTGTGGATTATTGTGGTGTTTTTATCAGCTGTTTGTACTCTTATTCTGTCCCATTTACTGCAGAGGATCCATTGGTGAGAGAATTATGTAATTTTACTTTTCTAAAAATCTGTTCAGATGAAGAAACAAACTCTTCTACATCTTGGATGGGTTGAGGGTGAATAGATTTTAAACAGGGCTCTAGACTGCGACCAGTTATTGAGAATGTGTAAATTAAAATTTGACGTGGTCGCATTTGTGCGAGTGCATGGTCTGCGCTGCCCCAAAGCGTCTGCTTCATACAGCGTGGGCTGCAGAGCCGCGGCACTTTGTAGCAGGAGTCTGATTTCATTGATCACTTGAAGAGTGATCACTTATACTCGCAGCGTCAGCACGAGCATGAAGGTGCACGCAGAAGACTGAGCGCAGAATTTGGTTTTCAAACTAAAGTGAAATACCAGAGAAGGTGAACATGTTGGTATTCTTGTAGGAAAAAAACATGCAAGTCCTGTCAGCGACAGCCAGTTTAGTTTAACTTTTCTTTTGAAAAGCTTGTTATCTTTTGCTGTTTACCTTCGTTACACTATGGAGGCTTTTAATTTTTTAATCTTATTTATTTGATTCCTCAGTTTGCTAAACATTCTGTAATTTATTAGTCGGTATATAATACATATATACCATGCCATGCCTCGTCTTATTCATTTTTGTTAATAAATGTTATGTAAGCTAGTTTGTAATTGTAACATACTGTTTAATTGTTGTTGTGCTTTTTAAATGAAGAATAACAATGAATCCATCTTTTGTATTAGTTTTAAAAAGTGAAAGGTGTATCAGGGCTCTAGACTAACTTTTTGCACTGGTGCGCGTAACTTTTTTTCTTAGGTGCATCAGCACAAAAGTTAGGTGCACCCACATTTTTAAATAGGCAATATTGACTAGTAAACGATTAACTAACAATCTGGTCAACATAAAGTTCTTTATTTGAAGCACAATTCTACAGGAAATGTAACTTACTGAAAAGCTGAGCTGAGATTTAAGCTTAAAACATCTCAAGATAAATGAAATAAAAAGAAAATATAAATTAAGTGTTTTAAGGGCTTCAAACTGAACATCTTATTGAATATCCTCCATTGCAGTTACATGCCCCTCGGATGGCCAACTCCTGTAGTTTGGCCTTCTTTGGCCTTGGCTAAACCAGCTGGACACACTCTCTCTAGCATCAACATCTTCCAGACTTGACCCTTCTACACTGATTCTTATCAGATCTTCCACTGTGTGTGAATGAAGGGATGCTCTAGTGCAGTGCTTCTCAGCCCCCCCCTTAAACCTATAAAAAAATCTGGTGCCCCATCCCACCTCAGACTACCAAATAATTTCACTAAACATTATGAAAAAAAAGTATTTACAGTTTTTATAACCAATTCTTACTATGTAAAAAAGAAGTATGCTTAGGACTTTAGTGTTATGTTAGAATCATTTTGATACTCATACCTTTTCTTGATTTAATATTTTGAATAGTTTTTAGCTTTATTTTCATTTAAATGTTTAGTTTTGAAATGTTGTTGTATGCATTTGTCATTTTTATTTCATTTCTTTAACTTCTTAAATGTGTGTATATAATATTTATAGTTTTAACTTTAATTTTGTTACTTTTTCTTATTTGAATGTCGCTTTGGATAAAAGCGCCTGCTAAATGACTTAAAGTAAAGAAAAAATAACTGTTCTGTTCTGTCTATTCGCTCTCTGTGCTCATACTGTATTTTAATGCAGCCAAATTCTCAATAAAACTGTTTTACTTTATATATTTGACTGTTTCTGTTGTCAGTCAACGGGATGAATATGAAATAGTGACTAAAACACATCCCTTTAAGAATACATAACCAGCTCTCCCTTCCAAGAAGCTAGTCTGCACAAAAATCCTAATTTATAATTTTATTGAGCCGTTGTCTGATGAAATCAAATAATACACAATATAAAACAAGACAAAGACAATTCACGTGCTGTGATTTCGGCTATATTTGCATGTAAAATTAGAGAAGCAATAATATCTGTTGTAACTGCACATTTTCTTTTTTGGGGTAAACTATTCCTTTAGCCAACAAACATGTTCCTTTTTTCCACAGGGTAGAGCCCCTTCCCTACGATGCACCGAAGCCTGCGGGTCATACACGTTTCGTCTGTGTCTCAGACACACACTCGAGGACAGATGGAATCCAGATGCCTTTTGGCGATGTGTTGCTTCACACGGGTGACTTCACTGAACTCGGCCTACCGTCTGAAGTGAAGAAGTTTAATGACTGGTTAGGTAAGTGTGCAAAACCAGTCCCGTTACCTTTGCTGACAAGCACTTCCCCTGCTCTCACAACAACGTTATTTTTTTTTAAGCTCTTTTACATTTTGTGCTGTCAACTGCATACATGTTTTCCAGTTCCAAACCTGGTGGCTTATTTTATGATTGATGCATATCAGAGTTGTATATTTTGTAATTTAGATGCATAAAACAGCATTATGATTGTTAGCTGATTTTTACTGAATTCAATAAGCTGCAATAGCATTTCTAGCAAGTAGGAAGGCCTTTGTTATTGCTGGGGGTGAAGAAGGTCAAAATGGAAATTGAAAAATGCCCAGCTGTTGGCTTTAATAGGTGCCCTTCAGTCTGGTCTCAATTCACTTTGATGAAATCAAGGTTCTTTAAGGTTAGAGAGGTCAAAAATATTGTTTATCTGGTGAAATCAAAGTTACTCTTCCGCCTACGAATGGGAAACACAGTGTGCTGTAAATTGTCTATGGTCTGTCGAAGCTATTTTAAATATCTAGATTTTATTTCGGATGCTAGGTCACTAAAGAATGTGGTCTAAAATGTCACTTCTCAACTTCTGAATAGTCATATGCTGTAGAGAGTGCATGATACTGTGAAATATTGTTTTCCGTTTGCTTCCAAAATCTGTCATTCTCATTATCTATTTATCTCTTTCAGGCGGTCTTCCCTACGAGTACAAAGTTGTCATCGCTGGAAATCACGAACTTACCTTCGATAAAGGTTTTATGGCGGAACTCGTAAAGCAGGATTACTACCGTTTCCCCTCAGTGACAAAGCTGAGGACTGAGGACTTTGACGACGTTCAGTCCCTCCTTACAAACTGTGTGTACTTACAGGACTCTGAAGTCACCATTAAAGGATTCAGGATTTACGGGACTCCGTGGTAAGCATTTCTAAATAATTGCTGTCATAAAATTGTTTTTTACTTCCTGTTGGCTACATCTATAATGCAGAATATTAAGTGAGTTATTCAACATTTGAATCTGATATCCTCAGCAAAGGCATAACCAGGATTAGTTTATATAAAGTGAATTATGAAAACCATGCTCTGGATTACCCACTTTTCACAATCCAGTCAATACCAGATGGATGAAATCTTGTCCTGCATGTTTCTTTCTTGTGGAATATTCTGTTTCGCTCTTAAAAACGCAAGTAAAATGGGTTTCAAATGTCTTTTCATGTTCACTACAGTAGATGGGATATATATATATATATATATATATATAGCAGTGGTGTAACTGTCTCATAGGTGGTCCCTAAATAATCTGATTTGATTAGACATGGTACTTCGTCTGAAAATATTAGGAACCACTTCTGTAAAATATTTAGAAAATCCACCAAGATCCAATCCACTCCTTTTTGGTAAACCGTATTTCCAAGAATACATAATTTCGTGCTGTTTTCATATTTTCTTTAATCTTTTTAGGTTAATATGGAATCAGTAGCCGCAGTTCGTTATGATAAAGCTCCATAAATCACAATCAGTGCTATGTATATACAAACCATATACAACATATGTCAAGTTCGTTGTTCAAGTAACAGATGGCCGATTGACCTACAATAAGTTTGTATTTGATTTACTGCAAGTGAACAAGGTTTATGTCTCTTGAATGATTTCTCATGGCTGTCTTATACCTTGAGATAAACTGATTCTCTTCAGTCGTGGACAGAAAGACCTTTGTTAGACGCTGTTGTACTCTCTGCTCCGCAGGACACGAGACATGTTTTCACTCGCTACAGATAGTGTTACACTCACACACACACACACACACACACACATATGAAAATTCACTCTCTCACTTTCATTC
This sequence comes from Gymnocypris eckloni scoliostomus, assembly GCA_027564155.1. Taxonomy (NCBI): domain Eukaryota; kingdom Metazoa; phylum Chordata; class Actinopteri; order Cypriniformes; family Cyprinidae; genus Gymnocypris; species Gymnocypris eckloni. Next base: position 11,745,017 of record CM050434.1, read on the forward strand.
CATCTCTGTTTCTCTGTTACTCTTTAAGCACACACAGCCGTCATCACACATTAGCATCTTTCATAGGAAGACCTCATCGTTTGATAAGCAGACCATTATCTCAGTTAACCCTTCACCCACTGGGCTGCCCCTCTCTCCCACAGGATGCCAACAGAGGTGTGTTAGATTTCAGGTGTGAATAGATGCCTAGCAGTGTTTGGCACTGAGAGCATTGTGGCAGTGTTACACAATGGTCAACAGCTACTAGAAGCAGTTTATCACCTGGAGACGATGCTGCAGAATCAGCTGAAAGTTTATTAGAGTTGCTTAATGTGCTTAATTTTATAATCATCTTTTCGTCCTCTTTTTCAGTTAAAAAGTGTGTATAAATTTAATTAAGTTTTTGTTATCTATTTCACAAATGATTCACATATGCACACTTTTTTCCTACCCTCATTCTAATGAACCCAGATCATTCAAAATAAATATCTTAAATATTCTGAATCTCAATTGCATAAAACATGCCTAAATGCCATTTTTTTTTATATTGGTATTTTTATATTTCATTATATAACATATATTTAGTACTTTTTTATTAACTATATTATAATTTCTATTTCTGTTTCTACTACAACTACCAGTAATACAATTATTGTTGGCATTAATTGGTAATGGTAATAAAAAGTACATCTCATTTGCATAAATTTCAAACAGGCGGCATTTTGTAACTTATTTGTATTTGATTATATAAATATATAAGTGCTATCAAATCGATTAATTTTGTTGCATACACTATAGTTAGTGCTTTTTATAATTTAAGTATTCTGTTTGTAAGATATCAATGTATTTATTACCATTTTAAATTGTTTATTGTTTTCATTGAGATAATTTGTAGTGCTAACTTACTGATCATTTTGATTTCTGTGTAACAAACATTACACTGAAATACTCACTATTGAACCACCACATTGTGATTTATTTAGCTTGATAGTCCAAACACAATACTATCTAGTCTATCTAAAATATCTTGAGGTCTTCAAGCCAACCAGAATTAGAATGCTAATTTTGGTAAGAAGTGGGAACGCAGACATCTGCGATGGGTGGTCTTGGTGGGGGTGCGCTTTGGTCATAGTTTTCCCAGCCTCTCCTGCAGGAAGTGCTTTTTGTTCCAACACATCCTGGTGCTTTGTTGAGAGCCAGGATCAAAACGTGAGGCCGACCCTGGTATGCCCCTTCAAGTGCATGCTCGCAGTGGGCCACTCTGACCCTCCTGACCCCGGGCCTCCGCTATCAAGGAGGTCATTTACGCAGCTTCATTCTTCTTCCCTACAAAGTGCTCAGTCAGGCTTGACTGCCGTCTAGCCCAAGGTAGAAGACGAGAATGTTTTATGTCCATTTATTTATTGGTATTCCCTTTCATGGAGTTACTCCCGTCAGTACATTGACCTTGACTTGATTACTTTCTAAAATATCCGATATACCTTTGCATGCCTAACCATAACATCTAATAGACGCAAGGCTTTCTTGCATAGCTTGGCAAACACTATCCTGATAACGCCACGTGGTAATCCTGCTTACGATACGCCAGATATCCGCACCGATATGTCATATATATTCCAGCTTGCAGCTGTGATTGGTTTGATTAACGTGTAAGCTGGTTGTGCAAGACGTTGGTATGGCTTTTGAAAATCAAAGGCTCTTTAATCCTCTTAGGAAAGGCAGACGTAAGTCATGTGACCCGAGTTCATCTAGGGTGAGTGTTTGCAAGGCTTTGCTATAATATATAGTGGGTGTGTGTCTCTCTTGATGCCATAGAAACCGTATCACTGCTTCATTCTTATGATTATGATGTACTTGTGAATGAATGATCCGGGATGATATAAGTCATTTGTGGTTTTTCAGGACACACAACAAAGCTGTTTATCTGCATTCGTATGGATACTAGATATAAAGTGTAAGCTTTTCTCTCTGTGTGCGGTCAGAACTGTGTGAAACTGATAGCGCTGATTACTTCATTATAGTATTAGTAGCATTAGTATGTCATTTAAGGTGAGAACAGTTTGTGCCCAATACTTTAGGCTTATGTCGATTGTCCCCACAATTTTATGAAATGGCTCTACTGTTTGAAGTCAGTAGGATTTTTTTTTTCTTCAGTAGGGGTGGGTGATGTCCCAGTAGACACAATTAACCGACAGAAATTTGTCAACCGACAGAGATTTTGAAATGTCGTCTCTATCAAGGTTTCACACTCACATGACGCTGTGCTACGTGGTCATGGAAACGTATTGCTTGCAGGCAATAATTTTAAGCATTGTGGTTTTAACTCAAGTGATTTGTGTTGAAACGCAATCAGCAGCAGTGAAAGAGAACTCATTTTGCTCTGTGCGCACTGTCAGAGAGGCACACGCAGGTGGAGCGCCTTTAATTTTGCTGCTTTATGGGCCTTGAATGGTTAAATGCACACACTTGTATGTCAAATATGGCCCTTTTTGCAAGAATCCTCATAAACACCATAATTTAGATCTTAAGTAAAAGCAAACAGCTGACAAAGAAAACATGGCGACAGTATGTTGGATCTGGGAAGCTCTTAAAGTGACAGCAGTCTTATATCTAATTTAATTCAGTTCTAATTCAAAATAATCTTGTCGATTAACAGTTAATAATCGGTTAACAAGTGTCAGTTGTCGGTTAGGAAAAATAACCGATATGAACATCCCGATTACAAAATATAAAATTCTTTATTTAAAACATTGCATGTATAACACTTAAAGATACAGACTTCCAATGCTGGAACAGTGCATCTTCATTCACCATTCCTGTCTTAGGAAGTTTTGCAGTGCATTATATTGTATCCTCTGGATTTATCCTCACAAAGAATATTTAGGCAACAAAAACATAATGGGGAAAAAATACAAGCAGCCAAAGAATACATAGCCATCTGCAAAACCCAGGTGCTGCTCCAAAACGTGGCCACCACCTTTACTCACCATCCACTTTATAAGTGACAGAAATGTCTTCTCTGAAAAACAAGAAATCAAAATAGCACATTTTTAAAAGGCAAACCTCATATAGAATACACTAATCTCAAAACCATAGTGGTTCTCTAACCATGAATTACCAGTCTAAGGGTGGCTGGCATGCTCATGTCTTTCTTGATACTTAATTGCAGTTGTCTTTAAAACACAAATATAAAAAACTATAACAAACTAATTCTAAAACTAGAAAGGCAGCTAGCCATAAAACTAGTTTAACCTAGCTAACATACAATTTTTAACATACAATAGGCTACTGGCCAACATTAACAACTAACACCTGAACTAAATTTCACATTAGTTAACCTTTATGTTAATATAAGATGTGTGTTGCTCGTTAAACATAATTTTAATTCGGTAACTTAATTCAATAAGCTGACAAAAGTTGTTTGAAATGACAGCGCAGTTTACCGTGGTAAAGTTCTGTAACCGCCATGTTGATGAGTAAATGTTACAAGTTGTAAACTGGTGAGCAAAAAGCTGACACAAACACAGACAAACGTACATGTATGTTTACCTTGCTTGCTAGTCTTATTCTCTCGTAAGGTGCATCGACACACAGCTCAGATGTTCTCTGGAGCTCTTCCACTCTCGCGGGTTCATCCTCGGGCAAAACCTGCGGTGCTGCCCCGCTGCTTACGTTTCTTACTCGAACGTGAGTGGAGTGGCGCGGCATGACTCGACAACAGACAACAATATAGAACCCATTGTATATGCTAGGGGTTGAAAGACTTTTTAAAGTCGACTTTTATGTGATTCAAGTCGAAGTCGACTAGTCGCTGATGACGTCATTAATGAACAAATAAGTCTGGAGCTGTGACAATCGCCCTGTGGACAGCTATGAAATATGACACAGCATTGCCCACATGACTATTGAACCAGCTTATTTGTATCAGTTCTTTAGTCTTTGCATCGTTATATTTCTCACAGATTCCTGCTCGTTCTAAATCAGATACAGATAAGTAGAACAGTAACGATTACATTCATATGAATGAATGCATTAGTGAGAGCAATTGTGTGTGTGAATTAATTCTACCTGGCAGCGTCTCTAATAGTAGTGAAGCTGTGGGATTTAGTTATTAAGAAATATATACTTGAACTTTTCAGTTTCTACGCTATTTTACCGAGAAATCACAGAACAGTGTTGACCATACATTTTCGCACTGCATGAATCTGTGCGCGCGATCTGCGCGTGATGTATTGTACGCATTACTATCTGTAGCCAATGTGTGTGCGTTACAGCGCATTAGATTAGAACGTGATTAACTTACCTGTACAATAAGCTGTTTAAAAGCTGCATTCTGCCATTCAATTTCAAGCATCCAGTAATATAATCACACATGTCTTGTGGAGCGCATTCAGAGTATGAATTAGTTTGTAATTTTAACTGTTTGGAAACGGAGCATAATTGTGGATTTATTATCCTGTAATAAAGCCCTCTAGGACCAGCGACTAGTCGGCTTAAAGTGTCTTGGCTGAGCACTGAAGTCGACTAGTCTGTGCAACCCTTAGTATATACTACAGTGGATGTGGACAGTAAAGTGATGTGAAATATTACTGACGTACAGAGGTACTCCGCGCTCGTGCAGTTTCTGACATGAAGGACAAACGAATTTGCCCATTAATACAAGTGACATAACAGTCAATCCCAAGCTTTTGCGGCGCTGTAGACACGTAGGGCAAATTGTGTCAATCCAAATGTAAGAAATTAGGAAAATAAAACGACCTCAATAGAATGGCGCCAAAGAGACCATTACAGCAAATACAATAGTATACAGCAATTTAAAAAAATACAGTTAGTCTCTGTATGTGGGGTCCGACGTCACAGAAAATGTCCATGATGCAAAGGGTATTACAGTTATTCACTGTAAAGGGAATTTGCAGTATTATACTGGGTGATATACAGTAAATAGCTGTGGAAAATACAGAAATGTCTAACGGCTGTATTGATTGCTGAAAGTGCTGTACAATAAAATAAAGTATATAAAAAAAACATAAAAGAAAACCTGCATCATATGAAAATTAAACACATAAAATAGAATCAGATCAAATTGACATCAGAGCCTTAACTAACATTAATCATAGCCTGAGAAAACAAATAAGATTTGAAGACAGACTTAAAACTAGCTAGTGAAAGAGCATGTCTCACATTTACAGGCCAACTATTCCAAAGTTTAGGGGCTGCAGCTGAAAAAGCCCGACCACCCTTGGTTTTACAGCGACAACGTTGAACAGTTAAATTTCTAAATGATTTCATTCTCACCGGCAAGGATGAGAGAAATATAAACATTTTGTGAAGCGATAAATCACGTACTGCACTGATTTTAGTACACATGTAGACACACATATTGACAGCTTAATGTGCTTTAATGTACTGTACCTCAGTAGTGTTGACTCTCGAAGGCCTCCTAATGAATATTAATGAACTCATCTGAATTGACTGAATTAAGGTGTTGACAAGTAGCTATAACAGTCTGATGCTTCTCATGTCTCCTCTGATTTCATATTCACCCTTCCACAATGTGATGTATTTCACATGTTCCCCGAGCATCGATCCCATGGCCTTGTTATTGCAAGTGCCACACTCTTGCAGTTGAGTCACATGCTTCATGTTCTTTAGCTTCCCCATGTTTCAATTTTTTTCGTTCGTCATTGACCTTCATGGAAAAATCTCAGAACTCTCATACTGTGCGTAAATGTAATTACCCCGTCCATCCGGTCCTCTCAGCTATCAACAGAAGCATCTATAGAAGCAACAATTTTCTCCAGCTCCTGCCGACAAGCTACCTGCTCACGTCACTGATTGTAAGCTGACCCCTGGCCCGAAGGTGGCGTCATTTGTCAGTGGTAATTAACAGCTGACATCTCCTCTGCTGGGCCTGATGGCTGGCGGCGTTTGTGGTACCAGGCAGGGAGGATTGAGAAATCGAGGGGGGTGGAGGGCATAGTGAGGGCACAGTGAACGAGAGAGCGATGGGTCGACTAGAAAAGGGGTCAGATGCTGTTAGTAGGCAGGCTGTACAGAAATATGTCATAGAAGTTTCTCTCAAAGCTGATCTATTCACATGCATAAATAGTCATGGACTAAGTTTGTGGACAAGTTGTTTTATTTTGGTTTAACTGCTGTTTGGTTAGCTTTAGTGCAATTAGGGTAGGGGTGTGCCCCCACTAAAAAAATTCTGAAAATGCAGATTTTTATAAACTTTACTATAATATAACATAAATAATGACAAGTATTAGCATACATAAGTAGCAAATAAATTGTGATAATAAATAAATGCACCTTGTGTATTTTATAAGTGAATATGTTAAAACATTGAAGAGACCAGACACGAGAGCCTACTCCCAAACAGAGAAATGCAACCCACAACTATGCCTACAGTGACAAGTAGCCTACTTATTACAACAAAGAAAAACATGAGCAATATTAAATGTCTAAAATAGTCTAACAGACAACAAAGGCAACAAAATAAAGGTTACATTATGTCAATTACTAATCCTACATCAGTACTTCTGCAGCGAAGTAGGACGATTTTGAAGTTGGAGGAGAAAAAGAGATGGAGTATTTCGACATACCCTGTCATGAACTGGAAAAAACAGAGTTCATGCAGAGCTAGACAAGGGGAGCGTTTGAGGTTAAGAAGTATATACATTGTAAATGGTTTTTAGAAAATAACCAATCGTGATGCTAAATAAGACTCTTCGTCCTCGGCTGGGATCATTTAGGCGAGCCTTTTGAAGCTGCATTTAAACTGCATTTTGGAAGTTCAAACATGGGGGCACCATAGAAGTCCATTATATGGAGAGAAATCCTGAAATGTTTTCCTCAAACTAAATTCTTTATGACTGAAGAAAGACAGGAACATCTTGAATGACAAGGGGGTGAGTATTATCTGTAAATTGTGAAAAAGAAGTGAACTACTCCTTTAAGAGCACATAAATGGCAAAACTATTTTAACTGCCATGCATATTTAATGCGTTATGATTATTTATTATAATTACGTGTTTAAAGTGTTTAAATTATTCCAACATGACATTGTCACATTTTTTTTTTTCATTGATGTCAATTTTATTTTATTCCAACATTATTTTAATCAGTTCAATGATAGATCAGTACTAAAATTGATAACTGTCAGAAATTATTATGCTCCTTTTTACAAGATGTAAGTCGCTGATATCCCCAGTGTGAGAATGTGATCTTTTAGCTCAAAATACCCAACAGATAATTTGTTATAGCTTGTTAAAATTGCCACTTTTAGGGTATTTGAGTATGTTGCTTTAATACAAATGAGCTGTTGCTATCGAAGAAGAGGGCAAAGCTTCAAGAGCTGGCAGTGCTAGCCTTTGCAAATAAACATTCCACAATTAGTTCAAGCCTGTTATCTTTACAGAAAACATATTCTGTTTCAAAACCTGTCATCTGATTAAAAATAACAACACAGCTGGTCTCATGCTATCACAAACTTTATAAATCCCACTCGTGATTGAGCTCAACAAACTCAAGCGATTGACTAGCATTGCTTTCATATGCAACTTGTAACTACCACATTCCTATTCACGATCATTCATGAAGACAGGGATTAAAGTTCTCCGTCGATACGACGGATTTTCGTTAATTGCAGTGAGTCTACGATGGATTTCCGTCAATTGCAGGGTTTCCCGCCTGTCTTAAATTCACTTTTCTGAATTTTAAGACCGTACATAGGCTTACATTTCTCAAATAGTGTAATAAATGTCTTGATTTTAGCTTCAATAGGTCTTAAATTATGGAAAGATAAGGTGTATTCAGTCTGCTGAGGGGGATGTGATCAAAGCCTGGAGTGGAGCAAAAGCACGTTGCTCTCTCCACTCTAAGCATTCTGTAATCACTCCGCTTTGGATCCACACCGGATTTTCCCACTCACAGAAAACTGCTCCGTGTTCACACCATTTAAAAGTTATCAGGGATAACTGAGGGGAAAAGAAACATGTAGCGCACTGTTGTTGTTCTGCCGGCACACCAAAAATCTCCGCCTCGGCTGCAGCTTCTCACTGACAACATAGTAACGCCGCTCGCATCATTCAGTCGGGCTCTTAGCAGAGAACACAGAGCAGAGCTTGAATTCCGGCATGGTATAATTGATAATATTTATTATTAATAATAATTATACTCATTCCCGTAGGCTCTGACAGAATGTATCACATTTACACGTGCTTTTGAATCTTGAGAACTCACTCACGCGTTCTCATTTTCTCTGCGCCCACAGATCGCGATAAGGAGAGGTACTGCTTTTAATAATAATACGGGGAGTTTGCAAATGTGATATATTGATTTAATACAACAGATCAATAAACAAGTACTGCACGATTTTGCTCTATCAACGAAAATAGTTCCAAATAAAGTAACAGCTGAGCTGTTGTGCATCTCTAAAAGCAAATTTATATTTAAAACATTAATGTCCACATGAATCTATGAATTTAATTGCACTCAAGCCGCCTCTGAGCCTAATTAAACGTCTGAAAATGTACGTACAAGCCACTTTTGTGTTCTTCTGTGCCACCTCTGTAGTACAAATTAATTTATTAATACTAATTTCATGATTGGTAACTTATTTGTCTTATTGTACTTATTATATTGTTTTAAATATAATTTAAAAAAAGCTTATGAACATGCTTTTTTTTTTATTTGACAAAGATGAAAATGATGCCATTGCAAAGGTAAAAAGAAAATTCCCCAGTAAGTCACTTGAAGGAGTCAAATGTCACCTCGTATTAGGAAGGCAAATTTTTGATCAGAACTTTTTATTGTTGAGAAGGTGCTCCTAAAATGTTTTAATTAGGAGGACAAGCGCTCCTAATTACAAGAAGAAAAACACAGCTCTTAAACTGGGTGTGTGACAGGTATAGCTATGGAATGGGGTTTGGCAGAGGAAACATTTTCAGTCAAAATATATTTTTTTGCTTTAACCCCTGAAGACAGCACCAGTGAAAACAACAGCTTTAGCATCATTAGCCTTACAGAGTGCCAAGAAGCTCTTTCAGAAAGGCAAGTTGTAAAACAAACGCGTGATACTTACTTTGTCTGGAGCTGATGTTCGCGCACGACATGTTGGTATTAGGGAATTTGGTGTTATTTTAATTTTTTCAGGACATTTCCTTAGACAGTTAAACTTTACCACTGTGTCCTCAGCGGCTCAGATGGAGGGAGTCTATTGTTTTCATGTTGGTGCATCCCATGAGAATCCATAATGATAGTGTTATTGTTGATATCGGACTACCATGGACAGCTTAAAAGTTTAAATTGATTTGTTCCTTTTATTAAAGCCAATTGTTTTCTAAATGTGTGCATCTTTTGAGTCAAATTGTTACATTTAAGTAAGTCAATTAGAATAATAAGACATTTAGGCCGTTACCAAACAAATGAAACTAGTATCAAAAATGTCCATCTTTGCAGAAGTTACATCTGAACTGGCATTTAGATGTATTTAGAGTTTAATGCAGCTCAGAGGGACATGGAGTGCTTTAACCTGCAGTTACAAATGCATAATGTTTTGATATTATAAACATAAAAAATTGAATACTGATATTTTAAATTATTACAAAAATTAAGTTACTTTAAATGTGAAATACAAATCGCCAGTAGGTGGCAGCAAGTCACTGTTAATAAGTTAGTCATTGCGACTGGACCGAATCATTTAAACCGTTGATTCATTCAGGAACTAAACACTGTCGTGTTGCTCAGAGACCTAGAACAGCATTGTGGCTGTGTTAGGAATATATCTCTTAATATTAATGTATTGATTTTATACAACAGTTCAATAAACAATATCACATTTGTAATCGTGTTGATTTTTTAAGAAAAAAACAGCAATCTTTGTTTTTTTTTACTATATGAAATTAGATAAATATATACATTATCTGCCCCCATGTCTTGAATTTTGTGATCAATCTTAACTAATTTTAAACATTTTAATTGACTGAATCGTGCAGTGAAAGAACACACTCTAAATACACACATGCACTGTTTAGAAGTTGTTTTTATTTGTTTTTTATTTGTCACATACACAATTATACAGAGTATAACCAGCAGTGAAATGTGTTCTCTGCATTTAACCCATCCAAGTGCACACACACTTGGAGCAGTGGGCAGCCGACACTGTGGCACCTGGGAAGCAGTTGGGGGTTCGGTGCCTTGCTCAAGGGTCTCACCTCAGTCGTGGACAATTCCTGCTGGAGCCGAGATTCGAACCCACAACCTCGGGTTATAAGTCCAACGCTCTATCCATTAGGCCACAGCTGCCCCCCAATCTTTTGTGTCGACTAATCTATCAATTTATTTTCTATTAATGTATTTATTATTTTCTCATAAGTTTATTAATTCTTTAGTTAAACTATCAATAAATAAAATGGTAAATTCTGCTATTAATCTTTTATTTAATTCAAACCTTTTCTCATTAATTCTTTACAAATAATAACAACAACAAAATAAATAGATAAAGAAAATAACAAGAAAAGAGTGGAAAAATAACAATAATAAATTAATACAAATTAAAATAAAATAATACATAAATTATAACAAGAAATAAGAAAAGAGGAAAAAGAATAACAATAAATAAAAAAATAAGAAAAGCGAAAAAAAGAAAAAAATCAAACAATTAATAAAAGAAAGAAAGAGAATTACAGGGCAGTGATACAGTCAATAGAAATGCACATTATGGTGCATTCACAGTTTCTGTTTGGGACTGCTTACATGTGAGAGACTTGACATTTTTTTTATTTATTCAGCAGATTAAAACATCTGCTTGAATACATATCTGTATATGAATGAACAGCTGAAGTCACAACCGCATTCAGGACACTAGAGCGACAGAATCAAAAATGGCGTCATGACATCGTGAAGTTTTATCACAGCTGACAGCCCGTTTTAAATAAATGAGCCCAGTCGAGGCTTGTCCTATCTATCACATTAAACAACTAACAATGACTTTAAAAGCTTTGTTAGCGAGTGCAGAGCGCGCATTTGGTGTACGCGTCTGGGAGCTCTCACGATCGACGGTACTGACGGCAGCTCCGGCTTAAGATGAACGCTAATCATTTCTCCTTCTCCGTCTCTGTGAGTGCATTATACCCGTCATGATTATATAGTCAACTCGATGTCCCGTGCTGTTGTATGTATGTATATACATACATGCATACATACACGGTTCTGATGGTCGTATAATAATATAATGCTCTATGCTGTGAAGTGGTGTTGCCATACTAGCCTTTAACTTCTGCTCTAGAGTCTTGTTTGTGTTAAACATGGCAGAAAAACAGTCCTAAGTTGGGATCGACGCATGGACGCACTCCATGCTAATCGACGTATTTTTATAATCGACGTAATCAATGATGGCAACGAATCGATGCAGCCATAAATGTATGCGTGTACTCCGTAGGTGTTTTGTTTTGCAAAATACGCGATAATGGCAAATTACACATCGTTAAAACAACAATTACGATATTATCACAGACGATATATTTCGCACTCCCCTAAGTGCAACATGACAAATGTAATGGCCTTTATTTTGTTTGGAGAGGAACAGCTTTTTATTGTGTTCCAGTCATCAAGGCTGTTGTGAACATGACGGTCCTGTTGTGTTAAACCGGCACTATCAAAGAGGGCACGGATTAAAGAGTATTTTAATCTTTGTTTTAATCAAGTCTTGTTTTATTGAGAGGCTAAGTCTTGTTTTTATTTCTTCCTTTGATTTGTTTGGATTCAGGAGTTCAATCTTTTTTTCTTAGCAAACGAATAAACAGCTTTAAGTTAACATGAAGCAGTCTTCCTAAACTATTCCACATCCATAATGTAAAATATTTGTTTGAGTGCAACAGTATAATTCAAAGAGAAACAATCTACACTACTGTTTAAAGTTTGGAGTCAGTGACATTTTAGAATACTCCTGTTCAGAAAGGATGCATTAAATTCATTAAAAGTGACAGTAATTATAAAATACTTATAATATTATACAATTTCTATTTTAAATAATAAAGCTGTTCTTTTGAATCATGAAAAAAATTATCAGTTTCCACAAATATATTAACATCTGTCAACATCTGTTTTAAACATTGATATTAGTAAGATTGAGCAGCAAATCTGCATATTAGTCTGAGTTTTAAAGGATTGTGTGATGCTGAAGACAAGAATTAGCTAACAAAAATATATTTCATTTTAAAATAAAGTAAAGTAGAACCGTTATTTTAAACTGTAATAATATTTCACAATATAGCTGTTTATACTGTATTTTTTATCAACTAAATGCAGACTTGGTGAGCGTGAATTACTTATTTCAAAAACCCCAAAATTAGACGTAATGTATTTTCAGACTTTGATATAGGAGCAGAAAAGTTCTTGTTTTTGAAATCATTTACATCGAAAAATGTCTGATATTTGCACCATATTATAAGGAATATTAAACAGATTTGCTGTCAGACTTGCCCTGGAATGTGCTCTGCGTGGTACCTTCACAAAATCACACTAGACAGGAAATCCCAACAAGGTCTAATTTCCTCTCTGCTCTCATTTCTCTTTTTGTCCCATGTCCAGCTCTGCTTTTTCTCTCCTGACCGTTGATAACCTTCTCCAACCTCACTTTCACAATCACACATCTTTCCCTGATCCCCCTCTCTTTTGCCGTCCTGCTGTCGGGGGCAGATAAATATTTCAGTAATCCTTTTTGCATGTGAGATGTTTGAAGGACTGGCAGGCCTGTGCATTAGAGTAACACACTGATTCCAAAGTAAGCACTGGGAGTGTGTTTGTGTGTTACTGAGGCTCAGCCGGCTGCTCCTGTGTGCCACTGTGTGTGTGTGTGTGTGTCCAGGTCACCAAGAGTTCATCAAAACAAAGTGCTGACGCAGCCAAAACAAACACACGCAGACACAAATATACACTTGTGTCTCTGTACTGAACAGTTTCTGACAATGAAAGCTTTCTTTTCTCTTTTCTCTCTCCCGCTCTCTCTTTTTAAATGTACATGGTTAAACTTTATTTAATATTTTCAAAAGTGATGGGCTTAATAAAATAATGATTATATTAACTTTATTAATTATAATAATCTTAATTATATTTAAAAGCCACTAAAAATGTTTCGGTTTAATTTTACATCAAAATTTAGTAAAATATTATTAATTTAATTATTGGTGATATTTAAAGTTATCGTAAAAAATAAAACGAGGGGTTTATTTTTGCAGTAATTACCAGCTGTACTATAACTGTTTAACAAATAATAAATGAACATTACATACTGATAATGAGAGATTTATATTGAAAACAAAGAGACCATAAAATTATATGAGAGGCATGAACCTGGCACAGTGTTTGAAATCTGTCACTATGACCAAATGTATAAATTGAAATTTCGATCGGCCAATCAGAATCAAGTATTCCAGTGCGCCATGTAATAATACATTTCCTTTACACTGCATGCCTTTTATTAGTTTTCTGTCTGTGATCCCTGTTTTTATGTGCATGTCAGAAAGTAATGACATCTCATTGTTGACTAGCTTTGATGAACGGATGAAAGCCTGACTCGGGTGCTGACGTTTATGTTTGAGTTGAAGCAGACGGGCCGGAGTATGTTTGCAGGAAAGCTAACAGGGTTTGAGAAATTGTACCCAAGAGTACCAGCCTGGTACACAGTGTTCGAAAGCAACCACTCGCCTTTATTTGCCTTCTCATCAATCATCCACGGACAAGCCCGGCTACCAAACATACACACGCATACACTGAGACCTCAGCAGCCATTTACTGTGTTCAGGCTCCATTTCATCCACTATCAACTCCATTCTCTCAAATCCATGAAGAAGTGCTAATGGATAGACAAACCATAGATCAGCTGTGAGACAAGCCTGTGATGATGAACATTAAAATCCCAAAACGACTGCTCTTTAGTTTGGTTAACGAAGGAGGATGTCCGTAAAGTGACAGCTTGTATTTTAATATTTGCTTGCATCTTTATCTTTAACACAAAATAAGTATTATCTGGTTCTAATCAATGTTAACCATGTCAATTCAGGATAAGTCCTAGGCTATGTCATAACCAGGAAATTTAATCAGTGTTGTTGTTATTGTAAGCTAAAACTGTTTATAATTTGAGTAATTAAAACAAAGCTAAAATAAAATAAGACTATAATCAGAGAAATTGGCAAAAATTTGGAAACTGACTGAAATTAAAATCAGTTGAAGTACTAAAATTTCTAAAACAAATAAATTAAAGCTATACAAAATTATAGATTTTTTTTATTCTAGCTAAAGAAATATTAATAAAATAAAAATAAAATGACAAAAGCATGTAACAAAATTACTTACAAATTTAAATAAAAAAAAACTGAAAATATAAAAGCTAATAAAAAAATGGATACAAATAATACTAAAATAGCATTGGATGCAATAAAACGATAAACAATAAAGGCTGCGTTTTTCATGTAGCTTAGTTTTTGTCTGACAATCCTGTTTCTATAGCATTACTGTGTGTAACCCTGCCAGGTCCAAAATGGTCTGCTCTACATAATTGTTTATTAAACATTAAAACATGTTGAATTGGAAGTTATTGTGCAGCATCTTGCTGCAGTTATGTTAAAGCGACAGTCTCCATACTTTTCCATTTTTTTCCTCTAAAACATTTTTTATTCTCTCTGTAATTGGTTTTCAATACTCCGCACCAGGGCTGGCTTTCTATTGTTATTCTTAGATGGTACAAATGACTGGGCCTTTGTTCCTCGTCTATTTCAGCATAATTCAATGAATGAAAAAGAAGGTCCAGGCCTCAGGTCTCAGAGAACATGTTATGAAAACCCTTTCCCCCTCTAGTCTTAACCTTCTGCTTCTCAGAGGCTCTGACTTTGTCAAGTGCTCGTTGTAAAATGACCTCCGGACAGCTGGGCATGTGAGCTTATACATATATGTATGTCTGTGAGTACGGTAGAATCAAGCTCTTTAAGACTCATTAATGCGATTAGCTGCTACAACTAAGCTATTTAGTATTTGTAATCTCATCCTTTCTAATGTTTTTATTTCAAGCTGTTTTATATTCATCAGATTCATCAGTCAGGTCATATCATAACAAAATTCACAAAATACTTTAAAGATAGTGATAAATTCTTAAAATTAGTTTGTAAGTCAAGTTCTTGTTCAAAGCGCTACCTCCAGATTACCATAATAATCATAATAGGCACACTGTTTTTGTTGCAACTGGCTTGATGGGAGTTGAACATATCCTATGTAAGAATGCTTTCATATGTTCTCAATGCTGCTTAAAATGGTCATGATTATAAAATTGGCAAATTTTACTGGTTTTAAGACAAGTATTTAAGGGTTCGTTCACCCAAAACTGAATATTCTGTCATTAATTACTCACCCTCATGTTGTTCCAGACTCGTAAGACCTTCGTTCATCTTCGTAACACAAATTAAAATATTTTCGATGCATGCCGTGAGCTCTCTGACCCTCCCATAGATCGCAAGGATCCTTACACAATCAAGGACCAGAAACATAGCACGGAGATTGGTAAAATAATATAATAATAAAATAAATAAGGATCCTTGGTGTCTATGGGAGGGTCAGAGAGCTCATGGGATGCATCAAAAATATCTTGTGTTCCAAAGATGAACGGAGGCCTTAGGGGTTTGGAACAACAAGACTGTGAGTAATTAATGACAGCATTTTCATTTTTGGGTGAACTAACCCATTAAGCAGTTGTAAGCATCATGCACACTCACAATTTTTTGCATGAAATCTGTGCAAGAATGTCTTTACAAACCAATTATAATTCACCATAAACTTTGATACTTTAATATATTCTATATCCATGCAATTATTAGTGAATGACACTTTTTAAAGAACAATCCTAAGTTAGAAAATAAGACAAAAGTTGCAAAATTTTACTTTTAAGACCTGTTTCATGAACCCAACTCCAGAGGTTTCCTTTAGGGCTGCAGCGATTCGTCGACGTCATCGATTACATCGACTATAAAAATACGTTGATTAGCATGGAGTGCGTCGATGCGTCACACCTAGCCACGCCCATTGCGCGAGCCTGCAGTTATCCCTACTTAAGACAGTTTTTCTGCCATGTTTAACACAAACAAGACTCTAGAGCAGAAGGTAAAGGCTAGTATGGTAACATCACTTCAATTCACAGAGCGTTCATAGAGCGTTCTGTTATACGACTGTCAGAACCGCATATATATAGCTGCACTGACGCCTTTACATTGTCAGGATTCACAACCGCATTCAAAGCTGCGCTGAATGAATGGGACAGTACGGGACATCGAGTTGCCTATATAATCATGACGGGTTTAATGCACCCACAGAGACGGAGAAATTATTCGCATTCATCTTAAAATCCACCGGAGCTGCCGTCAGAGCCCTAGCGCCCAGAGCGCTCTTTTTAAAATCATTGTTAGTTGTTTAAATGTGTGATGGATAGGACAAGCCTCGACTGGGCTCGTTTATTTAAAAACGGCTGTCAGCTGTGATAAAACTTCCCGGTGTAGTGACGCCATTTTTGATTCTGTCGCTCTAGTGTCCTGAATGTGGTTGTGACTTCAGTGGTTCATTCATATACAGATATGTACTCAAGCAGATGTTTTAATCTGCTGAATAAATAAAACATGTCAAGTCTCTCACATGTAAGCAACTGCTGTCAGTCCCAAACAGTAACTATGAACGCAGCCATAATTTCTATTGATTGTATCACTGCCCTGTAACCCTTATTTTCTTTCTTTCTTTTTTCTCTTTTCTTATTTTTATTTATTGTTATTCTTTTGCTCTCTTGTTTTATTGTTATTATTTTTCTCTCTTTTCTTATGTTTTATTTATTGTTATTTTATTTATTTCGTTTTATTTATTTTTAATTTTTCTCTCTTTTTGTTATCATCTTCCTTTAGTTATTTTCTTTCTTTCCTTTCTTTCGTTGTTTTTTTTTTTTTAAGTATTAATTATGAGAAAAGGTTTGAATAAAATAAAAGATTAATACCAAAATGTACTGTTATTATTTATTGATAGTTTAACTAAATAATTCATCAACTAATTATAAAATAATAAATAGATTAATTGAAAAAATTATCGATAGATTAGTTGACAATAAAAATAATCATTAGCTGCAGCCCTAGTTTCCTTGCAACCAAACCATTCATTGAAGCTACCATAGGCACATTAACATACAGGCACTTCCATTTGTTTCAAGCTGTGTTGAAATCCTGAAATGTAGTGCAGCCTCTAAAGTGCTGTTGAGCAGTTGCAGACGTTTCTCTCGGCAGTGCTTCCAACTCTCATTTGTCTGCATTGCCTCCATCCATCACCCAGCTCTGCTTATCAGCATGGGGTCAGTTCCTGCCCTCTCTACAAAGGCCTACATTTAGCCCTGGCCTTGCACAGCCTTGTCTAGCTGGGGCCAGACACTTGGCCCTTATCAGACGGGGTCTGAGAGTGGTAAATAAAGGTCTGGCCCGGGTTACCACAGTCTGTCAGCAGGCCCGTCCCAGAGGGGAAATAAAACTCTTATTAACATGCTTCTGCTCATTGGTGCTGACAGCTTGATCAATCTGCCTCCTCTGCAGATGACCTCTGCGAACCGCCGGATGCCCTGATGGAGGCTGAAATGAATAGCTTGAGTTCTGCCATGGCCTCAAATCTGATACTGCAATACTCATTTTTAGACTTTTATTTTAAAATGCGCTTTACCAACTAGTCTATTTTTATAATGCTGTCAACTTTTGCGTATGTGTGTGAGAACAGCTTGCAGGTATGTGTATGATGATTTTGACATTTATGAAGTGTGTAAAATGCGTCTGTCTGCTCCCACAGGACCCCATGGTTTAATGGATGGGGCTTTAACTTACCTCGTGGCCAGTCTCTCCTCGATAAGTGGAACCAGATCCCTGAAGATGTAGATATTCTTATGACACATGGGCCTCCTCTGGGTAAGCACTGAAATGTGGATGCAATTGTAGATGTAGAGCATGTATACATCAGTTTGTGTCTGCAGATGGACTGTTGAATTTTAAAGTCATCATAAATGTGGTGATACGCCATTAAGAATGTGATGTTGGACTTTGTCCAGGGTTCAGAGATTGGGTCCCAAAAGAACTTCAGAGAGTTGGCTGTGTGGAACTACTCAACACAGTACAAAAGAGGGTTCGACCCAAACTCCACGCATATGGGGGAATCCATGAAGGTAATATAATGTATATCAAATGTTCAAAATATTGAAGTAATAAAATATTATAAAATATTATATTAAAAATTGTAATATATTTAAAATAATATTTATGAGGATAAAGTATAAATATTTAAGCATTTTATTGTGTGTAAATTAAATGTATAAAACTAAATCTTTCTCATTCTCAGGGTATGGTTTAATGACAGATGGCTATACAACATTTATCAACTCCTCCACATGTACAGTCAGCTTCCAGCCTACCAATCCACCAATCATATTTGATCTCCCCAACCCAGGAAACTCCTGAGACTCATTAAACCCCGCCCCTTTTTCTAAATAACTCTTCCTTACTTTAAAGTAAGTCTTTTTGTACTGCTTGTATTTAAAAAATGCATGGAAATGAAATACTTTTTAAAGTCGGATTGAAGCCGACACCATTTCAATGACTATTGTAGGCAAAGAGTAAGTTGTGAATTCATATGTAATTTGTTTGCATCAGCTGCCTTCCGTTTTATCCTTTTTTATTGGTCAGGATCTTAAAAAGTGCATTATAAAGGTACTCCTAAAAGCGTCAGCAATACTTGACATGTCTGATTTAATATTAAATGTGCTTTGTAAATTTAATATAAAGTTATTTAAAGTTATGAACTCTTTGTGTGGTGTATTCAGTTTTGGATTTAAATGAGTGTGTACTTCACCCTGTCAAAGGGTCCAATGGGTCTGATATTTATTACTCCTATCAGACTTGGCTCTTTTCTCATCAAGAAGACACATCTTATCTACCAGGCCATCAAACACCATAAGACAAGCATTTTTCCTTTCAACATAAAATAGAGTGGCACAGTTTATCAAAAGATGGAAGCGAATGAGTTGTGAATTGAATTTCCCATTATTGCTGTGCTGCTTTTGTCCTAGTTACATTTTAGAGGAGGCTGAATGTGCAAAATCTCCAGATCATAAAGATACCTGTTCTGATTTTGCCTTTAGCACATATTAAAAGTGGGTGAGAACTTTCAATATAATTGTGATATATCTGGTACCTCTCTGTAAAGATTCAAACACAATTGTTTATCCTAGATTTGCAATGTCTTCGTATTCTATTGGTTTCAAAACTGGAAATGACATTACAACACTAAGCCATTTCATTTCTCCTCATCTCCATTATTAGTTTTTGTAATGTGCATTTATATTTCACTGTATCTGCAATCTTTTGATCACAAAAAGTGTTTTTCTGTAATTTCTGCTATTGTAAATGCTGTCTGTTTTGTGACTTTTTTTTATCTATTGTGACATTTAGCTAATTTTATATGCAAATAAAACGGCAAGATTTTTATCTGGTGTCTGTCATTTATCCTTTTGTCTTGAGAGTCAGTCAAAATAAATATTATCAACATTTAAACACCTTCTTATGTCTTAGTTTCTTCTGTGGCACATAAAAGAAGTTTAGAACATATTGAGCAGTTTTTTTCCACACAATTACAGTGAATGGTGACCAGGTACGATCAAATAAAAGCCATAATAAAATAGTCTTAAAGCCAATATACTGACATTGCTTTACTGTATGTGCTTAAAATTCCCTTTCATTGTATGGAAAAGAGCAGCTTGTACAACAAGACAAGAAATATCTTCTTTTTTGCCTCACAAAAGAAACAAAGTCATTAGTTAGGTTGAGTAAATATCAAATGTTCATTTTTGGATGAACTATCCCTTTAAAAGCTTTGTTTCTTTCCCACAGTAAATACTGATGCATTGTATCTGTAGTTTAGTAACGGCTTTGATTGATTAATGAAGTCCATTAATTAGCCCACATCTGTCAGACTTGAAAAAGAACAGATAGCGCTGACATGGATGGCCATAACCTCGTGTTGTCCTGTCAGATGCTATTGATCGTAGAAATTTGTCAGCGCAGCCTTGGGCGCGCTCGTCTGATGGATGTCACATGACCCCATGTGCTCCCGCTGATAGCAGCGGCAAAGATGTTCAATCAGCCGATGCTTCACAGTGTCAACCAACACTAAAAAGATGATGCAGAACGGGTCGCTTTTCAGCAGCGTAACATCAGACTCTCAAGGTCAGGCTTAATACATGAGATCAGATGCGATGCTTGGTTTCACATACCCTTGAAAGTGTCCTGGAATTTTGGGAGAGCGCCTTCTATTATACACTCATGACCTGCTCCCTTTTGTGGAGCACATACAGTAAAATTGCAGAACATTCGCATTAGGTATAAATGTTTCCATAAATAGATAGAAAGAGACGCACATTCTAATACATATAATGGATTCGTTTCAATAGGTATATCATTTATACTTGATATACATCGCTCTGAAATACTAAAATCTAATTGGTAAATCACCGCACCAAGAATATTTCCTAATATTCACTATTGTCTATATAACAATACTTATCCGGTACCAGGTCCTTCACACCAAAAAATATAACTATAAAGATAACTATAACTATATAAGCATTATTTAAAGCATTATAAGCTTTAAATACTCAGGCTATAAGTGGATTTTGATTGGATGCAAATATTTTTCATGTTCATCAGCTGGACAAAATATCATGTTTCCAATGATATCGTTCCTCTTTGTCCTTATTGTTAAGGCCCATTCACACAGTCATTATTTTTATTTTCTTTGTGCTCAAAAAGTCTAATAAAATTACGGTTGAACCACTGATGTCACATGGACTACTTTAACGATGTCCTAACTGTGTTTCTGGGCCTTGAATGTGTCAGTTGCATTGCTGCCTATGCAGGATCAGAAAGCTCTCAGATTCTATCAAAATATCTTAACTTGTGTTCTGAAGGTCTTACGGCTTTGGAACGACATGAGGGTTATTAATTAATGACAGAATTTTCATCTTTGGGTGAACTATCTCTTTAATGTCTATCTTGCTCCATGTTTAACACCAGTCATTTGTGTCAACTTGTGTTACAGGACATTATCTATTCTTTCCAGTCCTTTCTTAATCCTAACAACAATCTTAATCCTGTGTTTAACCTGATCTTGAACTTGAAACAAATCCCAATCCTATCCATCCCTAATCTGAGAAACCAATTATAGCTGCTCAATTCATTATAATATGCTTTATAGACAGGGGTTGAATTGGGATTTGTTGTGAATTTAGTTGACACTTTTATCCAAAGCGACTTGCAAATGAGGACAATGGACATATACATATATATTGTGTGTGTGTGTGTGTGTGTGTGTGTGTGTGTGTGTGTGTGTGTGTGTGTGTGTGTGTGTGTGTGTTTTTTTTTGCAAATATGATTTATTTTATTGCAATATTCTCATCGGTTTTCTATCAGCTGTGACTTAGACAATACATCTGCATGTTTTTTATCTGCATCTTTACATTATCAAATTAAATGATTTACACTGAAAAATACAACTACATTACATTTATGAGAATCTTTGAAAAACATTGAATATAAAAACAAGAAATGATGATGGAAATTATACTTTTAAACTAAATGAAAATGCCAGTTGTGAGCGTTTAATGAGTGAGTCATTGAGTCGTTCATACGGCAGATTCATCAGATGTTTATGCATGGTGTATTAATGAAACTTTGACTCAACCGATTCGTTCAAAACACTGAATCATTCAGCAATGAATCGACTGGTTGCTGTGAGATGCGCTGTGTTTCCGCCAAAAATGTAAGTGACCTAATATTATTGTACTCAGTGGTGTAGTCTAGTTTTTTGTAGTGAGTACTGTGATTTTTTCCTTCCCAGCCTCTTACTCACCCGTACCAGAGCAGCCTCTCATAAGCACCACCACACTCACTAAACAGGGCTCCACGCTTACTTTTATTTTTAGGAGCTCTTGTGCTGCTAATTTAAAAAAAATTAGGGGCACAGTAAAAGAAAATTCAGGAGCACCTTCTCAATAACAAAAATGAGCCTTTTCATTACGAAGTAATATTGGACTGAAAGTGAAACACTCAGCACCTTTTGGACAAAAATGTCCCCATTGAAACCCATTAAAACCGCTATTTTTCATCACAGTGTTGTTCAACTGTAAAATCATGAAGTTTTTGTTAATAGGCTTTCATTCTGTTGGCAAGGATTCAAAAATATATTTATTTTACCAGATGGTGTCATTTTTTTAGGTTTGGTCTTTAAAGAAAATACTCACTTTATTCCTGTTTTCTGCTTCTGCATATTATAGAGGCAATTGGAAAATAATGCAGTAATAGTTGTATGCGTGTGTTGGTGTGGATGTCAGAGTGGGGTTTGTATGTGTGTCATAAAAAAATTGTATGTGTGTGTTCTTGTAAAAATTGAGACTGCAAATCACAAATCCAACCACTGTGTGCACCACGTTTTGCTGGCATCTAATGGGGAAAATGTGGTACTGCGCCCAAACAACATTTTTTTGAGATATCAACCTCAAATTTGGAACACAACTTGTTTCGATTTATGACTTTGATTTTCTAGCTGGTTTAGAGTTCAACATGTTTCATATATCAAATATTAATAAAATATTGTTCATAAATAATTTTCATAAATTTAAACCTGTATAACTTTTTAAACGTTTTTTACTTCAACAATAATCTGCCATGGGTCTTCTTTAAATTGAGACCAAACTTAAGTCTGTTCTCCCAAGCTTCCAATTTGTATGACATTTTTTATTGATGCACAAGGGTGGGTACCTTCCCTAGTATAGTGGTATACGGCGTATACCTGCGTATCATGTAGACTACACCACTGATTTGACTTGCTCATTGAACTGTTTATAGAACTATTAAACAGTCCTAATTGGTGAAAACGGTGAGTGATGTTGCTAACTAACTGTATTTTAAATATAAAAACTTTCCATTTAGAATTTTTATTATTTTACTGAGTTTCTTAGTGTTGCGTGTTTTGATTTCTCCTGGAGAGTCTGTGAACCTGCCTCAGCAGCACAACCTTAACAGATGCATTATATAAGCTACATCCACTATTCACCACTTACTCTAAATGTAATACAGAATAATACTTGCATTTCGGTGTTTACATACTTATTTTTGGTTAGTGATGTTTTACTCATGTTACTTGTCTGGCATACGTGTTAATGTTGAGCCTTGGAGTCTATGTGCCTCGGCTCAGCCCCGGCCCAATTTAAACCCTGTCTATAGATGTATATACCTTAATTATATACACATAGAGAACAACCTTTGGGTGCTATTTGAAAATACATATTTGATATGCCTAAATTAAATTAACTTTTAAGAGAAGAATCTGAACTCTTGCTTTTATTCTACTTTCAAACCATTAAAAATAATCACCAAGGCATTTTGTGCATATTGTTAACCTATGCATAAAACAACTCACAACCTGCTTTTGCTCAGGTAAAATATCTAAAATGATTAATGATGGTTCATTTCTATTGATAATAAACAGCCGTATCCAACTCTTAAAAATATTGTTGTTGAACTGCAAACGATGCTAAACTTGATGCATAGATCTTTAAACATATACCACATAATTTCATAGACAACCCCAATCTTGAGGATTTTGGCTCCATCTTGTGGCCAAAGATAGCTTGTTAGAAACTGTTATGATTATATGATTATAATACAAAGGGTTAAGTCATTTCTAATAGAATTTATATTATAAATATAATTTATAATTTAAAGTCTGTTATCATTTTTGTAGTTATGGGTCATAGTTGCTTAATTGCATTTAGCTTCAAACATATATGCGTTTTCTTTGCAGGTTTAATTATAACTTAATTGTATTGCTTGCACGTTTAATTAATTATATAAGATATTCTTTCTGTTTATCATGATGTGGTTTCCATTTGAGGTGAGTAATGTTATCATTCCGCTTGTATTCAATGTACCTGGAGTTGGGATGAATGTAACTCCTTCTTCAAGACAGGAGCGTGTGTCTGTTTCTAGCGGTTCAGAAGTCGAGTGCTGGTGGATGCAGAATTAATTATATCTTGAGCATCATGAACACCCTTGGGTTTCATCATGTAGGCTATATATTTTCATGTGTACAAGATAAAAAAAAACACAAACAACATTTCATTTATTTATGCATCCTCTGGGAAAATGCTAATCCAATACATGCAAAAACGTGCATGCATCCAATTTAGAAATATTTCAGAACTACATAGTTACTAGAGTACTTCATTACCTGATCTAGTTCATTATTAATTAATACAAGATTAGTATTAGAACACTGACTTTGTGCTTACATGGCTCTATGATGTGAAGCATAACTGCTGATTTGAAGGATTCTGACACCCCCTGTTGACCAAGGAGGTCATACCGGCCAAACGCTGCAAGTGAGAAAGGTAGAGCGTTAAAAATGAAGTATAGAACACAAACACACACACACACACACGCGCACGCACGCACGCATACACACGTTGTGTTTCCATCTTTCATGGGGACATTCCATGGACATTATGGTTTTTATACTATACAAACTGTATTTTCTATCCCCCTAAACCTACCACTGACACAGGAAACTTTCTGCAGCTTAGATTTTCAAAACTTCATTCTGAATGATTTATAAGCTTGTTTCCTCATGGGCACCAAAAATGTCCCTACAAGGACAAGGATTTGGGATATTGACATCATTGTGGGGACATTTTGTCTCCATTACTGTCAAAGGGAATACCTGAACAACACACACATTTCCATAACAGCTACAACAATAAATATAGGAAAGCCATTCTTATCAAATAGACAGATTTTTCTTTAAAATTATGACATTTACATAATGGGTTTCAGCTGTCTACCATACAAAGCATGTGATAAGTACAGAAACCTGAATTTTGTTGTATTTATTCTGACCAGTAGGGGGAACCAGATCTCCATGATCTACACCTTTTTCTTTCATTTACAAATACAAACAAATACAAATTGAGCTCAGATGAGCTTTATTTGTCACATACACAATTATACAGAGTATAATGAGGAGTGAAATGTGTTCTCTGCATTTAACCCATCCAAGTGGAGCAGTACATTTATTCAGTTTATATACAACTATGAACATATTTAAAATATTATTTTCATATTTACATCCACAATAATAATAGTATGTGTGTGAGTGTATGCATGTATATGAATATATATATATATATTCAATGTATACATACATATGCAAATATATTCTTATACTATATTTATTTTCATATTTAAAAACATTGTGACAATTTAGTTACACACATACACACAATCAGAAGATTAAATATAAATGTCACTTGTGTCTTTTGGCAAATATGTGTGTTAATGTGTGAGTGTGTGTCCTGAGGGTAAAGTTACAGTCGATGAAAGAGCCTTTACATTCTAGTGCCATAGAAACATACACAACACTTTCTTTATATCAATATTGTTCTATGTTTCAAAACAAAAAAATGACTCACACTGGAGGCATAGACAGTAAGGCAGACACAGATGGGGTATGTTAATATTTAATTGAAAAGAGAATCAATAATTCAGAAAGCTGAAAGTAAAGTGGACACCCAAAAAAGCCAACATGAGACGACAAACTAGTCTGCGATCAAACGCACTATACAATAACCTTAAAAAGTTTGATTCAAACTAGCAACCAGTCAGTTAAAACACATCAAGTAAACACTCAATGAGTGTTGGAACACTGAATCGTCGCTATAATTGTCAACCCTCCTTTCTGTACCTCTCCAACTCTCTCTCTACTGCCTGGGCTTTCATCCTGAAAATAGCTTTCAAAATTACAGCCCTCACATTTGTTGTAAGACCAAAACAATTATGAAAGTCTAAAGAATCGACTAATTAAAAGGTAATTTCATCTCATCAGATCACAACCGCAACCCCCTTTCCCAAACATCCCGTCTCCCACCCCTCCCCGGTCTGCAGTTGGGGTGGCCCATCAAGGCCTGACATTTAAATGGGCCGATGTTGAACACATGCGGAATGATGGGACTGAATCAGATGGAGCTCCCCGCTGGGATGATTAGTGTGCGGCTACTCAGCCACATTGCTTTCTCTCAATCAGAGCGAAGCGTCTTCATTTACATGCGCTGGCTGCTGTCATTAGTGCTTATGCAAAGGAGGAGACTGATTCTGAGGCCGGCTCACCTGCAGCATCAAAGACTCGGGCGGTCTGGATGTGAACACACACACACACACACACACACACACACACACACACACACAACACACAACAACACACACACACACACACACACACACACACACACACACACACACACACACACACACACACACACACACACACACACACACACACACACACACACACACACACACACACACACACACACACACACACACGTTTACACACCCTTTTAATTATAGGCATTTTTAATCATTTTATATGAAAAATATTTAATAAAACATTTAATTTTACACTTTATTGAATGATTTTCATTTGTATTGTTTTATAAAATTGTTATACAATTCTACATTTTAAAGATTTTTAATATTTGTCAAAAATAAAAAATACAATCTTAGAAAATAATGTCATGAAAAGCCCTGACATTGCACAACAGATATTTACATAATAACAACAAAATGTGACAAAATACTATTTTACACAAATTATCCTATGAACATTTAACATGTTTTCAAATAATATTAAATAAAAAAGGATTTAATTTATTTAAATATTTGTAACATTTAAACAGAATTTTTAAATAAAATAAAAGTCATAAAAATGGCCCTGAAGAAGATACAAAACCAAAATGTGCATAATGACAACCAAAAATATGACAAAAATATTTTACTCAAACTGATCCAGTCCAAAACTTTACACACTGCTGGCCTCAAGACCTCAACAATGTCTCAAACGCCTGATTTTCTTTTATAAATAAAACAAACATTAAATTCTTCCAAGATCAAATTATCTGTTGAAATTGTATAGCTCTATATTCTCAACAGATATCTTATTTGTGTCTGTTATAATCTAAGTTAATATCTCAATATAATACAACAGTGGGCTCAATTAAGTCTCAAAGAGCACATCTAAACAATGAAACAGTGGTTTTAAAAACAATAAGGTCTACATATAATGTAGCTATTGGAGCAGAAGAAAATGCAGCTGTCATTTACAGTTTTTTGCTGCTCATGTCCAGGATGGTGTCTCAGTTTGACTCTTTATGTAGCACGCACGTGTGTTTGTGGAAGTGTGTGTCCTCTTCAGTTCCCCCAGGGTTCCTGGTCACCTCCTCAGCAGACAGACGACTTTGCCACGCTGTGGCTAAAGCACCTTCTGCAGCCCCTCACACCCCGGGACACACACCCTGAGTGGACGGCCGCAGCTGCTGCCGATGCCCCACAGTGAACACACACACACACACACACACACACACACACACACACACACAGAAACCCAAGGTCGAGTCACAGCGGGCACACATCCCTTTCTGTTGGGATATGGTGACGATGTTTTATGATAGACTGATGAGATCCGTCTTGTGTCTGTGGTCAGACCTAACCTGACCCGCAACCACGTAATCAAACACAGCTTCTATCTTAATGTTGTAATAACTTCTTGTTTTATAATCTAAGTTCAATTTTAAAAACGTAGTATTTGTGACCCTTTACTTCAAAACCAGTCATAAGTAGAAAGGTAAATGATCGAATTTCAGATTATAGGTCAAAATGATTGATTTTTATTTTGTGTCAAATATCATTAAGATATTAAGATATGTTCCATGAAAATATTTAGTAAATGTCCTAAATATATCAAAACTTAATTTTTGATTAGTAATATGCATGCTAAGGACAACTTTAGCCTTTATTTGAAGTTGTAATTTAGACAACTTTAAGGCGATTTTCTATTTTCTCAATATTGTAATTTTTTTGCACCATCAGATTCCAGATTTTCAAATAGTTGTATCTCGGCCAAATATTGTCTGATCCTAATAAACCATACATCAACGGAAAGCCTATTTATTCAGCTTTCAGATTATATATTTTAAACTTCAAACTTCAATTTTTAAATGTATACTAAAATAAAATATTTAATAAATATATTATTTAAATGATTTAATTAATTTAGATTTAATTATTTATTAAAATCAATTAAATGAATGTTCCTCAACTGAGAAATAGTAGCAGCTCCAAGGTTGTGGGTTCAACCCCCCAAAAGCCTTATAAAATATATTCCATGGCATGAATGCCAAATACATAAGCAGCATGTCTTTTTTGGCTTGTGATATTCTGTCCAGATGAAAATTCTGGGTAATTTGCACATTATATCATGTATTTTATGTCTATCCATACTTGTTGTTGCAACATCAAGTCATTCTGAATGGAGATGTACAATTATGGAATAACACGGAAGTCACATCACTACAAGTTTATAGGCCTCGCTGCAAATTATGGACGTTACCAAACTGAAATTTCAATACTAAAATAACATTACCTTCAAAAAATGCAAGGTATCAAATTTAATTTCTTAAAGGTATCAAAATGCATTTCTTCAAGGTATCAAATGTTTTTTCAGTCTCTCCCATACACAGAAACTCTGAAACCCGAGTGTATGTGTGCTCTCTCTTTCAAGTGTAAAAAATCTTGTCTATTCGAGTTACTTTTGCCACCTCCTCCCTACTGTAGCTAATTACTGTACAAACAGCCTACAGCATTCACACACACAAACACACACTTTCACATACACGTACACGGTGCACAGGTCTATCCACAAATATCATGTGACAGGGCAGTGGGTCCCATCACCTGAGGTCAGAGACCTGCCGCTTGGCTGGACTCCACCAGAGACGGACAAATCGGCAACAGATTGTTCCTGACACAATTTGTACGGTAACCTGACAGGACACACAGAGCCGGTGCTGCTGGGTGCCGCTTCCACTGCGCGTCAGGGGTGACAATCTGCTGTGAACGAGAGGTTCGCTAAAGGAGCGACCGCACGCTTGAGGAAGAGTAATGGACACAAACAAGGGATGGATGAGTGCATATTGAGAAGGATGGATGAATGGAAGGAGCCCAAATGCTTCAAGGTTACTTTCAGAGGTTTGAAATGTCACAGCTGCAGAAATGTTCACTAAACCGTGCAAATTTGTTGTAGCAGATTGTCTTAGAAGTTGTAGTTTTCAATGTTTTTCTAAAACATTATACAAGGCAAGTTGTCATTATGGAACCTGTCATTATTAATAGCCAATTATAGGCTTTTCAAATTCATTTAAATAATAAATAGCAAAAATTGAACATTGGTTTGGCTAATATATAAAGCATTATTTTCTAGAGCAAATGCTCTCAATTTTAATTACAAAGTGAAAAATAATGTCACAGAGCATGTGATTAAACAGGTTATCAAAGTTTTTTAAGCAAAATTTAAACAACTGTGATATATAAAAAATGAATGAAGCTGAAACGCCAACATGAAAAATACACATGCAATACACTGTTTTGACTAACAGAAGTCATGTCTGCAAAACATGTGACAACTTGCCCCAATTAAAATGAACATACAAAACTACAGCAAGCAATTCAAATCGTAAAACAGTTATGAAACACAAAATAGTTTGAGAGCTAGAAAATTGTTGAATCCAAAATAAATAAAAAAACAAACAGAAATTGTGAGCAAATTGTTTGAAAAAGAAAACATGACGACTTGCCCCCCCCCAAAATGCTCTGAACAATGTGTTTGAAAACAAGATACAAAAGCATTGAAAACAATTAAAACATATAATAATTACAAAATAAAATAATTATTGAACTAGTTAAAATGGAAAATAGCATTTATTTTATGTGTGTGTGTGTGTGTGTATGTTTTGGTTAACTTATACATTTTATATACATTTGTAAAATGTATTTGTACAATTGTAAACCACATGTAATAACATGGCTTAATAAAAAATGTTTAACTGCTTTAAAGTGAAACTTTTAAATACACAGGCACATAAAAAGCTAATCAATCCTAAATCAAGCAAATGTCATATAAGCAGGTAAAGACTTAAAATTAAACATTTAGCTTTTGCTTAATTCTTATCAAAGCATTATATGTGACACAATGCAGTACACAAGGAGAATTACTAAAAGTGCTTTATTGAGTTTATGCAAAATGCAGAATGCATGTTGGGGGTTCAACATTTTCTTTTCTTTTCTTTTCTGCCGCTGGTACAACAATGGATTATAAACAAATGTAATGTTTTGAGTCGACCGTTATAGGCGTACTGTAATTTCCCAGTAATTTACGTGATTCCATTTGAGGCTCCATTGTTAGACGGATTAAAGTAAATGACAAAATATAATTTCACAATTTAGATAACAAAGCCTGTTTCATAAAGGTTTTTGTGTTTTTTCTAGCTAGAGTACGGCTGTATTATTGCAGTAAAAACACTTTGTATCTTTAAGTATTTGCACAGAATAATTAAACTGCAAGCCTTTTTTCTTTGAGCCGTGATTATGCCTTCAGGAATGAAATGAATATGAGCTGAGAATAAACCTTTGAGGGACAGTTTAATGATGACTAATAATTAACTAGACAGCTCTATTATATCCAATAGCGTATATGAATATTATGCAGAAATGAGGCAGTGTTGCTGTTGCTGTTAACGCCTGAATAAGCAAATCACTTGGAAAAGTCATAAGAACCACTATTTGAGGTCATAAATAGGCATTTTGACCGTAGTGCAATCTTTGGTTTATAACATTTCAGACAGGTAGACTGTTGTGCATATTATGAAAATCATTATGTAAAGAGACATGCAGAGGTAGTTTCGTGATAAAACGGCAGAACTGAAGGAAAGAATGGTATATGCCTCTGTATCACCATTTTAATAAATGCAGAATATTATGAAGCTCATTAGCCAAAGGTGACATTAAAATAATATTATTGCTTTGTAATCTTTTTAGATCTGGCTAATGATTTTTTGCATGTTGAAAAATATGAGTAAATTATGGAATCAAGATTGCACCACAGAGTACAAAAGAAAGTTTATTTTAAGAAACAAACTGTGAGATATAAAGTCACGTCATGACACAGTTGCAATTGTGAGAAAAAAATTGCAATTGTGAGAAATAATGTCACATTTGTGAGAAATTAAATAGCAAATGAAAGATATCTGTAATTGTAAAACATGAAAATGTCTCAAAATGAAAAACTCTTTAGAAAACTCAAGGCCGAGTCAGGCCGAGGACCAAAACAGACTTGTAGCCAATCAGCAGTAATGGGCGTGTCTACTCATGATATGGAGGAGAGAGCGCTCAGTGAACAGCCAATCAACAGAAAGAGAGATGGCGGATAAAAAACAAAAGAGGAAAAAGTCTGCGGAATGATAAGGCAAGAACTAGGTTCCATGTAAATATCGGATCAGCTTTCCAGCGCTGGAGAGAACTCAAGGAGTGGAAGGCCTGTGATTGGACGCTGAGGTTGCTTTGTTTCTTCTCGATAGGTGAGTAACACTTTGTATACACCAGACGTGCAGCGCCGCAACAGATAAAACCTGACTAATGATGTTACATTCGTGAACAAATCGTTCTTTTTGAAGAAATCTTTTAGGTGAACGAATCGTTCTCGGTCACGTAATCCATTGACTCATATTTCTTGTTCACTGAAATCCTTCCTTCCACATCAGCTGTTTGCACTGTGGACTGTTTCATCCTGTCAAAGAGTGACTAATCCTCGAGCCAATAGCCTTCGAGTGTGAGATGCAACGGAGCATGTGATTGTTGAATGTTTTGAACGAATACGCCCTTCACTGACCGATTTGCTTTTGAGTCCGAGAGAGAGAGATCTCGTTCGTGAACGAAATAACCAAACTGGTACATCTCTTTCGTGAATGAGTTGAATTAGCTGATACATCTTGTTCGTGAATGAAAAAAAACGTTGAATAATAATAATGGCGAACAGAGCTAGACTTGTGTTTGGCATATTTTCTGCAAAGAAAGGAATTTACACTTTACCATTGTAATGAAAACTGACTTACTAAGTGTTAGGACTTAGTTTTGTGGTGTATTTTGCACTTTGAACAATTCTCTCAAGATCTCTCTTTCAGTTCTCTGTACAACAGTAGTCAAGTAAATTGTTAAAAGTGCTATATATACCACAAAACTAAGTCTAAAACACAGTAAGGTTAGTGGGTCAGTTTTCATTACAATGGTAACATGTACATTTCTTTCTTTGCTGTAAATATGCCAAACTACACGCACTCTGTTCGCCATCATTATCGTTAAACAACATCGTGGTTTATTCCAAAACGATTGGATCTACTGAACGAATACGCCCATCACTGACCGAGTTGCTGTTTTGAGTCTGAACGAGAGAAAGATCATGAATGAATTGAATGAACTGGAACATGTCATTTGTGAACGAATGTGGTCGGTCATTTGAGTCAGTCTCATTCAGCAATCAGCAGAAAGCGGATGCAAAGCAAACAATTAAAATGTTAATGCTTGTGCTTTTGTCATCTGACCATGTATTTAGACTTATTTCATTTATTTAATTGGTAGATTAGGCACACATTTTAATAAAGCCAAATCAGTTTTTTTATCAAGTATATGTTCGTTGACTTGTACATAACACATAAGACACTCTTTTTCGCCACCTGCTGGCATATTTATGCAATATGAAGAAATGGTCACTGAATGAATCTGAACGAATCATTTTGGTGAACAAACTGAAAATGAACGAATCTCTTGAAAGAATCAAAGTTTCCATCACTACTGCCTACACTGGACGCGATAAAGCGACTGTTGAAAATAATTATAAATTTGTGTCAGCACGTCATAAATAGAATGCAGCAGCAGTTCTCTGTCTGGGATTTGTCGTGTAGCACCGCGCAGCATCCGGTGTATACAGCATCACTGATTATAATGACTAATATAGTATTTTGTTGCGCCGAACGCATCCAGTGTAGACACAGTGTAAAATTGGCTTTGCTTTGTTTCTCAGAACTAATCATTGCCTGGGTTGTGTAGGCTACGCATGTGTGGGGGGGAGATATCAAAATAGAGGCGAGACCCTATCGGGGTGTTTGTTTTGGTGATTTCAAATATCAACATTGGCTACCAGAAATCGCTTACCCAGCCTTGGGTTTGGAACGACATGAGGGTGAGTAATCAATTAATAACAGAATTTTCATTTTTGGGTGAACTAATCCTTTAAGCTGCAAATATGAAAAATAAAGGTACAATAACAAAAAGTCACAAATCCAAAAACAAAAAACAGCCTACGGAAAACAAAATTAATTTTGCAACAACAAAAAGCTTAATTTCAGCCACCAAAACCTCCTTTTTTTATGAAATGGTTGTGGTCATTGTAACGAATTGATGTCGCAAAAAAAAAAAACATAATTTTTTGATGGTGCCACATTTTGTGTGCCAATGTGCAACCCCTCCCTGAGAGATGTGTGTTCATGTCATTGATTGAAGTCGGGAGATAATTTCCAAAGCTTTCTGGAAAGTCAATTATCTCTCTCTGCCCCTCCCGCCCACGAGCGATCTCCCACCGTAAGCTTCATTACCTTTAGAGACTTTTGACAGAAATACCATTAAAAAAAGACACTGAAATTACTTAAAAGAAAGGGCATCACACAGTCGGCTGATGAAAATTAAGCGCCTCATGCGCTCGTGCGCATTCGAAATGGAGCTAGACCACTGTGACAGGAAATGCACATCAAATGCGTCGCTGCAGTGGCTAATAGCCGTAGCGGTACCAGTGATGGCGAACGAGGGGCAGAACTCCATCAGCTACCCTCCTTCTCCACCGTCCCTCCCTCTCCTGCTAAGAGAGTGTGTGTGTGCCACTCAGGCGGGCGAGAGAGTCGGCCTCCAGCTGGGCCGCATTTAGGAAATGCCAGTGAGCATGGGCGGCTTGCTTGACTAAGCGCAGTCTCACAGAGCCATGCACCACTGGGGATAGTGTGAGAAAGAGTGCAGAACGCCGCCCTCCCCCTTATAGGGCGACGACACGTTTGCGGTCACACACACACACAGGTCCGCACAACACAAATGTATGGATACAAACATCCACAGTAGCCTGTTACACTTTGAATCTCAGACGTGTGCAAAGCTGCCACAGCTACACCACCCACCTTGTGGCACGGATCTTCGCTTTGATGGTTTGTCTACTCGTGTAGAAAATGGATCAATGGTGTGAATGTGTGAAAGGTTCAACTGTGTTTCTGTTATTTTCATTGTCTGATGATTGACATCTCAATCCAACTATAAAAAGCTCTATGTAACTTCGGCCGTGGCCTGTACACTTTTCACTTGAAGTTGTTGGCAAGCAAACGCTCGTTACGGGTACTGTCCTAGCTGCAGGCTAGTGGCAAGGCTAGGTCTTAATTAGCTTAGCACAGTGTAACCTCTGGAAGTGCCTTGTGGATACACAGCAGAGGGCACAACCCTGATAGCACTGGCATGCATCTGATGTACACATTTGCAGAAGAATAGTCTTGTCATTTGAAGCAGTAAGCAAGTTATCACTGTAAATGTTATGGTTCACAAAAATAAGTCTCTTTACAACTCATAGGAGAATGTTACTGGAGGTTGGCTTTCTCAAACCCTTGTGAAAAATAAGTGTATTTTAAACGTGCACTTGTAGTGTACTTCAAATCTTAAAAGTATACAAAAAAAACTACAAATTATATTTAAAATACAATTTCATACTATAGTTCAAATCTATTAACATATTGACTGACATATCGCTCAAGACTTTGTAAATTATAATTGGAGTACTACTTGTGCACGATGCACATTTCTTAATAATAAGCCTAAAATGTGTTTTAATGTCACTCTTGATGAGGATTCTATGATCTTTTAGTAATATTGGCCTTTAAATGCAAGATATTTAGTGTACCAGAAATTTCCTTCCCAATTTTAGCCCAATCAAATTAGTTGGACTTCAGCACTACTTTTGCACAAAGTACATTAAGTGCAAAATGATTTGTTCCGATTTAGCAGACTTTAAGTATACCAGTTCAGTATACTAAAAGTACAATTGCATGGTATTTTTATTAACTACATAAATATGTAAATGTATTTGTTGTATACTTAGCATGAAATAAATACATTTAAAATATTTCATTTTAGATTTTCTTTTCACTAAGGAATACTTGCAGACAATATAATATAAATCAAATAAAAGGCAACTTTAGTGTTTAGTGTAAAACTTAAGAAGTGCACTTTGTAAAAAGGCCAAATTAAAAGTCTTACTTTAAAGTAATTTTGAAATTAGAGCATGTTTTAAAAGAAAATTATATTTTGGTCTTTCTACTTAAAAAATGTCATGTTTAATTCAGTGTCTTACTTGCTATTCCTTTGCAGTTAATTGTGTCATTACAGTCTTGGAGATACATTATACTAAAGAGAAATCATGCAACTGAAACTAAACGTAACTCTAGCACAAACAGTGCTTGCAACATCAAGATCAAGGGTTCAATGCTCATGAATGCATGAACTGACAAAATGTACATCTTTAATGCAATATGAACTGCTCTGGATACAAGTCTATGCCAAATGCATAAATGTAACATTACAAATGTTCCCTTAATGATAACTGAGGACAGTAACAAACAGTAAAACATCATAATTATTACATCCATGGAACAGCAAGCATTATTAAGATGGTTATAATTTCATTATCGGAGCTTTGCTTTGTTTACAGACAATTTGTATTTACGTGGCAATAAACGTACCAATTGGAAGACCGAGCTAGTGTGTGTGTGTATTTTGAGGCAGTGTTAAATTGTCTGTCACTAAGGCCTACATCTGTACAGGGGACGATGTTTCCGCCCGAAGCAGAATGAGTCGGTCTCCCAAGAGCCCAGAGCTCATGTACAAAGACAATCAGACACTGTTTCTCTTTCTTTTTTTAATCTCAGAGTGAATGGAGTGCAGACGGATAATCTTAGTACTGCTGTGAGAGAATGCAAAGCTGTTTAGAGCAAGAGAGAAGGATATCCAATGCACACGTGCCAAAAACCTGCTACTGGGAGAGACAGCAACAACCAAACTTGGCAGGGACTGTCCCAGAAATGATGTGAAAAAAAAAACATTGAATTATGAAACTCTTCCTTTATTTAATGTCATAAATTGAACATAATAAAAGCCGTACATTGGAATATTTACTACAAGAAATAGAAGTGCATGCACAGGACATAAAAGACATTTAAAAAGTTCTGTGAAATAAATCGAAACTCATGGCAGCCAATCAATACAACAATTTAACTTTATCTGCCAGAGATGAAAAACAATAAGTCTATTAATTCAGTAATAAGACGAATGATAATGCTTTTAATGTATTGTTAAAACAGAGGGCTTCAGAAGAGATGTCAAAAGAAGCTTTGAATACAGCAAAACAAAGAAAGAATCAGAAAAGACCTGTTCATAAGTCTTATGTCAGTAAATGACATGAAATAATCACTTTTTTTGTATCGAATATAACCATACAAGTCCGATGGTGAATTTGTCACTTGTTATTAGAATGAAAGCAAAATAAACTTAGTGTTTCTACAATTAACAAATATTCAATATATACACTGAATTATATAATGAATTTTACAAATCTGAATTAAAAGAAACATTTATAAATTAATTTTTAAAATCTGCATTAAAAGAAAACTGAATTAATCGATGAATTTAAAAAAATCCCCACAGTACAATATATAAAGCTTGATATGAAAATGTTTTTGTTTTAAATATATGCCCTGCATGTTTTTCTAGTCACATATTGACTCAAAGCTATATATTCAGTGTAAAACACTTAAATAATTATACAATACAATTAACTGAACATCACATGATCAACTTAAGTTTTGAGATTATTGCATGAATTAATTTGTTTATTAAACTGTTTAAGATTGTCAAATACCTTTTTTGTATTATGTATACACTATTAAATATTTATTAATATATTGAATAAGCTTTTTTATATTTTCAGTTAAAATTTTAGTTAACGTTAGTAATTTTCTGATCTGCTTTTTTTCATTTCATTATTTCTAATAATATTTTTTATAAAGATTTAATACATTTTATTTCAGTTTAATTTTAGTACTTCAACTTCAAGACCAGTTTTTATCTAATTAACCAATTCGTTTTAATCTAATATTTAAATAGAACATATGTTTAGTTGTTCTAATTTGAATTAACAGCAATTCAAAACAATTGGACACCAACATGTATTGTATTTGCAGAAAGTGCCAATAATAGAAACAACGAGACCACATGTACACACAGCTCTTTATGTACAATTCTTTCAAAAAGCTTTAAATGGGCCAAATAGATGAACTGAAGACAGAAAAACAGGTCCTTTGACCTGTCCATGTCAGAGTTTAATGAACTATTGAGGTCTTACATGACCCTGAACTAGTAACTGAGTACCGAGGACAGACTAAGGGATTAGCTGCTCCCTAAGGGCCACAGGCCTGTCGCCCACCCTGGGGTAAGAGCAGGGGGTTGTCACCGCAACCCCAACTGCCACTTTCCCAGTCTGGTTACGGGACGTCAGACATGACAGACGCTAATGATGCTAAGAAGAGTTCTCGCAAAATCATGTTGCTAGGAATCAACAAATAGTAATAATATGGATTTCAATTTGGAAAAAGGAGACAAAACGCGAAGAGGAAGAGGCACAGAGAGGGATAGAGAGAGGGAAAAGGGGGAGAGGATGAGAGAGTCGCCCCCTCAGCAGTGCAGCTGCCCAGCAGGCAGTGGGAAAACAACAGCGGGGTCCTGCACAGCTGTGCCCGGAGTGGGGCCTGTCACTAGCGCTTAGGCTGACAACCACTCGCCGCTCGTTGGGGCCCTCTCACAGGTCAGTGGGTGACAGGAGGGGCCGTCATGCTCCACTGAACAGCCCCCCTTCCCAACACACACACACACACACACACACACACACACACACACACACAGTCACACGCGGGCATCGGCATACTGGGAAAAGGTGTTCGCCACCTCATCTGATTGGCTTGTAGCAACAACTCCATTTGCAGCGCTCCCCAGGTTCCAAATCCATGTTTCTAATTAAGTGTTACAGTCACACGAAGTCTAATGAAGATGTGGCCTTTTCAAACAAGGCCACGTAGTGTTAGGGAGATGATCTCGGTAGACATTTATGAACCTCTAATGTGTTTGAGGCATGTGTCATTCTCAGATCAAGCTATCTGGGCTATAATGTAATTATGCATGATCTGAGTTATCCATCCAAAAGAGCTGACAAAAGCATTGAGGAAGTTCATTTCTGCAACTATTTTCTATCTGATCTGATCAAATATGTTCTAGCGTAGTGCTGCAGTACCTTCTTCAGTGAATATCTCAAAGGCGTTTTTATTAATATTTCACACTGCTTGATTATTCTGGACTCTTTAAAGGGTTTTGAAACTATAGCGCAACAATTCAATGAGAAAGCTCACCATTATGATAAAACACCCCACAGTAAATCATTTAAGGAATATTTCAGGTTTAATACAACTTAAACTCAACTGAAAGCATTTGTGGCACTGTTAATTACTTCAAAAAATTATTTCCACTCGTCTCTCCTCGTTATGTGCTTTTGTCATTTTTACTACTTAGTTTTTTACATATTTTATGTATCTTTCATTTGTCATTTCAAATAATTTTGTTAATTTGCATTTTACTGATTTAGTTTGAGTTATTTTAGTATTTAAATTTTTATTTTATTTCCGTTAGTTGTCAAGGCAAGATCTTTAATTTTTGCTTAAGATTTTCATGTATCTAATATATTTATATTTTGTTTTATTTCAGCTTTATTTCAATTAATGAAAATGAACGATGAATGATATTTTAATTATATTTTTATGAATAGTTTACATGAACAATAACCACACTGCTTAATCGGCATGACAACATAATATAACAACATGAAAATGGTTCAAAATTGTGTAAAAAAGTTGAAATAGCTTACACATTTCTTAATAGGAGAATTAGATTTATGTACATTTAAAAGATTAGAAGCTTAACATTTCTGCTTTAAATCATCCAAAACTTGGCCCTATTCACTTCAATTGTACTGTACATGCCTTCCCAAACCTAACCATTTTTGATTGTTGAAGAGTCAAAATTATTATTTATTATATCAACATTATGCCTCACATGCTGTAGATTAATGTATAATGAACCCAGAATATTCATTAAAATAAAATTCAAACACCATGCTCAACTCAAGATGAGGAAGGATTCCCCTGCGAGGTCATGTGGCAAATATTTACACATGTTTACTATGAGTGTATTGTTTCTCCGTTTAGCATCAATGGTGCCAAGTGGGGCAGAAACTCGCCAATAAGCAAATCAACTACAATGCACTTGGCTTCAAATACAGAAGGGGACACTTGCTTCGCCCTAATGCTGAAACTCTGGTGATGGGATGATGAGTCTGGAAGGTTACACACCTATTAAACATGGTGGAAGTATTGTTCTGTGCCTTTAACACATCTGGGCCCATCAAGCGGTGAAAACTACTTGAGGTGGCTTGCTGCGATTGAACTGTCATTATGAAATATGAAGTGGCAAATGCGACATTGTTAAATTGAATTACAGAGGCTGAAATTAGTCAACAACACGCACCACATGATACATTGTCCTACGTATGTTATGTACGCATCTGTCTTCTATTTGATAGTATCGGGCTATTGTATGGAGGAACAGTCCCCTACGTGGTTGAATGACAATGAAGCATGACTTGACTTGACATTTGAATGCTATTATAATGTCTCTTTATGCAAGTCTGATATTAGTAAAATGCTCACACATGTGGATGAAGATTTCATTTAAGACGTAAGGGGTAGCAGACCAGATCAGGTTCCTCACATCAATTCTATGAATATGAAATCAGATTGAAGCAATAACACTGGCGTATGAAGCAGGAAAATGCTTTGAATATGTAAAGTTGCAGTTCAGTGATTACCCAAGGCCTTTAAACCTTAAAGTAACTGTAGGGATTTTAACTTACATTTATTGTATTATACATGTAGGTTTAAATATGTAATAGCATCAATAGCAAGAGCTACCATTAGTAACTCTGCTAATGTTGAATTGTTAAAATAAATTATGGCGTCACTCACGCAATACACAAATCAAGAAATGTCCTTTCATGTAGCTAATATGTCACATCATATTCATACATTTTTCCATTCAGTCTGAAATGTCATTCAATTTTAAGATGTCAATTTGACATCTGCGTTTATCTGTAAGACATATTTTTTAGAGTGTTTGCTCATCAGCAATGCATCTATAGGATGTTTTCTATCAGATGCCAAATAGACGCTTATTAGATGTCTTAAAGGCAGGGTAAGCAATTTCTGGAAGCCAATGTTGATATTTGAAATCCCCAAAACAAACACCCCCAAACCGCAAAAGGGTCTCGCCCCTATTTTGATAGATCCGCCCCACATATACGTAACCTACGCAATCCAGGCTACGATTATTCTGTGAAACATAAGGCGCTTTTCCACTGAAATTACCTGGGAACTTTTTTTCCCCAAACCTGTTTCCATCGCGGTCTAAATACCGAGAAGATTAGGCAAACAGTCTGGTGACTTAACGTTAGGTCTGTGCATGTTTCTCAATATCAAGTACGCAAATTTTGGACTTGCATCCTCAGTAGTTCAGACTTTACGAGTTAGACGCGGGAGTGTGAGCTCCTGGTGAGTCTGGTAATTCTGCAAAGAGCAGCGTGCTTGATAGCATCAGTCCGCTCGCCTCGGCTACTGCAATCTTCCTCACTGTATTTACAGATGAAATATATCAAATATATATTTTCGTTTTCATTTAAACATATTAATAGCTGCAGAAATGTCGTTCAGGGAATGTACATACATTACAATGAAACAAAATATTATATCAAACATTGCCTGTATTCATTTTTATTTTAACATATCAATAGAACAGTAGAATAAAGACCAACGATTACCTGTTAGATTTACCCAAAACAAATTATAGCTTGTGTACCACTACAGAGACATCGGAGCCAGCGGTAAATGTCAGAAGGACTAGCCGAGGTTATGCTCCTCTTCTCCTCAGGATACATGAGCATTGAGCGCCCGGTGATCGCGTGGAGCTCACGTCTCCGAAATCGGCAAAGCACATTTTCAAATAGGTGCTGTTTTTATAAATAAACCGCAGATTTGAGTTTTAAATAACAACATTCTTTCCTGAAATACACGTCCAGTGTAGCACGTCCTGATTTTGTAGAATTAGATGCGTTCCTGGGTCAACATATATTGTTGACCCTGGAACAACATTTTAAACAAAAATGTTTACCTTTACCATTTTGCTACACCTAAACCTAACCTTACCCATGAGTAATCCCTAAAATCAGAGGAAATGATAGATGAATGACACTGATGTACAAGCAACAAACACTGATTGTAAGCCTAAACTTCACAAAAATTATAATCTAATTGTTTAATAACAATGTTGTTCCAGGGTCAACAAAGATGTCACACTTGGTAAAATCAGGTTCTTCTCCTGTGTAGGCAGGCTTTAGCTATTGCGGCGTGGCACTTCTGGTGTAGACCAAGCAACCTCGGTGTCCGATTGCAGGCCTTCCACTTCTTGAGTTCTCTCCAGCGCTGGAAAGCTGATCCGATATTTACACGTGTTCTACTTCTTGCCTTATCGTTCCACAGACATTTTCCTCTTTTTTTTTATCCGCCATCTCTATCTTTGTGTCACTTGGCTCGGCTGTTCACTGAACGCTCTCTCCTCCACACGAGTAGACACGCCCTTACTGCTGATTGGCTACAAGTTTATTTTGGTACTTGGCCTGACTCAGTTTTCAAAAAAATGAAAAATTGCTTAACCTGCCTTTAAGAGGTTTATGATTTAGAATTTATGTAAAACTGACATCTTACATCTTGTTTGTATATTTCCAGACATCTTGCAGACGTATGTGTGTTATAAAATTTTATTTTCTGATAATGTGAAAAATGACCCCCCAAAAAAGCTAAATTAATTAGTAGTGACCTACTCTTGTGTTTCTGCTGTCCCAGAGATGTGTACAGTCTATGTGGCCTCTGGTTCTTCTATGGGGTCATCTTGGACTGCATTATTTTAACTTTCTGGACCCATACTGCAGGTCACCAGGGGTAGAGCTGGTGCCTGACTCTGAGAGATGAGGAAAAAGGCAAAAATAATAATCAGGCCTCAATAGCACGCATGCAGTAGGCCTATAACAGTTACACGAATAGGAGCAAATTACTACTCAGTTGTATAAAGATAAATCGTGTAATTATAAAATACTTCTATATAAACTTACCTAGTTGTAAATAAGCCATTCGTATGTCAGCTCCCCTTAAAAGTGCCTCTGTGACGAAACCGTTGCCGTTTGTTTGATAGGTTTGAGAGAACCGTTTTATTTTAGAAAATATTTGTATCCGTATGACGTTCGAGTTTGTTAGCTGTTGAACTTCTCGCTCGCGCGTTATTCTGTCAATGAGGATGGAACGTTACTAGAATACTGCTAGAAGTGTTCATCGTCACCGCAAGTCCGCAACTACAACAGACATGTATTCCGACGTGTATTCCGTTTCCCGAACAAATGACTCTATGAATCGTTTTTATAGTGAATCAAAAACATACGTACAGCGCGAATATAACATCAGTCGGATTCCCAAAATCTTTGTGAATCGTTTAAAAAAAAAAAAAATCGTTTTTAGTGAATCAAAAACACACGTACAGATGAAATACTGCAGTCCGATAACCAGACAAATGAAGTTCGCAACGCACGTGAATGAATAATTCTGTTCGACCAGTGTAGTCCGATTCCCAAACGAAACGACTCTTGTGAATCGGTTCTTTATAGTGGATCTAAAATACCAAGTTTACTTGGTTGTCCATATGACAAAGTGCAGTTAAATACGCATGAGTTTTGCCACAGTAGCCTATTATTTCATAAAAATCAGCGAGTGATGAATGATGTTATGTATTTTTGGTTCGTTTAGTAGGCAAGTTTTATTTAAAATATCTTGGACAGCATTTTTTGCCACCCCTTAAAAATCTGTGTAAACAACACACCTTTTTCAATCACTGTAAATTGAAATGAGCACATTTTATTTTAAGGTCCAATTCTCACTGGCTATTAACTAATTATTAATTGATTTCCCATATACGAAAATTAACAATGGTTTTACTACACACAAAACTTTTTTTTCACACGAAACAAACAAATTTTTTAGAAGGGTTTGCCTCAAACTCCTTATTTTCTGATTATTAGTAGCTGGTATTTGTTAAGTTTAGATATTGAGTTGGATTAAGGGTGTAGAACATGGTTATGTAGAATATGCTTTATATAAGTCTATCCTTTATATAAATATTTTAGAAATATGCACACTAATAAGTAACTAGTGCAACTAGTCCATTGTGAGAATTGGTCCCTAAAGTAAAGAGTTACCATTGAAATGTATTTATTATCAAAATAATTATATCTGGTAATGGAATGGCATTTTCCCAAATATTTTATATATATTGGCTCAACCAACCGTAGCCCAACATGAGTGTCACCTCATCCGCCATCCGTGTCTAATTCCGTGTTACTGACATAATTTTCCTCATTAGATAAATTTAGTGACTAAACTTGTGGAACATGATGTCTTTCTGAGCTTCGAGTTCAATTGGAACAGATTAGATTATTTAACAGTGATGCAGCGATTGAGATGGTGTCATCTTCTGCGATTAGGCTTCAGAGGACAAGCCCTTCTGTGGATCTCTGACCCTGGAGGGGAGGCAGCGAGGGGGAAGATTGTTGCGCTTGACACATATTAGAGTAAAGCGAAGGAAATCAGCGGAACTTATAGCTGACCTGGGCTATCTGTTATGTATCATCCTCACACTAACTCCCACACTTCATTGATTTCACACTCCTTTTACCACAAATAACTCCCTTTCCTTTACTTGTGTGAGAGGCACTGGGCCGTAAGAACCCTATTGGGTAATTATAAATCATATAGAAAAGCCTGTATCTTCAGGCAAGTTCATGAAAAAGATTGTATGTGAGCCATGAAGCATAATGAGATAAATGTAATTTGAAAGATCCACAGATATAGACTGAAGCAATATGCCTTTTTTGTTCAGTTTATATTTTCTAAACTGCATAATTCTGGAACATTTGGGTGAGAATGTGTGAAATCCAGATGAGTCTGAATCAATTCCAGTCACATGTGGATTTGAACGCAGACAGAGAATAGACCACAGTTCGATTCACTGATCCTCACCAGGCTCGCTGAACCAGAAATCACCTGAAAACCCAACAAATGTCCTAGTAACAGAAAGCAGATGTGGTTAGGAAAAGTATTGTTGTCGAAAACGAAGACCTGGTATGACCTTCTGAATTCGGTTTGCCAATAGAATTTGGAATCTATTCAAAATCACATTCTCCAAATGCCTGGATACTAAAAGAGCCATTCTACTCAGAGATGTTAAAAACAAACACACACCAACCTGACAAAAAAATACATTGCATATATAATACATGCCTCTGTATGCCTCCCCTACAATAACTTAAAGTTTCTTTGAGTTGAAGCATGTCTAATTATATGTTATGTAGATGCAACTTTTAAACAACACCTTTCCGTTGAGTTAACGAAAGGACTTGCCCTCTGCGAGTGCGTCGCCACCTCAGACGGAATTGCACCTATCTAATTAATGCATAACGTGTGGGAAGACGTATCATCTTCTTTCAAAGAAAGAAAAAGTTTCATTCCAATACACTGCAATTATTAGCTTAGGTTCATTTGTATATGCATTCCAAGCCTTCAAGTTTTATTCGCTTCACTAAACTTAAACAAGGATACAGTAAGGGAAGAACTCTCATTTTATCACTCTCAATTTGAATTTTACAATTTACATTT
Organism: Gymnocypris eckloni scoliostomus; assembly: GCA_027564155.1. Classification (NCBI taxonomy): domain Eukaryota; kingdom Metazoa; phylum Chordata; class Actinopteri; order Cypriniformes; family Cyprinidae; genus Gymnocypris; species Gymnocypris eckloni. The sequence continues at coordinate 11,789,985 of CM050434.1, forward strand.
CTACGTTCAATGTCAAAAGTAGTCTTTTGGGATGTGCAGTGCAATTTATTGGTCAGAGTGAATCCCAGTTTGCAGTTCATTTTACTTTTGTAATGTTATATATTTCTGAGTGAAACAGGAAAAAAAGCTTGACATTAAACTCATTTTAGCAGTTCTTGCTTTCCCTGGGATTTAAACCCATGAACTTGGTATTGCTAACAATATGCCCTACTGTTTGAGATGCAGGAAAATGTATGTGTAGATATTTGCATATTTGCTAACATTATCCAATAGCCTGCATGGCCTAAGTGTCAGCCATATAAGAAATTAGTTTCAAAGGAAGTTATTTTTTAAGATTATTAAGACTATTATATAAAAATGAATATGCTATATGACGATTATTATTGGGAATAACATGCACTGATGAATGATTTAAAGTAACATCAGGTACGTACATTAAGAAATTATTTCAAAAATAGCATAAACTGACATTTTGAAATCTAAAAAAGAGAAATTGTATTTGTATTCGAAGAATTCAAGTTTATTCGCTTCACTAAACTTAAACAAGGATACATTTACATTTATGCATTTAGCAGACTCTTTTATCCAAAGCGACTTACAGTTCATTCAGGTTATACATTTATTGTCAGTATGTGTGTTCCCTGGGAATTGAACCCATGACCTTTGCGCTGCTAACACAATGCTCTACCACTGAGCCACAGGAACACTTAAGTGAGGCAAGAACTCTATCACTCTATTAGAATTCTACAGTTAAAATTCAAATTGTAAAATGTCAAAAAGAGCTTAGCAGTGCAATTTATTTGGTCAGCGTGAATCCAAATTCATAGTTCATTTTACTTTCTTAATACAACATATTTGTGAGTGAAACAGAATATTTGTTAACATTATATTTGTTAACATTATCCAATAGCTTGCATGGCCTACGTGACGTCAGCGGAAAAGTAAAGTCTAAAGTCTAAAAGGAAGACTATTCTTCAAAACCTATTATACTTTTATGTGAAAATGTATATTTGGAATAACTTGCACTGATGAATAATTCAAAATATGATTAAGAACGTGTATAAGAAAGTAACTCAAAAATAAAATAAAATGTGAAATCTGAAAATCTTTTTAAACAAAGACAAAACAAAAATGTAATTAAGCTCATGAGCCGTATATTTGTTTATACTTTAACACTGGGCAAAATAATTTGCTATGTGACTTTTTAAGCCAATGAAAAGAAGGATCTTGGTCAGCATATTACTACCCTCTAGGTCCCTCGTGTCCCGGCTAATCCTCTTGCGATGGGAGCATCTTCACCCCCTTTGCCGCTGATGTGAGGAGGAAAGAGACAGTGACAGGGTCACCTCAAACTGAGATTAGTCCTGCAAACACACCGGAGAAATGTCCCTCGTTCGGGGTCTGGTAATTCCTTTCTTTCCAGCTGTGGTAGTTCTCTCAACCACTGTTGTGGGCTGAGCTTGAAACAGAGGTCTACGGAGTAAGCGAGATGAGAACATGCATTAGACGGAGGATTTAGGACATTTAGAAACAAGTTCTGAAGGAAGTACAACCTTACTTTTTAAACACCTAGTTCAGTAATGCATAACTACATGATTGTAAGTGCATATTTAGAGGTTAGTACAAAGATATAGCATTTTGCAACCATTGAATGTTAAATAAATGTAAAGTAAATTGAATATTTAGTTTCAAAACAATAATTGCTTTATTTTTGTGTAAACCATCTATAATTTTTAAATAGTACATATATACATGAGATATATTTTTTCCTCTAATTATCAATTGGACAAGTGTTCTCTAAGAAAGATAATTAATCAAAATAACAAACCCAGAGCAGAAATAGACTAATTAGCAAATGTTGAGACATTCACACTCTCTTACGAGCCTAATTTGATTAATGCCACGTTTTCTTCTCAGATTTAGACAAAACATCAGATCAATTAACTGCTTGAAAAGACACTCAACATCTGTCCTAAATTAGCTTTGATTTCAAAGCAGTCAACCTTGAAATTTTCAACATTCGATCAAGAGTTTTTCAGAGCTTAGAGCGAGAGTGAAGTTATTTCGGAGTGCAGCGAATTACTGTTATTTTAAAGATAATTTTCTTTTACAAAGTCTCATTTCATTTGTAGTCCAAACAGACTTCATGACAACTTCACAATTACTTTACGAACTGCTTAGCGAGTGCCAGGCTTAATTAAGCCTAATTATTAAAGGCATTAAATTAACGCCTCTAATAATTAGCAACACATGTTCAGCAGGCCTTAGCCAGAGCCATTTTGTTTTTATTTAATAATGTTTGTTGAACGAACCGGGTTTATTTAGTTATATTAAATGTTACTACTTGGATCACATGTTGTACGATTCAGATATATCTAAACCAGGGTCTCATCGATCCTGACTTGCACTTAAATCAGATTGTTGTTCACTGAGAAATTAATCTGACCTCATGAATCAGATCTACCGGATAGGTCTGCCAAGCTTATGCTAACACAATAGAGGTTTCAAAGATCAGGGCTAATGTCAGTGAAGGGCTGGAGTAAAGCCTCTCAAAGCCAGCCCTTGCACCGAGCTCTTCCTAGGAGGGGTCAGAAGAGCTGTTAAAGGTCACAGTCCAACAACTTATCGGTTTTCTTATATGTTTAAACTGAAATATCCACTAAACTCACCAGAACCCTTTACATTCTTGTCTCATAATATAAGGTTGTATACTGTAGGACTACTGTCAGTAAAGATTATTTATTGTATGCATTTTCTGTAGGCTACTAACTCAATCCAACATGTCATCCAGAAAACATGTAGTTTATATAAATTATACATAAAATAAAGGGCAGATAGCAACAAATTATGTAAGACAAACACTAGATAAATAGCATAAATAGATAGAGAACAGACTCATATGATATAAATGCTATTTCTTCAAATATGGGCATCTTTATGTCCCTGTGGATAATTTTTATTTTTGAGACCTATTTTATATTTAAGATCTATTTATAAAATTTTATAAAAATAAATGTCACGACTCACTTGTGAACTTACTTTTTCTTTTTTATTTAATTTCCAACCAAGCTATAATTGTCAAATCATGTAAACAGGGAGAAAATAATATTTAGATGTGTGTATTTAAATGCTAGCTATGAAATTTACTTTAAAAAGATAAAGGAGTCTGACATTTTATTTAAAAAAATCCTCCACAGATTATCTTAATACAATACATATTATAATACAATACATAACTTGAGTTGTGGTGGTAGTGATATCGCAGTAAAAATTTGAAAAATGACTACTAAGTGGAGAATTTAAATAAACTAGTAAAAGTATTATGGCCAAAAACCTATAGCTAAAGCAACACCTTGAGATGTACAGTATATGATGTTGAATATTTTTCATATAACGGGTAATAACTCCCCACTCGTTTTCCATCGTGTTCGAAACAAAGATATACAATCAAAAGAAACTGAAGAGAGTCTAGGCATGAGCAACAGCATTAGGGGACAAAACCAAATTGTTTCTGGATGGCTGCTCAGCTCAACCTAAGGTGATGTACCAGGCGAGATGGAGGCCAGACTCCACACAGCTGCTTGCTGCTCCCTGTGGCCCCCCACTTGGGAACACTAACCCTCATATCTCAGGGGCCATAAGCAAAGCCTGAGGGTCCCTTGAGACCAATTCTTGCCATCCTGTATCCCACTTCCGGCCATCATTCAAATGAGCAACTAAAAAGAGTAGCAGTGTCTCCATCTGAAGTCAACTGATAAAAGCTATGTGATGCTTTTAGAATGAAACAAAATACATTTCCAGACCAAACTAAATGTTTTGTTGTGTCTAGAACATAAAATAATAATGTGCGCCTCACATCTAAACTTTAAACCTAGGAGGATCAAAATCTTTTTGTTGATATACAACAATCAAAACAAACAGGAGTGTGTGTTTGTTTTTCTAAAAGCCAAGTGACTGAAGTTAAAGTGCAGCATTAATTCAAGTCAATAAACAAATCATTATTAATCCTTCTAGAATTCCTACATTCCAGGGGAGGACATCACCGTGGATAAATGATAAATGATCAACGTTTGTTGTCAAATTATAAACAACGTGAACAACTTCTGGAAGTGCTTTCTCTCATTTATTCAAGAATAAATATGCCGGTTCAGACAAATTGCATCCTCGGATATAAGCAATTTGCCCTAATATACTTTTCAATTACTGCTCGCCGTCAGAAGGCAGAAGAGGATGAGAGGAGTGTGAGTGGGTCAGGGCGGCCCCAAAACAATGACAGGGCCCCGGAGCCTCGGGCCCCCTGGGGCTCACCCATCTGCAGTCATTACAGTGACTAGTCAGACATGAAGGAAAAAGCCCACTCTGCACTCTCTCTGTCACACAGCCGTCAGGCAGGACAGAGGAAGATGCCACTATGATTTCATATGCCACTCTGTGGGCTTTGCCCCAAACCATCCATTATCAAAGTATTAGTGGGAGAGCAAGGCTCTGTGCCTGTCGGAAGAAATGCCGGTATTCCGGACAGTAGGACTCCCATCAATGAGCTATTATTGAGCAATATTAGAAAAATAGCCGGCCCATGTGCCTCCCTCTAAGTTGCATAAACCTTGTACACTTTCCGAGGGGCCAAGGGCCACTCATCAAACAAATAGTCAGGGGCCCGTTGAACTGCAGCCTGCCAGTGACCCCAGCCTCTGAAGCATTATCTGTGGAAGCTGGGAGGACCACATGACTCATCTATGAGAGGAAATAGACTTTTCATAAGCATAGGGAGAAGTCACTCAACTCCAGCTCCAGGAAGAGCTCTTGAACCTAGCAGACAGACATAGAGAATTATGCTTTCACAGACGGCAGACAGAAAAACAGCCACTGAGACAAACCCCTGCTACACGAATTTAATGCATCTGACCAGTAGGGGGCCATAGAGGATTAGGATTGGACTCAGCGAGGCTCTAGCCTCACAAGTCATTTTATGAGCCTGCAGAGTCTAATAACACAAAAAGCTGCAAAAACGGAACAGAAAACAGGCAGCTATAACAGTTGGAACTGGGTGTATTTTATTTATTTTGGCTATGCAATAGCTCTTAGATAAACTGATAAAGTTCTGTCTAATTAAAGTTGAGACATTTTTAAATTAAGGATCCCTTCTATAACAACAAATAGTTCACATAAACCAACTTAATTATCTGCAACTACATGCTTTCTATTTATGTTATTTATATTTATGCATTAATAATAAAAACATATAACTGAATTATGAGTGTTTTACAAGAAAATATTTAAGGATGCACATTCCTAAAACAATTAATGTTCCAAAAATCGAATTTTCCCCAAAAGAACATTTCTTAAAAGAACCATTTTAATAATCTGAAGAACTTGGTTTTATATCACTTCTCATGATTTCGGCAATTTTCGTATGCTCCAGGGAAAGTAAATTAGATCCAATTAAAAGAAACGGTAAGTTAGGAAACTGTGCAGCATGAATAAAAAGTTTGTTTGGAAGAATTATTACCAGTACTTTTAACAATAAATAGCTGGACATTTCAGAATGATTTGCCCTATTTTAAATGGATTATACACAATTTTGTAATCAACTGCATGTCACACAGCTTGTTTTCAAGCCCTTACATTTCCACACAAAAAGCAATCCTGCATGCAGAGAATAATGCAGTGATAAATAACCAAGCTCCTGTGGTAGAATTACTGCTATCTAGCAATAAAATACTGTAAAATCCAAGAGGGCTGTTTTTCATGCCTTGTTTTGTGGAAGCTGTATGGCCCTCATCACTGCACCATCCCAGCGCTCAACACAAAGCAGCATCTGAAATCTCCAGCTGCCTGCAGAGACAGTGAGTGAAACTAATACAAGCCCTCGCGGCACTCATCAAACCACACGAAGGCAGAAAGAGACAGGGCTCTGCTTCCCACACACAGGCGATGGGAATTGTCCCGCTTTGCTTCTAATTGAGAGGTGAGTGGCAAATGAAGCCGGACATACAGCTCTCTCCCTTGAGACCCAGCGGCACAGGTCAACGCCTACTTCACACCCTCTGAGCCCAGAAGTAGAAAGGGAGAACGTGAAAAAGATAGAGAATTTTGCCTGGGTGGGTATGAATGTGGGAGTTGGGTCCCACCCAAGCCGCCCGTCAGCTGGCTGCTCTTATCGACTGTCAGGGCACATAAGGGTGTGCAGGCGCAGGCCACCAGGGACAGTGTGACACCCTTTGCAAACTTGTTTGACCATCTTTTACTTCAGTTCTGTGTTTTTCTGTTATACCACTGACTAAGCTTCGTTCTTGTAGGTGTTACAAAGGATTATGGGTATTTTGATTTCATTTATAGGGGCCAGGGAGACACTGATTAGGCTAAACCCACACCTATCATTCAGATATTTATAGAAAATCTTTCAGAATACTTGAACAGACTTTAAAAGAATTGAATGTAACACTTTAATATAGGGACCAATTCTCACTATTAAGTGGTTTCTTATTAGAATGCCTATTATTAACATATTGGCTGTTTATTAGTACTTAAAAATCATATATTCTACATGACCGTATATCCCCAATCCTACCCAATACCTAAACTTAACTACCTTACTAACTATTAATAAGCCGCAAATTAGGAGTTTAAAGAGGCAAAAGTCATTTGGTTTGTTAATTTGACCTTAAATAAAGTGTGAACGAAATGTAATAGCCTCAAGTTTCTTATTTCAGATTTAATAACTGTAAATTAAGTGTAATTTACAATTTAATCATTACAAATCTTAGAAATTGAACATCCAATATTATTGCATGATGATGGTGAAATAATTTCCTGCAGTTTGGTTTTCTGAGATGTAAGATAGAGTAAGATAAAGCAATACAGTTTTTTTGTACATGTTAGCAGTTTTTTTACAGTATTGTTTAGAATTAATGGCATCTATGATTCCATGAAAAACCTTTGAGATCCATGGAATATTTCCAGTACACAAAATGTTCTTCAGATTATTAATATGTTCTTCACACTAAGAAACTGTTCACCGAAATGTTATTTGGAATACCTAAAATCAAACATTGGACCTTATTCAGGTTGCAAAGAAATATGACAAAGAAAAATAAAGTTATTGTTAATAAAAAAATTGTTTTTAATGTATTACATTTTTATGACTATTTACTTAATAAAATAAATAGTCAAGAGCTTAAAATAAAAATTAACGGATAAATATTTGTTAAAAAAATTAAAATAAATAAAGACTCACATGGCCACAGAAATACAACAGGATTTAATTAATTTTTTTACGATCTCACAATTGATCTTTTTTTTCTTTGACCAGCATGATTTGCTAATTTACTTGCCTTGTTCATAAACAGCTCTCACCTTTCTTTAATCCAGTCTCTACTGTGGTTGGTGCGTGTAGCTCTCTTGAGCCACTTGTGGCTGACAAACTCTGCGCTTGCAATTCAGTGATGCCCAAGAGTGAGTATGAGGCCTGCTAGCTTTGATCAAATCTTAACTCGAGTGCTCTGTTCAGACACACACAGACACACACATGTACACACCCCAGCAGTGTTTGAAGACAGTAGGAGAAGGAGCCTGCAGGAAAATGGCATTGCACAGCATGACAGTCTTGCTGTTGTCCAATATGCTCACAGTTTATTTCTACCGCAGCTTAAGTCACCAGCGGTTGCCTGAAAGGATTGTTCTCCTCCAGTTGTTGTTGTTGTCATGAGTGCTCACCCTGACATTTGGAGCAAGAGAGGAGGGATACAAAAGCATTCAAATGGTTAACAGCTGTGAGATATGACTTAAGGTTATAGGCCAGCAAAGCCCCAAGATGGAATTGGCCTCAAAAGTGTGTAAACAGGTTCAAATGGAATTTTGCAGTTGTGGACAAATACACAAGCAATTTTAAAATGCAAGCTTAAATTATTATAAATTGTGTACCTAAATTCAAGAATGTTTTCAAGTGACAGTTTGCTCATTTACTCACCCTCAAGTTATTCTTCTGTGGAACACAAAAGGAGAAATTCTGAAGAATATTCAAGCTGCTTTCTTTGTGCAATGAAAGTGTCTGGAAACCACTATAAAGCATAAAAATAGTCCATAAAACATGTGCTTTATTACAGGTCTTCTAATCTGCCATAAGATATTATGCTATAAAATGGCACAATACCTTGAAAGATTCAGGAACAGTGATGTTACACTCTCAGTAGAACTGCTGTCTCTAAATGGCTTGCGCATCGAAATACAGACACATTCAGACAGAGGTTTACAAACCAAGACTGTGTGTGTGTGTGTCTGAAAGAAGGTGAGGATTTTGCCGATCACACTTATTACTCTTATTGATAGGAGCTCATTAAGAGCAATATACCAGAGGTCTGTGGGAATGGACGTGTTGAAGATGTGTATAAGTGTGTGAAGTCTGGGAGTATCGAGTGGTTTTGCCACCTGATTGAAACAGGCTGAGGTGCTCAGGCTATTGTGGTGAGCGATGGGAACCTACAAAACTAAAGTTAGGTTTATGTGTGTATTTGGGGACCAGATCCAGCTTTTAAAATAAGAAAACACTAAGGTCCATATTTTAACGATCTAAGCGCATGGTCTAAAGCAGACATCCTCAAATCTGGCTCACTCCTGCAGAGTTTAGCTCTAACCCTAATCAAACACACCTGAGCATGCTAATCAGAGTCTTCAAAATCTTTAGAAAATCACAGGTAGGTGAGTCTGATGAGGGTTTGAACTAAACTCTGCATCAGATTGGTCCTCCAGGGAAAGATTTGAGTGAAGTCAAGTCAAGTCGAGTCAAGTTGAGCTTTATTGTCATTCCGCTACATACAGTGGAATGAAACATCGTGCCTCACAGGACCACGGTGCTACATAACTACAGGCATACAACAATGAAGTAATAAAGAACACTATAAACCTATACACAACTAACCTACTGACAGATTTTGACTATAACTATACTATATATAAATGTTACCCTATACGTAGACAAAAAAATACAAACTATACGAATGCTTCAAATGAAGTCGTAAGTTGATGGTCCATGTTTCAGGAGGTAGGGGGTTTGTATGGGGTTTCAAAGAGGGGCGGGGGGATTTGAGTTCAGGGCTCTCACAGGGGGGAAAAAGCCTCACAGCCTGTTGAGCAGTCTGGCGGAGCGGGCTCTGATGCTCCGAAACCGTGTTCCTGATGGTAGGAGCTGGAAGAGACTGTGGGAGGAATGGGTGGGGTCCTTCACGATACTGGTAGCTTTACTGGACCATCGTGCAAGGAAAATGTCTAGAATGGAGGGGAGAGGGGCACCAATGATCTTTGCAGCTGTGTTCACTGTCCGCTGGAGGGTTTTGCGGTCTGCTGCACTACAGTTCCCATACCAGACAGTGATGCAGCTGGTCAGAACGCTCTCAATGGTTCCCCTGTAGAAAGTGGTGAAGATGGGTGGAGGGAGACTTGCTCTTTTCAGCCGGCGGAGAAAGGAACCTGGAAAGGAACCTTGGTCTAAAGCGTGCAGCGCAAGTGCACTCAGGGCGTGTCCGAATCCACTTTTGCTATTTTAACGACGGGAAAACGGTCGGGGTGCTCGTGCGCATAGTCTAAATGGGTTGTCCTAATTCTCTTAATGAGTAATGGGTGTTTTTTGGGCGTAATGTGCAATTAACCAATCAGAGTCTCATCTCCCATTAACTTTAAGAGCGAGTTGCGCTCGCGACAGGGTTGGATTTGCTATTTAAACGACAGAATTTTAAGGCGCACAGACTGAACGCGTCTCCAGATAGCAAACGGATCTCCTCATGCGCGAGCACATAAGTAGGCTAATTCTGATACACACAATGACTATCCATTATTACATGTATGACATTTTTATATTTATGTAGCCTACACAAAAATATTATTTTACACTGTAATCATTAAATTTTTATATTTGGCATGTTTGTGTGCTGCTGCGCGTCCCTGTGTGTAATAAGCAAAGTGAAAGCACATTGTGGATCCGCCCAGAGACGCATTTTCTACTACGTGCTCTTTAAATAACAAAATAAATATTGCGCCATTGACTTTAGACTAGGTTTGATTGGGTCTATGGCGCAGTCTATATTCAGTTCCTCTGAGCGCACAAATGGGTGCAAATGCATTTGTTATTTAAACAACGCAGGGCAGGACGTGAAAATGAGAATTGCATCGGGCTGAAACTAGTAAAAATACTTTGCAGTGCCTTGTGCCAGGTGTATGATAGGGCCCTAAAACCTGAAGGGATATATGACAGACAAATTATATGACAATACGACTGACCGACAGACAGACAGACTATACAAACAACATATCTACAGACAGATAGATTATTCCAACAACATATATACAGAAAGACAGATTATACAAACAACAGATACACACAGACAGATTATATGAACAACATATACAGACAGATTATTCGAACAATAGATGACAGAAGACAGATTACATGAATAATCATTAGTTATAGACAGATTATGCAAATAACAGACTAAATAATTAACTATATGAGCAAGAGAACTATTCAATGCCTTTCTCAACATCTTTCTGCAACAGAAGTATTTAGCGTTCACCTTTGCCATTTCAGTCCAACGCGCTTCTTCCTGAGAACGGATCGCAACTCACTAAGATAAATAAACCCATTGTGTGGTAGGTCTTTGGGTGGCTTACGTGCAAGGTCCAATTGCCCCGTCTAGAGGGTGTCTTGTTGTGTGTGTGTGTGTGTGTGTATGTGTTTGGGCTCAGTGAGGCAGACAGAACTGGCCGAGCTAATGAACAGCATTGCTTTCATGGACAAGTAAAGTAGGACCAACAGGGCCCCACTGTTCAAAGCCTCCTCATTTCCCCCTCAAGTTCACTCAGCCACCAACACAACAGAACTGTCGGAATCAAGCATGGCATGCGTGAGTGTGGTCCTCATATCTAGACAAAGCCTAGCAGCATCAAAAGGCCTCCAAAACAGTTCTTTGAGTGGTTTTGTACCACTGGGCTACTGTATTTGAGAGGTCTTTGATTGCTTTCTCATCTGAGATCAATTCAATCTCTTTCCCTTCATTCTCTTTCCTAGTTTTCCAATAATTCGCCTTGTTCTGCCATGCCAAATCAATTATTCATTCTGAGGATGGGAGTGATAAAAAGGGTGATATATACAAGTCAATAAGCAACTGAAAGTCCATTGTTTTTGATGGAGAGAAGACTGTAGAAATGCCACATCTAGAGTTTGACAACTGATGCTTCTCAACAGGTCTCTCAGGCCTGGCATATAGACAAAAATTACAAATTGATTGAGTTGAAAAATATATTTCCAAAACTTCTGAAGCTCAGAAGACAGCCACACAGTTGCACTGAAGGTTATACACTTTAAAACATTGCTGAAAAAGAACAATACCATTTGGTAAAACTGACAAAACAGATTCTAACTGTGCATTACAAGTAATTCAAGTTATGTAATCAGATTACTTTTTTCAAATATCAAGTAATGCACTACTTTCAATTTTACAAATGTTACTTTTTCAAATAATTAACGCATACTTTGATTTCCCATTTATTCACTGACACCTCTCTAGTCCCCATTTTGAGAGAAATTGGGAGTGAAGTACAGAGGCTGAGGCACTTACTTCAGCCTGAGGTGTTTTTTTTATTTTATTAAAATACATAAGCAAGCCCACCTCAGGTGACAAAAAGTGATGCACAAGTATCACAATGCATTACTTTCTATAAAAAGTAATGCAATATTGTAATGCATTACTTTTAAAAGTAACTTTCTCCAACACTGCTAACAGATGCCACCAAAATGGTTTTGTCACTGTAGAACTAGTCTCAGATTCACACTTGATGCTGATTGTTAAAAGTCTGGTTAGATGAAAGCCTTGTCAATATATCTTGGGGGGAAAACAAAACAACAAGAAAAAGTTACAAGGAAAGCATGTTTAAAAGAACTTAAAAGCACTCTACTACTCTATTAAATATGAGATGAGCACTCTGTGATAATTGGCATGTAAATAATCTAACACCCCCTTATCCACAGTTGTCTCTAGCTCTTTAGCAGAATTTGACAATACGCAGCAGGCCTGAATCTTGCTGAGAGAAGAGAATTTGTCTCTCCCCTCGTCTCATTTGCAGTCTTCCAGTATGGGATGGCACTGAAATTGGAATGTTATGCATCAGTGGTCACACTCGAACTCCAACTGTTCTCTCTGCAGCGAGTGTCGAGGCCTGGGGAGCGGCAAGTAACCTGCTAAACTGAGGGTGTGACTTCACGGTCTTTGTGAAAGACCCAGGGCTGAAGAGAGGTGGGGAAGTGCCATGTAATCTGTTTGTATTACAAAAAGACTTGCAATGTATTTTTAAAAAGAATTCATGGTGCCTTGTTTCTGCTGACAGGCAGAAGTTGGTCAAGCATGTTACACTGACAAGCGATAAAAGCTTCCATGTATATCTGAGCGACCATCAACAGTTGCTCTGGGTAGCTCCACCCACAGTAAAACCTCATTGGTCAAAAAAATCTGCTTGGCAAAATTGTACAGTAGATATCAAATTTCAAATCAATATTTTGTTACTCATGTGAGAATTACAAACTATTAGGTGTCATGAGTATTTAAGATACATAAAATACTTGCCGTTTCTTTCCAAAATTAACATTGCACTGTCTACAATGTTATTTCCTTCACATATTATGTAAAAAAATATTATGTGAAATGCGATGGAAATGCCGTTATGGAAATGTTTATACAAAAAGACAATTACAATTTTTTTTAAATAATTTTTAGACACATTTCTAATTAAAACTAACAGACTTAAGAGATAATCCATCCACTTCACAGGTGTGGCACATCAAGATGCTGATTAGACAGCATGATTATTGCACAGGTTAGGCTGGCCACAATAAAAGGCCAGATTTTCTTGTAGCCTTCACCTTTCTTGTGTAAAGAAATCATTTTCTTTCTCAGGTCTTGTGACATTTTCTCTTCCATTTGGTGCCATTGCTGACAGCATGAAATGGGAAGGGGTTTTCTTTAAGTAACACCCTTTTATAGTCAACTGTCATCTGTGTAATGAATAATTAAACTCACCTGTGGTTGAATTCTTGTTAAATTAGACATTTGTAGTCTAAAATTTAGCTTTGCTCTAGAGACTTTTAGTGGGGTGTACTCATTTTTGCATCACCCTAATTTGAGTAAAACTGAAAATTGTGTTCTCTAAGTTATATTATTAACCTTGCGTTCATGTTATAAGTTAAACAGATGTTATATAAAACTTAGTCTTGTCAACATTTTGGAAAATGTTTTTGTGTTCATTGAGATATTGTTTAAAATTTTACTTTTCAAAGGGGGTGTACTCATTTACGCTGAGCACTGTATATATATATATATATATATATATATATATATACATTTTTTTTTGGGGGGGGGGGGGTTCTAAAAAGCAAGAAATAAATACAATGTATTATTTATTTTGTATTTAAGGTATCAAATTGTAAGTACTTATTTTGTGTGTATTTAAAATACATTAAATGCTAGCTGTGAAAGTAAGTGTTTAATCCACATAATACTGTCAAATGTATACAATTAGATATGTAATGGTAATGACACCAGTAGAAATGTTCATGACATAAAAAAAAGAATTCCATAAAGCGTGTATGTTCACTGATGGACGTTGCTAGTAGACAAATCAAGTAAACGAGCGAGAGTGTAAAAAGTGTTTTAAGAAATTTATATTAAAGTTCACAGAGCCAAAAGTGCCCATAGTTGAAGAAACACCCAAATACAGCAGAGAAAGAAAGCGGGCTACAGTCTTGTCACCATCAGCGAAGGCGTTTCAGATTAGCTGTGACCTGGCTGACCTGGTCGTGAGACAGCTGTGATTGCGGTAGAGATTTCACACAGTGTAATTACCGCACTGACACCAAGGACTCAGAGGTAGAGAGAGGGTGTGTGTGTGTGTGTGTGTGTGTGTGTAAGCGATTGTAGAAAGTGTGTAGTGGTGGTGGAGCAAAGAGAAGGAGAGAAAAGGGGCTCTACAGGTTATTAGCACTAAACACTGGGAAATGAAACAGCAAAGTCAATGCGTAATTTGAAGGCCCATCAAGCCTCATCAGGAACAGCAGGGAGGAGAGTGTCTGACTTCATCAGCTCGCTCTCCTGACTTGTGTGGAAAATTACAGTAATTAAAAAGGCAGCTAAGTACTCCGCCGAGCGCAAGGGGATCCTTTCTTCCCCCCCACCTCCCGTCACCTTCAGCGTGGCCGGCTGCTTTTTGCATGACCTCTCCGTTCCCCCCGGCCCTTGCTGCTGGGCTTTGTGTGGAGGGAGAGGGATGGTAATTACCGCCTCACTGGCTGATGTCGTATTGATCAGCCGAGAAAGGTGCTGCTGCAAAATGAGAGTCCCAACACAGTGGACTCAGGCCAATCGAAAGGTAATTCCAGCCCGTGCGATGATTTGGCCCTTCTCCCCTCACTCCGCCGCTGCCTCGTTCACCGCTACCCTTTCATTAAGAGACAGCTGTGATATTGCCGAATCGATACCCAACGCTGCATTGATTGCACTGTCAGTGAGGCTTTCTACGTGAGGCTCAATCAGTGAACTCTGACATGCGCCCTCTGATCCTAATACTCTCTTCACTGTATTGGCACCACTATTCAGAAAATGATGGGAGGAGAACGAACGCCGTACCCACTTGGTTGACGCTCTGGCATCTTTAGTGCTCTGTCGATACTCCCCTTATTTGGCAAATTCTAGAGGCGACGTCTTTAAGATGGAGGATTATGGGTAATGATATCGCTGTCAAGAGCTGCCAAAACGAAGTGGCCAAATTTAGTAAATAAATAAAAGTATAGACGCGTTAAACGGCGAGAGGGAGGTAAACAGATCGATTACGGGAGAAAGCTAGGGAATAGGGTTGGGCTTGGAAGAAAAACTAAGTGCTAGCCAGGTGATGATAAAGATTAGAAGTCTAATAACCTCTGTCAAAACATTACAGAGGCTGCACTGGCTGATGGGAATTTTAATTATGCTGTTAAAAAGAATTCTGTGTATTCTCTGCCAAAACAGTAATTAAGATCACTCTGTAATAGACTTCAATCACCTGCCTGTAACTCCTACAATGCTAAGATACGTTTTAAACCCCTCCTCCAATCTGCTGACATTAGAACTCAACTTAAACTCTTCAACTGACAAAAAAAGTTAGTTTTCGGTGAAAATAATATGTTGTCAGTGTTCAAAAGTATAAAAATGTCAAACCGATGATGAGTTTTCTCCTACAAGGTGATAATCAACAGGTATGTTTCCAATTAATTTCAAAGAATTCAATTTTCTTTTTACTTTTAGAGTGCACATATTCAACAAGACATGGGGAAATTCACTAAGAATGAAATGTGTCTTTTGTCTACCTTGTTTTAGTGCCTGATTTACAAAAGGGTTTGCACGTTTGTGCAATTCACTCAAAGCAACTTCTGATCTTGCTCCATTAATAGTGGAGATAAATAGCGTTGAGTTTTGTGAATACGATGCAAACGACAGTACACCTAATTTACATAGAAACAAGCCATTTTTGTTTATGTAAAAATGGCATTGGCTCAATTTATATACTCACAGTGCAGCACTATTTCCATATATTAACAACTGGTTAGTAAATAAGACAGGTTTTTGTTTTGAAATTCAGCATGGGAAAATAATACTATTCAGCGAATTTGCCCCAATAGTGTTTGCAGAAGTGCAAACTCTAAACTTGAAATGGAAAAATTACAGTGAGGCACTTACAAAGGTCGATCTGTAAATATAAAAAAAGTGTATGTAAAAATACTGTCTCAACATGAATTAGGAGAGGAGAAAAAAACATATACTAACGTCCTCTGTTATATTTTATTTTACAACTTGCCATGTCTGAAAATGATGAGAACAACTTTAACTTTTCATATTTCTGCTTTTAAATCTTCCAAAAATTGGACCCATTCTCTTCCATTGAAAGTGTCTTGTGACTGTTTTTTATTTTTTGCAGTTATCAACATTATGCCACAAATGCTGTAGATTGAGCTTAACTTGTATTATACCTAGCATATCTCTTTAACACTAAATCTTTTCAGAAGAAATCAAAACGTCTTATAGATTATGCAACATAACCATTGCAAGTTGACCAAAGCTTAAACTATGAAATACTGCAATTAATGGTGACTGTCTGTAATTGAGGCCAGCAGCGAGAGATGTTTGTGTCAAGTTTAACAAAGCAGTCATCATCTAGAAGAACCGTTCCACTCTTTTTCCACTCAATTTTCTCAAAATGAGCTAAGGGCTCTTAATCACCTACTTCAACTTAACACTTAAAGCTGGGCGAGGAGAAGTACATGAGGAACACAGGTCACTGTGGAGAAGAGGGTGAATGACAGCTTGGGCTTCTTTATGAAAGGCAGGGCCCTCTGAAATGGCTGTTCAGGTGCAGAGTTTGACAAAGAGAAGAGAATGGGAAGATAGGCATCCATCAGGGTGTGATGAACCCTTCCAGAGAAGACAAACTGTTGTCTTTAGAATTATTGTGTTGGAGAAACTTAACGTAATGACAGCAGTTGGGGGATTTGTGTGAAGGTCGCACCATTTTCAAATTGGGGGATATGATCCCTTTTTAGCATCATTGGGTCATTATCCGAGCTAACAATTGAAACTCCCAAATAATGGAGTGATATTGTGCTGGTGCAGTCAAAAACAGACAGGCTCATACAATGCTTGTACAATGAAATTGAAAGGAATGAAAGGAAAATCTCTGTTGCTTGTCATTTGAATAGTGAGAAAATTAAAATGGAGCCACTATATGTGAAGCACAGGCTTATTGAAAACATTCAAGCCAAATGTAGAACTTAGAAGAAGTTGAATGAAAGCAAAAAGAGTATTCTTGCTTTTGTTAAAATATGAAGAGCTACCAGTGTCTGTTCAACAAGCACACATCTGCACTTAATTTAATTTCTTAATGTGTACCCACATTTATTTTGAACAATTAATTGGTGCACATTATAAATAATAATAATTAAGACGTGATAAAAACCAAAACTACTTTTGTCCAACTACTTCCTTTGGGCAAAAGTAGTTGAAACATTCTTCAACATATTATGTTTTGTGCTACAAAACAAAGTCATTTTTACTGGTTTAAGATGACATGATTGTGATAGAAATTATGACAATTAAATTTTTTTGGATGATCTTTTAAGCCATTAGCAAACCCAATACACTTTCTTTTGTTTAAGTTATATTTTCGGGCTTTGATGCCTTTAATGGACAGGACAGTAGAGAGATGACAGGAAAGCATTGGGAAGAGAGACAGGAATCAAACTCTGGTCGCTGTGAGCACAACTGAGTTATATGTCGGTGCACTAACCACGAGGCAATCGGCGCCGACCCAAATACACATTTTACAAAACCAAATTTGCAGTGGCTTCATTCTGGTACACAATTCCTACTTTTCATGACTTAATCAAGAATAAAATGACATCTGTCTTAAATCTGTATCCATCAACAGTATATTCTTAAAGTTTCACACAAATGTATTCTTAAGCATGCATTTGCATTTCCAAAATTTCTGCAACTTTTTGGATTGTGTATTGAGGGTGTGTGATATTGGTTTGCACTCGTTTGCTCATTGCTTTCTTTCCTCCGTAACCCCCACCATCCGCCACTGGCCTGCATTGAGTAAGGCTGTGCTGTGTATGATTGCCATGATTCTCCGGCACTCTATTGACAACGTAGCAGGTGTTCGTTCCACATCCTCTCTCCTCTCCCTGGGAGACGCTAATCCCCTTCAGGAGGTCTGGATTCAGTCTCACCCCCGAGCCTCCCCCCTATCCCTCCACACGTAGGACAGTGACACAAGGCTTTGATAACCAGCCCACAACCGCTGAGCCTGACCGACGTAAGGGGCAGGTGCAACCGAGTTCCATGTTACATTCAAGACACCTCCACTGCCTTTAGTGTGGGTTCCTGGACCCGCTTTGTTCTTTTTATCCCCCTTCATTTAATTAGATAAATATAGGGTAAGGAATTAGGGTCATTGGCATAGGTTTTGATCATTTTGGGAATCAAAAATTACTTCCTTAAATTCGTATTTTTTTTTTTTTTTACAAACAATCAACAAAAAACACTAATGCACAGATTTCAAATGTATGAAGCGCTTTCAGTACATGTAGGCAAGCATACTGAGCATACCGGTAAAAGCATACAGAGTAAAAAAATCCTACAATTCTCCTTGCACAGTGTGTTCCATGATTACCTGTTTAACTCTATCATAATGTTCGATTCAGGGAGCCGCATGTTGCTGTCATATTCTTGTTTTTTGCAAAACCCTGCTGAGCTGGAGAAGCATGCAACACCTCTCGTATTAATTAAACCCTCCACGTTTGCCGCAGCACCATCATCATAACCTGCCAATCTTCCACTGACGAATGTCACAAAATACACATCAAGGCCCTTAAGAAACAACACCTGTTCGACTACAACAGAAACAATTGACCGTACTTCAAACTTCCTCACCATTTGAAAGATTAGTCGTAATTATTTTGGATGTCGAACAAGAACCAATTAAAACACGTGTCTGGCTGCAGTATGACTTAAAAATAAGACAGAGAAGTAAATTGAAAGGGAGAAAGTGGTGTGGCTAATGTGACGCCCCCTTTAATCTGTGCCCCTTACTGGGTAAATATTCACGTTCCTTCCACACACTTGGAAGTCCTGTATTGTATACACAGAAAAAGCCCCTGTTAGCCCAACACGGAGCAGGTCAGCAAGGAGTGGGACTGGATTGTGACCTCTTGGCATGACATCTCAGTATATTATTAAAAAAGCCACACCTTCACTTCTCACACAATATATCCTGTATTTACACTGGTGTGCCATTCGGGCTGTTTTACACCCCTGTTCTTCGATATCATTTACTCATAATGAATAGTATCCTGTCTAGAAGACATAATTGCTCACAAAGTTTAGGAGTTCGAAAGGCAAATGGATGCCATTGTATTAAAAATTCAAAGACTTTGTGAGGCAATGGTACAAGTTTAAATTTTATCTCCAAAAAGCACCAAAATAACACACTGACATCAAAAGATGACCTCTTTAAAATATTTTGCCAAACGTTTGAAGGTAAAATGAACATTAATCCTATTACTGGGGGACTTGGTTAGTCACTAATAGTTCTGTTTGGACCAGGATGAAAAGGGTGGCTCTGATCTCAATGGACAGTTGATGAAGTGGACATATGTAAAACACACCAGAGATGATCCACCTAAAAAGCCTACCAGGTGAACTGTGCTAAAACTCATCTGTTCCTACTGATGACCCACTTGGTTAATGGCCAGACCTTAAATACCCAAAAGCCATGACCAGCCATCTGGTCAAAAGAGAACGCACATGTTATACAACATCACAAGTCTATTTCATCTGTGCTCTGAACTTTTAATTGGAAGCTACATCTAAGAGTGAATCCTTTCAAAGAACATACTATAGAGGAACTTTTGAGAGAACTTTGGTAATGGTATGATGAGCAATGTCACATGGTGGATGCTAATTATTATTTTTCAGGTCTAACAAGCATGCCACCCCTTCCCGCTGCTCTGAGAATGTTTTCAACTTTTGATCTTAACACCTGCGTCTGCCTGAAATTCCACTCCAGCTCCGTTTCTCTCTGATGTACCTCCAGGATCTAATGGATTGTAAAAAGTCTGGCAGGATGTAATCTACAAAACAGAGAATACTTTCTGTGTGAACTGTAGTGTTGAACACTTCTGGCCAAATCTATGTTTAAGTGAGAAATGTATGAGGTAGAGAAGTTGAAATGTCAAGAATATCACCAGTGCCTTCCAAAATGTCCAAAGGAAATATGAAAAAGAACAAGACAAGTTAGAATTCAAATAACTCAAGCTTCTTTTAACCCATTTGACAGAGTAACTTTCTAAATTTGATCATCTCAATCAATACTTTCACAAAACTGTGTAATCACACTAGTAGACATTTAGACAAGAATCAACTGTATAATGAAGGTTATATTTTTTGGGCTATTTATTCCTTTATTATTCAGACAGGACAGTCGAGAGATGACAGGAAAGTATTGGGTAGAGAGAGGAGAGCGAGGTCAGCATAGGACATCGAGAATGGAATCGAACTTGGGTCGCCATGAGTGCAGTTGCACTTTTTATGTTAGCACACTAACCACCGGGCTATCGGCGACAAAATGAAGGCAGACGTTAACTAAAAATCTAACTATTTAAATTCTGCTGCAAAGGCAATAATAATGTATCAATAGTGACAACATATCCCATATAACATGACAAAAGGACCAGAATCATGGCGTAAACCACAAACAGTTTTCTGTTTAGAATGGTGGTAGTAGCGAGAGGCTGTTGTGCTTGGCCTGGCAGTAAAAATATGCCTGGTGACTTCTCTGATTTGTACAGCTATATTAGTGTGGTTGACGGAGACATCGAGTGTTAGGGCACTGGAAAACGTCCCTAGGCCCAGTACTGCTCATGGCATAGTGGGTAACATTGAGACATGACAGGTTGTGTTTGGACGTTTGGACGGCCACAGCCATCAGGCAACGTTATGCAGATTTCTGATGGGAGCCGCGTAGACTGGCATTCCCCCAGGTGTCACAGAGCGCCTTCTTAATAATAGGAAGTGACAAGAAGCAGACGGCCCACATCTCTTTGCTTGCCATGCTGTTCAGGACAATGCCACTTAAACGGGTGGCTGCTAAATTGGGTGTAAGGGAAAAAAAAGAAACATCAGCCTTTTGTTGTCGTCGTCTTGAGCAAATCGGACAATAAATCAGGCAGTTGTCGTAGGACCCCCATTAACACTCCTGTTTGGTTGACAAGCTAGTTATTTAGAGCAGGCTGAGATGTTGTTTGTGAGGGCAGAATATGCCTCTGTTGGCACTAAAAGACCAGATAAATCTGAAATGTCATATTTTTACTTGTCTATTAAATATATACAAGAAAGGCATTTGGCTGGCATTCTGACAACACTTTCTTCACCATTTCAGTGAAATAGCAATAGAAATGACCAGTGTTTGAAAAAGGTTTACGGAGAGATGGTTCTATTAAAGCAATAAGGTAAAGAGACCATGTTTTAGGAATTTTACCAATTGTTCCTTTAAAGCCGTAACTATATGAAAGACTTAAGTGGCTTGATCTCAAAGCACGTTTCTATTTATTATTGACAGCTGTCAGAATAAATAAATTTTTTCACCAACTAATACAGCTCTTGTACCGTACAAAGCGCAGTCAAAGTTATACATTTATTGGAATTGCACAATGGCAACATGGCACATTCAATCAGAATTAAATGAGTAATATTAACAAAATCATGGTTTACCATATTTGCTAGTCTGTAAAGTTGTGTAATTGAAAATGTGTGGAAGCAAATATGGCATTATCAATTTGCCAGTTCCAATCCAATTCCACTTTCTGAGTATAAATCGAACCGTAAACCATATGAAGGTACCCACTTAAAAAACACAATAGTCTCTACCTTCTCACCGCTTAAGACAATATTGTTTTGTTTTGGGCCATGCAGCTGGGGGTGAAATGACCAGTGAAATTCGACGGCTGGTGTGTTATTTCACACCCTGGGCAGCGACTGTATGTATTTATTTTCACACAATAGAGATGCAGCCAGGCTGGGCGCTCTTTCATTTTCATCCACAGGGGTGTTCGCTCTCTGTGGAGCGCAATTAGAAGCTCGTCACCACTCCAGACGTCCTGCGCCTGTGAGGGAGCGCCGCTCAGATGCCCCAGCCTCCGCAGGTCCTGACATTGATCCTATAGAGCAGCTCGTCATGCACGGGAGCTTCAATTAAAACCCCACACCACAACTGCTTTATGCCTTTTTTATACACGTCTTGCTGACACCAAGGAGGTGAATTACAGGCTATCATTCAAGATGTTAAAATAAAGATCCTGGTGTACTAGAACATGGGGAAAATATACCTTCTTCATTATCGTATTAAATATGTTCACTAGTGATTTTTAACCATGTTAGAGGGGACTTTGGAAATAAAACACTGGTCTCTAAAGAAGTAACTAAATGTATGTGGAAATAAAGTTCCTGAAATATACATTTAGTTTTTTTGTTGTTGTTTTTTTGTTCTTTGTTCAGTGGCTTTAATTTGTTGGATAAATGAACAATCCTCAAAAAAGGCGCAGGTGATTTTTTCACGAAATCTTCTACATAAATTTCTATCACAATTGGGATTTTATATCTTATCATCTGCAAAAAAAGTCACAATTACACTATTAAAAATAAATGTGTTAAGTAGTAAATAAAGCAAAGATGTTTTACAATAAAATACTATTTCTGGTGTTCTACTTAAAACAAATTCATGTTTAATTCAACTAAAAACAAAAAACAGTTTCTTCTGTGACTAAAGGGTAACTCTGAAATACATTTTAAAATGAGTGAGACTTCATATAGTGAGGTATGACGTAAATTACAATAAATAAACTTCATTTCTCATACAATGGCTTAATTTCTTATTCTTAACCATCTCACAATTACCTTTGTACATTTTTTTTTGGATGAGAAAGAAATTGGCTTTCATAATATTTTAGATAACAGTTCACAAAAGAAAGTAATCTTTGTCTGACAAAAAAAAGTTTTTACTTGACATTCTGAGCATGGTGCTCTCCATACATTAAGCTGATTCGGGAGAGGGCAATCGAATGGGAATTTTCCACACGGCGACAGGGCTGTAGCATTCTGACAGGTGCCTGTTGGAATTGGACAATCTCAGGTTGCAGAGTGTTATTGTCTGTGAATTGTGTGTGGGTGTACTGGACATTACTGCAGGGCTTCATAACTTCAGACAACAAAAGGCTGTATAAATGTATAAATCACATAAATTCTGTAAACTCTCTCTGTCTTTTGAGGCGTTTACAGAAACAAATGCCCCAGATACGTCAAAGTCATCTGCACAGATTACACTGAATACAAATATATTTTCTCATAATTTTGAGAATAAATTCGGACTTCTGTTTACCAGAAACTTTCTTCCAGTATTGTTTTCTGTTTCTATGCACTATCAAGAATTCAGCCCAACAGACACTAACATCTCCAACACAAAGCCCACCCTCAGAACGGCTTTGACGTTTTGATGAAATGCAATACAAATTCAGAAATTTCCATACATCATTAGAAAGTGAGTTTCACAATAAAGGAGCCTACTGTGACAGTCTATCTAGGTGGGGACAAACATATATGTGGTAGGCTCACAATAACATCCAACTGCTTTAAACCATATTCCCAAGTGCAACATCTCTGATCTCTTTAGACGTATGAAAATCAGCTCCTCAGTCAGCCTCATGTTCAGTGACATTTCACAGTATTGCTGGAGATACACCATTGAACCCCAGTTGTAATAGCACCTATGTTGCAGAGGGTGAATCAATATGACAGGGCAGGCCAGGGTTACACAAAGAACATCTGTGCTAAAAAGACTAACAATATCTCATGAAAACAGACAGGACAAAAGGAACGTGCTACCTGGGACATAATGGAATCTTAACAAAGTTAGAAAATGTAGAATTGAATAGAAACTGATGAGCCCTCACAGACGATTCTCTTGATACATTGCTTCTATTAAAACAATTGTATATTTGCTTTAATACAATTATATTAAATGTAATAAATGTACATTTTAAAATATTATCTCTATAGTGGAAGTCCATACAAGTCAATTTTAGTCAATTTCAAGCAATTAACTAATCTTTTCTGATATCAATGTTCAATTTATGAAGATATAAATCCATATACTTAATGTATTGGAACTGCTTCTGAATATTTATACAAATCTAAATCAAATGATTGTATTCTGTTAATTCTGATGTCAGTGCATGGACAAACAGAACATTGTTTGCACAAAAACACTTGCAAAAGCACGCACACCCATGACAATTGTGCCTCTTATCTCCCTTCCGTCCAATCCCACCAGCATCCATGCATCCCTGTGGCTAGCCTGCTCCCTGCCCATAAATCCTGCTCTACAACCTGGCTTCAATACAACCAAATCCCATCCTGCTCCATCTTCAAAGCACCAGACTAGTCCACTTCCCTGAACCAACTGATCTTTGATCTCAGCACGGGAACCAGGTTTTCTGGGGATCGGGGGCTAACACACATCACCCTGGCCCTTCCTGTCTCACCTGGGTCATGAGAAGGGAGCAGCTGGGTTGAGGGTGTTCAGCAGGCCCTCCGCAGATGGATGGCTTGATGCGCAGTCTCGCTCATTAGTAGTTTGGCACACCTGACAGGTCTGTGAATCCCTGTGAGGGGACTTCATCTTTCCTGCTATCATCGACAGTTTTGGCTTGATTTTCGTGTCTGTGAGAGAAACTCTATAATTGTAATTGGTAAATAAAAACGCATTCTATGTGGATTTTTATAAAGACTCAGCATCTAAAACAATTTTGGCTATTTATTTCTACATAGTCAAAACCTTTCCAAATTTCACTAAACAGAACAACTTTGAATATATGTTAGGGTAACTTTTGAGTAACTACATGAAAGGTTCTAAGCTGTGTTTTGAGCAAATTATGGCCATTGTTTCAGAATTAAAGCAGTAAACAAATTTCACTCAATCTTCTGAAGCTCAATTACTGTAATTTACATCTAACCAAGCATGCAGAATTTTTCTAGTTTAACACTGTCAAAGTCAAAGAGGACCACTCGGAGACAATTGGCTAAAACCATATAATTTGACCACAAAGAGAAAAGCACACACAGTTTATTTTATTATTATTACACCAGGAATTCAATTCGGAATTCTAATAAAACCCCCATGTGTTGTGGCATCAAAATGAACATCATCCAAATGTGCTCCTGTCCATAGAGGGGTGAAAAAAAGATGGGAATGAGTGCATCTGTCTCCGCTACAGACACCAAGGCAAATTTCTCAGGTATAGTTAGCAGTCTCTAGGTGGCAGTGTTGTCATGCCACCAACAATATGAACGCCACATGCCTCAGAAACTCTAGAGATCTATAGTCTCTTATTTAAAAAGCAATGATGCGCAAGGCAATGAAGTCTTTCATTGATCACAGACATCACACTTTTTTCCCCGTCTTTCTCTCTCAAACCTTTTCTTCTCCTGTCATGGCAAATATTCACCTTACCCAGTGAAGCAAATTGCTGACACCTTTTTAAGAAGTGACAACTGTGTATATTTCATGATAGAAAATTCCATTTTCATATCAAGTGAGACGCGAATACAATTTTCACTTCATTTAATCAAGGTGGGGACTTCTATGGGTTATGGCTCTTAAAGCTGACAGAAGTTTAGGATGCACTATTGCTGTCAATCTCACACCTTGATACTTAATGAAGGAGTTCATTCAAAAACTTTCTAATTGGTGCAGAGAAGGTGAAGCTTTGCATCATTATAATAAAGTATGGGGGTTACATTAGTGCATGTTCTAAGCTACAAAGCTAGCACTGCAAATAATATAGAATGGCTATAATGTTTAAATTAATAAAAAAATGTCAATTTTCTTTAAAGAATTCAATAAAACCAAAAATGTATTTATTTATAATAAGCATTATATATTATTTAGTTTATCAATTAGAATTTTATTGCTTGGCAAGTCAAATACTGCAACTCTCTCACTTGCTAATGGTGTGAATGAAAGTTGCTGAGACTGGGAGAGCTGGTAGCACTGGCCTCTACCATTCAGCCTGAAAACCCCAGTTCTTTCACATCGCCACACTGTAGACCTGTTTGTCCCCAAACACTGACTAGCAACCCCCACAATGCTGTTCAGTCCTTCTACACCCACCCCATAATGCACACACACTTGTATGAGAATTCACTCATATACTTGGTCAGTCGCATATAGGCTATGCGACATCTGCAAAGCGAATGTTAATTTGAGAGGACATACTAACTTCATGTTAACAATGTAACTTTCCTTCTAAACTCATGAGCATGACTAATACTCACATGTATATACACAAGAAAGTTAAGGGTCAGAAACTGACAGGATTGGGACACTGAACTTGAGGTAGTTTTGGAAGACAGCATGTAATGATTGGTAAGAGATGAATGTGAGGCATTAAGCCAACAAATAAACAAAAACGGATCTTAAAAAGAAAAGAAGAAGGCCACAACTACATAATTAAGTATATACAAACACTGAGAAAGAACAAAGTTTTGCCATCTGAATATGTTTTCCGAATTTGGTTGACCCGCACTCTCAACCACCAACACATGAAATTATAAAATTAATTTAGAAATCTAAATTCACTTTGGGCAAAAAAACATTCAGATTTCAGAATTGCCGATTAGTCTACCATGACGTCCATCTTAAGTTTTTCTGAACTCCAGGTGAACCTGGCCCTTCCCAGCATGCGAGAAAGATGATAAAAGTTTAGACATGTCAGTCAAGAGCAGGGATTCCAATAGACAGTTGAAGAATTCCTTTAGGTTGCAAAATTTAATTCATTTGGCTTCTTTTATTTGCGTGCAGGGAAGAAAATGTTAATAATCAGTGAGAGAGATTGCAGGGAGGCAAGAAAGAGGAAAATGACACCTGTCATACCACTGAACCACATTCAAACTGACATACCTCAATAAGGTTGTCAATCTTAAGTAAAACCGTGGCACCATCACTCAGCCCACACCATCCACTTACCTGTCTCAGGTGTTCCTGGTTGTTATGCCTTAAGAGACCCTTTCCAAAGGCCTTTGTGAACTTCTCATAGACACCCATTTCAGAGGCCTCCACAGATGCCTCCAATGAAAACACAGACCTCCTCAATTGTCTACCCAATAGCAAGAAGTTGTAAAAGCATCTTCTCACTCCCGTACTCTACGCATTCTGATCGATATAACATCGCAACACCTGACCTGTCAACAGACAGACGCTATACCAAGGAACCAACATCCAGCTCCTGCCAGAGTGTTGGCCACCATCAGGGCTGTGTACGTATATATAGAGGGCCCCCCCAACGTCAGGACTCGCAGGCACACCTGAATGGGCTCAAAGTGTGCCTAACTAGCTGCACACCGTGTCATGGTGTGCTCTGATTGCCTTATCTTCTCATTTATCACAGATGAATTGGAACCAGCCTTGCTGAAAGCTCCTTTCATTGTTGGGGAATGAAAAACTGTGTGAAGCCCGGTGTGCATCTGAACAAGGGGCCTTCTGTCAACCCCGAGTGGGTGAGGAAGAAAGGTGAGTGGAGAGGAAGAAAAGAGAGAGGTGGAGAAAGAGAGAAGGGAGAGAGAAGTAATGAATAAATGTGAGTGAAAAGCAAGATTATGTCAGCCTCACAAGTTATTGAGTAGATTCCCCGAAAGGTAACAGTGAACCATGATGCTTAACAACGGTGCTTCACACTAACCAACCATAGGGCGAAGTGAGCATGTTTCCGCCAAGTTAGAGCCCTGCCAAGCTCATCTACAACAGCTTTGGTCGGTGTTAAAATGAAAACAACAAACAAACAAAAAAGTGAGGTGTGTGTTTCTTTCTACGGAAGACATGCAGCACTAATCACTCACACATAGATTTAATTTGCAAGTTTTGACAGGCAACGGCTGTGTGTCTAACGCCATAAACCACTGCTGTAAATGAGATGCAGATAAGTTCAAGCGTTACAGCACAATAGTGCTACTATCTGTTGTGGATAAGTTGTTTAAAAAGGACCCTACCCAACGTCTTTGACTCTACACCCCACACACACCTTTAGGTGGTCCTACAGTATATGACAGCTCTCCTTCCAAGTGTAGACACTTGGCCTGGCAGGCGAGGCTTGCGCTGTCCCTCAGGGCCTGATTTAAACCCTTCTTCTTCTAAATATCGATGCCTATCTGAATTTGGCTCAGCACAGTACAGAGAAGTATGAAAAGTGCACCACTGATGAACTTTAAGCAAAACCTCTCACAGCTGCTTTGCACTCCAGTGATCCCATTAAATTGACAGCGCTCACCTGAGGGGGTTGCCAACAAAGTCTCTACATGGCAAAGCCACCATCATGATTTTGCACCTTGGAACCTAAATGGGACATCTTCACCATGGCCTAAGAAAAAAAACTGATCAAAAGAGGCTGCCACAGCTGAGAAGACAAGTACTTCCAAGATCTGGAGCGATGTTTTAATTGCCTGGATAAGGTGCAACGCTAATATGGATAGTGGCAAGGCAATTGAGAGTTCCTCATCCTTTCCCACCCCCTAAATCAATGCACACTTTTACAGAATAGCTTGTGAGTCATGTCTGCCCTTATATAAAGTGAGGTAGCTGTGCATTAGATATGCTGCCGGAATCTTCTGCTTGGGCGAGTGGACTGAGAACGATGTGAATTGTTAATGCCTTTCTGCCTCAGTTCACGCCTGCTGATTGATCAACTCGCAACTGTATCTACTCTTTCTTCCATGAAATCTGGTGTTAGTGTCTGTGTGTGTGTGCGTGGGGGAGACAAGGCAGAGAGGGTTCATCAGATTTCGGGTTAAATTGAGAGTGAAGGAGATTTGCTGTGTAGATAGAGAGAAGGGGGAAAGACATGTTGGGGCCCAGCCTCCAAGCAGCATGGGCCCTAAAGGAGGACATTCAGAGGCACTCCGCCGATCACACGCTCCCTGAACTCCAATGGGACCCAAATTGCATGGGATGTGAGGATCTTTTCCCAACATATTTATATCCTTTACTCTTTACAAATCCACTCAAACGCGCATGGCGCTGACTGGCAATGGGGTGGGTGACAGGGTGGCTGGAGGGTTAACAGAACAGTGCTGTAATACAAGAAGGCTTATTTGATTTTGGATGCACACAGCACAGGTTGCCTCATAAATAATGCATACTACTGTACAAACAGGGAGCTGCATGGTGACTTGTTGCTTTGTGTTTGATTTTGCCAAGATGAGATTATTCAGTAGAGACAGAGACAGTCCTGTGAAGCTACTGCGTCAGCATAAGAATACAGAATTTGGCTTTTCTTTGTACTTCCAAGCACCAATAAAACTAGAGTCCTTTGACTTGTCTTCTTGGGAACCAAGCATGCCTAGAAAGAAAGTGAAAAAATATTGCATTAGACTTAGGACCAAAGCCGGTGACAGTCAAAGGAGGTTCAGAGGTGCTGAAGTGTGCGAATGCTCGCAAGTGTGGGTTTTGTAACCACTATCACACTTGGCTACAGCGTTGTTCTCCACAGTAAAGGTTAGTGACAGACTGGTCCCCAGTGCTCAAAGCAAACACTGCAAAGATGTCAGGAGAGGAGATCTTCTGCATACCACAACTGGGGCCTGCCCTCGCCAGGACGACGTGGTGAAATTAGCATTTAACACTGTTTAAAAATGAAACATACACTCACTGGCCAATTTATTATGTACACCTGTTCAATTTCTTGATAACACAAATTGCTCATTAGCCAATCACATGGCAGAAACTCAATGCATTTAGGCATCTAGATGAGGTGAAGACTACTTGCTGAAGTTCAAACAGAGCATCAGAATGGGGAAGAAAGGGGATTTATGTGATTTTGAACGAGAAAAGGTTGTTCTGCCAGACGGGCTGGTCTGAGTATTTCAAAAACTACTGATCTACTGGGATTTTCACGCATAACCATCTCTAGGGTTTACGAAGAATGATCCGAAAAAGAGAAAATATCCAGTGAGCGGCAGTTGTGTGGACGAAAATAACATGTTGATGTCAGAGGTCAGAGGAGAATGGGCAGACTGGTTAGAAATGATAGAAAGGCAAATAACTCAAATAACCACTCATTACAACCAAGGTATGCAGAATACCATCTCTGAACACACAACACGTCGAACCCTGAAGCAGATGGGCTACAGCAGCAGAAGACCACACTGTGTGCCGCTCCTGTCAGCTAAGAACAGGAAACAGAGGCTACAATTCGCACAGGCTCACCAAAATTGGACAATAGATGATTGGAAAATCGTTGCCTGGTCTGATGAGTCTCGATTTCTGCTGCGACATTCAGATGGTAGAGTCAGAATCTGGCGTAAAGAACATGCCCTGCCTTGTCTCAACGGTTCAGGCTGGTGGTAGTGGTGTAAGGGTGTGGGGGATATTTTCTTGGCACACTTTGGGCCCCTTAGTACTATTTGCAAATTGTTTAAACACCACAACCTACCTGAGTATTGTTGCTGACCATTTTCATCCCTTCATGACTTCAGTGTACCTTCTGATGGCTACTTCCAGCAGGATAATGCACCATGTCACAAAGCTCAAATCATCTAAGACTGGTTTCTTGAACATGACAATGAGTTCACTTTACTCAAACAGGCTCCACAGTCACCAGATCTCAATCCAATAGAGCACCTTTGGGATGTGATGGAACGGGAGATTCACGTCATGGATGTGCAGCTGACAAATCTGCAGCAACTGCGTGATGCTATCATGTCAATATGGACCAAAATCTCTGAGGAATTTTTCCAACACCTTGTTGAATCTATGCCACGATTTAGGGCAGTTCTTAGGGCGAAAGGGGGCCCAACCCGATACTAGCAAGGTGTACCTAATAAAGTGTCCAGTGAGTGTATATATTATTAATTAATCTCTCTTAAAAAAAGGGAACATTTGTTAAAATAATTTTATCGGTTGACCGATAAACATAAAAACATAAAACTTTTTACTTTTCCTATTGTAAGTGCATAAATGTAAAAAGATATGTAAAAAGATCTTGTTCTTTTGCAGTAATAAGACCCTAATATTCATATAAGACCCGAAATATTCATTTAAAGCACTGTTAGAAGCAAACATGTTTGTTGTCTTTATCTAATGTACTGTTGTAAGAAAACAAAAAGGTCCATCAATGAAATTGTAAAGATAAACTATCTTTACAGTATTCTAAGATTTAATTCATTTTCTCACAACACTTAAAATTATATCTATTTATAACATACATGTTACACCTTCTATGTACATTTTGTGATACACAATCTCTAGGAAGCTGCACCATGATTCATAGATCTTAGACTAATCTCTGTGTGATTAGACTGACATCTTTGACACAAAGAGGAATGATGGGTTGTCCGTCACTTCACGATATTACATGCCAAGTCACATTACAGTGTCTCTGCAGACCTGGCACCAGCGGGTGAAGCCCGTCATTCCCCTCGGCGGCATCCACTTACACTCCAGGTGCCAGGACTGAGAGGAAGCAGGCTGCCCACACAGCCTGCCACCCTACAGGGAAGAAATAGCGAGGAAGGCGAGCAAGTTAGCATGTGGAATCTGTCTACCCTGTCTTCTCTTCTGCATTGACTGTCACTACAGTACGCCATATCACACAAACATACCTATCAAGACAAGAGCAGATCTGATTGGACCCTGCTGAGATCATCCAGATAGATACAATGTAGATGAAGTATAACATTGTCAAGGTTATTTGAAACTTTCACAACATTTGTGGAAAAGTTGTGCATTAGCATTCCATGCTGTTTGCCAGAAGGTGTAAAACTGAAACCAGTTATAAGATCATTGAAAAGAATCCAGTATAAGCTCGAATGCTTGTTTTTACATTGCAGAGCTAAACCAAATACATTTTTTTAAAAGTACACTATAATTTTATCTGATTATCAACACCCGATTTTGTTTAATACAGCAGAATCTGATTCACTTACTGAATGATGATTGGGAATTAATGTTTAGCAATTAACAAACAGAGAAGGGCTGAAATGTTAAGTATCTATTGTAATTACGTATCCACGGCTCTGCTTTGTTTCAACCGTCAAAGCCCAATGGAGATGCAAGTGACAGCCTATAGCATCAGCTGTAGTATCCCTGTTTTCTGACAAGCTCTTCACTCCTCGTAACAGCAAATTATGCCTGTGCATTATGGTATAGAAAACCCTTCAATGATCTTTTGAAATTTATATAAGGTTGGAAGAGGGAATTACATATCTCGAGAGCAGTGAAATAGCTAACCATGTGCATCACATTCCATCAAATCCATCATGCAAGATTAAAAACAGTCTAGTCTTGCAGAAGAAATGTAGCATGCCACATAGCTGGGTTCAACGAAACAGCGTTGGAGGGGGATTTTCTGCTCAATTTTAAAGCACACTGCTGGAGATTCCTCACAAAAGGTGTTTGGAGAAGCTCTCTGAGGGATTGCAGCAGAAAGGACCTGAAAATTGACTAGCGAATGTTGGGGAAATGGTGTGAAAAGTCAAATGCCAAGGCTCGCAAAATGAGCAAAATTTGTTCTGCACATCTCCGCCACCAATAGAGTAATGAATATATGACAGTACTGATGATTTATTTTGGAAATAATTGCTAGATTTACAGTATTTCCATATATGAGGTTAAGCCATTAAGTCAAAGGGTCATAGTTACATGAACAGTACAGTATATTGCCTTTCAAATCAACAGGCAACCTCTCTGCAACACTTATATTTGGGTCATATAAGTAATGCTTAAGAGACAAGCCTTAAGGAGATTGGCCTACTGCCTGCACTGAATGGTCATCTCACTCCTAGCATGCATATATGCATCACAGGCAGTGGGGAGCAGGTTGCTTGGGCTGATAGAAACCATAAATCAGCGCTCCTGAAGGGAACAGATGCTGAGAGCATGTGGGAATAATTTCACAATTTAGCCATAATTAAAAATCACCTTAGCACGGCTCTGCCACTTATCAACTGATTATTTCCTTCTGATTCAATATTGGTCTTCTTACGGGGATCCTGGCATCTGCCCTACTGACCTTCCCTGTGCTAGTTTGTTCAAGACATTTCACATGAACACATCTTACCATCTTTTAACATCACATGAGCAGATGATCAACAACGCAGTAGGGAGTTAAGCTGTGTATGTGTAATGATTCCTGATGCATCTCTCTATGGACTGCCTTGTAATAACACATTGTGTTTCTAACCCCATCTGAATGAAGTGTACACATTTTATTTATTTTGTTTCTCTTAAAGGGCAGTTTATTTTAAAGGCTTCAAATAAGATGATTCTGAAGCAGCACTGGAGCTACAGTTTCTTTTTCAAAGCCTTAATCATTTTTAGAATTGCTATTTTAGTGGCACAAAAAATGTAGTTTACTGATAATCTGTCAATTATTTTCTTTTTATGCCCGATAACAAAAGTAATCTAAATGTAAAATAGGACAAATGAGAATCCACAATTAAATACCAAATATCTTCGTAAATCCCTTTAAAAAGGGGTTGTCATTTTTTTTAAATATAGATTCAATTAATCAAATTAATCACATATCACACTTTTACAATTATTGTAGCTATTAAAAGCAACGAATAGACAAAAATGTGGCTTTAGAAGTCAATATATTGTTTGTTTTACTTATGCATGTTTGAACATAAGTTTATCACTGGCCTAAAGTCCAAAGCAAACCATTTTGCAATCCGGTTTATCGGCAGCGGACACTAGAGTGTTAAAATAGCATTAAACACACCTTGGAAATTAACAGACAAGCCCCCAATATATATTTTTTATCTGTCTACATCTACAGTGCATATGCTTCAACAAGAGTTTAAAATACATTATGTGTTATTGATGGCCTCAAGGCTGTATCTAATGACTTGGCATTGGTGTCATGTGACCGACAGTGCCCTCAGACAGGCATTATGATCAGTTCATTAGCTGTGCCAGTCAGCCTGTCAGAGCTCAGAGACAAGGCTCCACTGAGACGAGAAACCCATACATACTCCTGCAAATTCCTAAACAGCTTTCGCCCAACATGTCCCATGCAAAACAGGCCATATACTCAGATCTTACCACTCCTGCATATACACTGAATTAATTTTTTTTAAGTTATAATTAAAAACAAGTTAATTGAGTGTTTTAGTTTTTTCTACTTTAAAATTTCACATTTAATTCCATACTGGTGCTTCATTGTAATTAATTGTGAAATGTTCTATATTTTTTATATATTTTTCAGTGTTATCATAGACACGGTCTTATACCAACTACCCTTAGTCATTTTCTGTTGATGTTGCAACATAACGTAAATCAAAAGCTTTCAGGTACTCACCAATGTAGAAATGTGAAACATGCAGTCTGCCATCATTATTAATGCCTATGCCAATGAACTGAAAATGCCTATGCCTAATTGCCAATGAAATAATCCACTACCAGCGGGATGGCGGAGATGTGGGGGTTACAGAGATAACTAGTAGCATTTGGCTGATCACGTGATGTCAACATGGCGCCCCCCATGATTGGACCTGTTCCAAATATGCTACGAACATGTAGGTATAAGACCCATTGGTTTACTAGTTCAATGACTAATTGAACTAATATCTGGATCCAAATGAAAAATTTGTAATGAGAAAACAAATACTTGGTACATTTTCTATAAAAATAAGACGAATAGCCTATAGGCATTTCAGTTATTTGCCCATTCAAAATGTCAAGTGTTTAATAAGCCTATTTAGTTTTTTCTTACATCTTTGTTTAATTACTGCTAAAATCGTCTATTTCCTCAGCACCTTCTGTTTTTAAGGAAAAGGGTCGTGTAAGTGCGTGGATGTGTGTTTTTAATCACGCCTCACTGGAGTGCTTCGCCCTTCTCTCACCGAACATGGATGACGAACTGTGCGGGTGAGAACATTCCCGTTTCCCCGTGCTTCATTTAACAGCAACCTGAAGTACAAAAAATGACAGCGCAATTACACGCGAGCCCGTGCTTGACGCGAGGAGGAGTGTTAGCGCGATACCTGTCTCCGCCTCAGTTTCCCGCGCTGCGTCGAGAGGAGTCAGCAAGACGGATGTAAACCCGTTCTCTTCCGCCCAGCAAACAGACTCGCGGCAGTCACACCTCCCAGCGTCAACCACAGCCCGTCACAACACATCAGCTCCGTGAGAAAACAGTGGAAAACGCGGGCTGACAGCTCGGCCTTTTCTCACACCTCGCACCTGTGGCTGGCTCGCGTGTGCTTTCTTCCCACACCTTGATTCCACGGTTCATGAGAAAGTATGGAAGTGTGTTTTTATTTGTGCGCTGAACAGAATGCGGGCGAACCAGCTTTTGTTGTAAAGGACAAAGTCATTTATTTGACAGTACAATGGCAGAAAAAAATATATGTGCAGTCACAAAATAAATCCTTAATAGGATGCATAGGCCTAAATATGGTACGGAAAGTAATAAAAAGGCAGCGAAGACTGGTTAAATATGTAAAATGTAGATGTTTAATCATTATAAATCATATTATGGTGTAGGTTTTTAAGTGTGTATTTAAATAAATAATTAGTTAACCCAATAATGAAAATTAAGAAATTCAGCATCACTTCACTTTATCCATCACCCTTTACACTGCATGGGTGCCGTCAGAATGAGAGTCTAAACAGCTGATAAAAACATCACAATAATCCACAAGACTGCAGTCCATTAATTAACATTTTGTGAAGTGAAAAGATGCATGCTTGTAAGAAACAAATCCATCATTAATACATTTAACTGTCATTACAGGTCATAATATGAGTCCATAATCAATTACAATGCTTTCTCCAGTGAAAAAGTTCAAATAGGCATACACCAACATATTTGTTTAGAAATGGTTTGGACTGGCTTTGCTTGTGAACGGTGCTTGATCTGTTCATACAGTATTTCTCTTCTGAATCAGACAAGATGCCGTTTTCACTAGAGAAAGCAATATTATTGAGAGAGGATTCATATTTTAATTGGAAGCAAGGGTTTGAAGTTAAAAACAAACTTAATAATGTATTTATCACAAACACACAGCTTTTTTTTGCCAAATTGAAACCGTAAAACAATTCTTAAACTCCAAACACTTCAAAAACAGCAAAGATTTAATAGGTAAAATACAAAAATATCAAATTGTTTTGGCCAAAAAATACTTTGTAGAAAATATTATACAATTATTTTATACATAAACCTGACTACCTTTTTCCTGACAACAAACGTAAAACTTTCAGTCAATATCTATCTTCATTAAATAACTGATCCTTTCTTTAATGTATGCCAATATAGTTTTATTGTGTTCACAGCTGTAATAGTAAGATTACCGTAATGGTAAAAATGATTGTAATTAAAAAAAAGTTTTGAAATAGGTGTTTTTAAACCAACATAATTGGACTTTTAACTCAAAACCTTACTGAGAACAGCCCCATATGACTTGTAGCACTGGTCTCCCTACATCCAATACTGAAACAACTAAAACCAAGGCCAAAATCTAAATAGATCGTTCACATGAGGCCTCTGTTGGTTTTTGTGTTAGTGTAGTTCTAAGCCCTGGTTATCAACACCTACACGTTCCCAGTTTTCCTCTCTGAACCTCTGTGGAGCAGGGAGCTAAATCTGTGCGGTGGGTTCACCTCCCTGCACTGGGCCAGGCCTGGGCTCACCTAGCGTCTCTTCTCTCAGCAGACAGGCCCCATCTGCCACCTGCTCCGCCTCTCTGTCCCAGTGACAACTGTCGAGCAGGCACGCAAGATTGATTATCAGTCAAAGCCCATAGCGCTAGCAGCAGATTTCGCTAGGTAAAGCTTGCTGATCCAGCAAAGAGCCAGAGCGCAAAGTTACGCTGGGCCGTGCCAACCACGCTCTGTGTCGGGGCGCTCAGAGAACAGCCGTGCGTGTCGCCATGAAAGCCAGCCAAGGAAACACAGCTGCAGCACAGAAGTTCCGGCCCGGAAAAATTGGCACCCAGCAAAGGACTCATAAATAAACATGGCTGTAAGATGGCACTGTTTTTGGGCGTCTCCTGGGCCAGGATAAATAGCACATGATCTCATGCACAACCCATTTGGAGAGGAACGACTCAATTTAACAGCACTTGCATGGAAGAGAATGTGAAAGAATTCATATCTCATCAAAAGCCTGACTAATATGTTAAAGCTTGACTGTAATATTGGTAATAAAAAAGGGAAATTGGAGCACTTTTCAGTCTGGTAATAGAACTTATGGTACTTTACTTAAAGCCTTTTCTGTATAATACATTATAAAAGTAGCTTTAATGCATTAATCATGCATACACACATTTATTATATGAACACGAACTGTACTTTGTATTGTATGCGAATAATCTCGATCAATTGTTTGACAGCCCTAATATATATATATATATATATATATTCTAATTCTAATAACTTTACATTTAATTTATTACTAATAATATTTATAATAATTAAATATTATATAACAATAACGTGTATAATAATAATTTAATATTTACATAATATTTATTGTATATTTATATATAACACGGCAACATAATATATGTGGATGCTATTTTTTTATTATTATGTAGATTGAAATATGTACCAAGTTCAATTTAACACGCCAGATTCACGTTTGAATGTTCATGGTAATAATGAAAAAGCTCCTCAAAGACTTTAATCTGTTGTATTTTTCAAAATATAAAAACATCTACCAAAATCGTGTCCACTTGCGTGATTCAAACTCAATTAAGTGAAAACGAGTTGGAGAGGAAAAGGATTATGTGGTTTCCACTTGCTCTTAATTGAATGGAAAACACCCTTCCTTTGGTTGAGTTTCTAAACAGTACGAATACTCCCAAATGTCTGTACTTTCTAAAGCTCTTTGACTGCGTTCCCCATGTGGTCGGCATTCCCATTGAAAAACAAATATGAGCGCCGAGTGCTTCTGGGCTGAGCTTACCTCCTCCAGGAGAGCTCAGAGCATTGGGTCAGTTGGGCGGCCCACTGGTGGGGAATTCACCTCATGGATAATGACGGTTGGCAGGGGTGCTGCCTCGCTTGTGGCTCCCTGCCAAACTGCTGTCGGTCAAAGCCCCTTTCGTGGGGGAAGCCATTGTGGTAGATTTGCATTAACCAGCGAGGCCTTGTGAGTACAGTGCGTGTCGTGCTGAGATATAACTCTTTAATCCGTCATCATTCACTTGAACTCCTTTCAGTGCTGCGTTCTGCCGCGGTCCCTCTGTGTCATCTCAGGTGCGACACGCATCCACAACAACATTCATTATCCAGGACCACTTCCCTCCCTGAAAGAAAACCGTGTTTGATTTAACAGCCAGAATGAACCGAAGGGCCCTCCCATGTAGACGGAGACAGCAACCCTAAAGCTTGGCAGCCATTCAAGGCCTTGAATTCCTCTCTCCAACCAGGATGTCACGGCCAAGACATAGAGACTGTATTTCCCTTTCTTCTCCTGGATCTTCTTTCTCCTTTATTCTTTCTCACTTCTGTTTGGTGGGGGTGCTCCGTTCAGACTGATTTAGGGGGCATCCGTGTCGACCGGGAACAATCGGTGAACCGACGGACAAAGCTGCCCGCTCTACTTGAATTACAAGTGGTGGTACTCATGGAGAAGAAAGGGTGTTTCAATGCACCCTTCAGGGGGCAGCGTAGAGCCTCACCTATGGAAATGATGAGTACAAGCACACATACACACACAAGGAACTCAAACACTTCCCTCATCGCCACTGGAGTGCTTTGCAAACAAACACGGGGATAGTTTTCATACTAATGGCCGGGCGTGGAACCTCAGTCTTGAACTTCTGATTTGATGTGGTTTGTGTGTCACGATTGAAGCAAACAAGTGGTTTTATGGCTTGTAAACTGTTTGCAGTGGATAATGGTGGCATTATAGAGGTGTTGGTGGATGTATCATATCAAAGAGGTCTGCAAGGAATTTTGAGATGCAGAAACTTCCTGAAAACACTTGTTTATTTGTGATCACACAATACATATAGAAATGGTTTAGGTATATCTCACCCTTGTATTATAGTAGATTATTATGGTTATAAATATAATACAAATTAATAAATATCTTATTTTAAAATCGAATAGACCGGGCACGGAGTAAAAATATAACATGTTTAAATATTAATTTGAAAAGTCATTGAAAGTAACAAAAGCAAATTACATGTTTAGAAGTTTCCATGTTTTAATGTGATTGTAATATATTCAAATATTTTTTTTAGGTTTAATAAAAATCATTAAAAAACTGTAGTTGAAAAACATCCATGGTTATGTTATGAATTGTAAATAATTGTAAATTGACTGCTGATAAACTTATTTTTATGAGATACAGTATGAAGCTGAGGATGTAAGCTGTATGTAAATATGTAATTTAATTATAAATCTATGAAATATTTAATATACCAGCAACCATAAATTGATTTGAACCAGTGTTGTTTTAGTATAATTGATATATTATTATGGATGTTTGAATATTGTGGATTATTTTATTTTCTGTTTTCATTTAAATTTTGGTTAAAGCTTTAATTTGTGTGTGTGTGTGTGTGTGTGTGTGTGTAATGAAAATGTATTTTTTTTTGTGTGTGTTTTTGGTTTAGGGTTCCATCAATGATAATAAGCCTGGTTTGAACATTAAACTGGTCAACATTTTGATACAAATGACACTTATGGGGAGTAATAGAAGCTTCAATACATTGCAGAGTATCCTTACCTTTAATTAAGACTGCTTGACTTCAACAGGATCAATAGCTTAATTTTCAAGCTGCTATTACAAACAAAAGATTGGCCTTCGTCTTATTTAATAGGGCCTTGGCATTGCGAGACTCCAGCTACCCACGCACTCTCTGCTGAAGATGAATATGTTTGAGTTTGCAGGGCGGGGGTGAGGGTCATATTGAACCGCACCTGATGACTCTTTCCTGTTTAGTCCGATCATGCATGAACAAAATGCTCAGAAGGAATGCAATACAACAAGTAGGGACAAAACCTAATTTCGTCTTGCAACAAATGCAACTTTTTTTAATTGCACAAAAGGTTATTTACAGTGGAAAAAGTTTCTTTAGATTATTAAAATAAGAAAACAATGGTTATTTTAGTAAGGTTTTTTGGGGAACACAAAATGCTTTGTCACCTTTTCACAATAGCCAAAATGTCCTTTATTTTGAACATTTAACACATTTTGGAGGTTACCTACAGCTTCTTTGGTCCACAGTTTTAAAAATGAATCTCTGGAGTTATGGACACAGCAGGAACAGCCAGTTTCCTACAGCCAAATTTCAGGGTGAAATTCAACTCTGGGTCAGTGAACAAACTGATCACTCATAATCTCTGGCTTCCACATCCATTACATCAACTGGATACAATTATTTGTCTTTCAAGAAATTTCATTTTTCTTGATAA
This sequence comes from Gymnocypris eckloni scoliostomus, assembly GCA_027564155.1. Taxonomy (NCBI): domain Eukaryota; kingdom Metazoa; phylum Chordata; class Actinopteri; order Cypriniformes; family Cyprinidae; genus Gymnocypris; species Gymnocypris eckloni. The sequence continues at coordinate 11,830,029 of CM050434.1, forward strand.
AATATTAACCATTTACAACCGAGCTTGCGCCAACAGTTTCAACCACAGATTTCTAGATGTCTTCATACTGTGTCCATTCAAGGAACTAACATTCTTAAAACTCAAGATTTTTTATTTGCATCGATGGTTCCATGAAGCATGTTTAAAGGGTCCATGAACAGTCTTTGTTTTTATTTTGTACTGTTCTCTGAGGCACACTTATAATGTTATCACGTTTTTTTTTTACATAAAAAAAATAATTTAAAAGTAATAAGCAATTTTTGTCCTGTTTTTAACCGCCCTCATTATAACGATCTGTTTGAACAAGATTATAGATGAAAAGCCCACTGCTATGATTGGCTACTAGTTGTGTATATTTATATTATACATTCCTCGGAATGAACGCATCTGTGTTTTGGGTAAAAAAAAAATCATAAATAATTCAATACAAATCAGACATTCTGTAAGAAGAGACAAAGAAATATTTACCATTTAATATTTTTTGTTTAAATTGAATATTTATCCAATATTCGGCACAACATCATCTTTTAGTTTCAATCTGAAAATCCTGCATCAAATTGTGCCTTGTTTGTAAACAAGTATGCAGTAAAATTAAGTTAACAAAAGGACCAAGTTCTTACTGACTGTCACAGTCTCTGTGCTGACTCAAAGATGAAGAAGTCCAACTCACACAGGGTAACATTAGCAATAACCGACAAACTGGAACTCAAAGGACAGGAACTAATATAGATAACGAGGGGCCGACGGGCCGACCGTTGGGCATAATGAAGGTGATTCACTTATAATTAGACAATGAACTACTGAGAACAAGAACAGAACCAAATATGGGCAAACAGGAAGGGAACACAGGCAGAAGACAAAACATGAGTCCAACGGATTGTGACAGTTCGCCCCCCTCTCGGAAGGCGTGGCCTCACGCCGTGGAACAAAGGGAGGGATGGTGGGGGATTTAGGAGGAGGAAAAAGGAGTGGGTGTGGGATGATAACAGGGGATGGCGAAGGGCTGGCAAGAAGGCAGGCAGACAATACTGGAGGAGGTTCAGGCGGAGGACAGGCACCCGGGAGGAGGACGACTAACAGAGTCCAGGGTGGAGATGGAAGGAGGAGCCAGGACAGAGACAGGCAGGAGGGACTTGGAGTAGGAGGACCCAGGCAGGACCCAGGCCACAGTCACGATGGTGGCTCATGGAGGAGCCGACACAGGGAGGAGCCATGGTGGAGAAGTGGCCGCCGACTCCATGGGGCCGACCAACGGCGGTGGAGCAGGTGGAGCCCGAAGCTGCGACAGAGAGCCAAAAAACCCAGAGTGAAGCGGAGGATCCGGAGGGCCGCTGCGGAGACGGAGGCTTCGCGACCGAGGTAGACGGAGCTCCGGAAGGCCGCGGCGGAGCGACAGAGGTGGAGCTGGGGGGAAGGATGAGCCCAATGGAGCCAGAGGGACGAAGCGTAGCCAGAGGAGTGCAGTCCCGAGGTGGAGGTAGGGAGATGACTGACCAAGGCGGAGCAGGAGGGACAAGGGAGCCCGGTGGAGCTGGTGGACTGGCAGGCTCCGGTGGAGATGAGGGAGCTGGAAGCCATGGTAGAGACGCTGGGTCGTAGGACCGAGGCGGAGTCTGGGCCTCGGAGGCTAAAGGCAGAGTCGAGGGATCCTCCAGACTCAATGCCAATGGAGCTGGAGATGGGCAAACCAGCGGCGAGCCCATGCCACAGATGGTGAGCTGAGGGTGAGCAGAGAGACTGATGAAATCCAGCGAAGATGGCATTGAGAAAGGGAACAGGTCTATGAGAGGCGGTGGGAGAGGGAGGTTGGGTGGGATATCTTGCCAATTCGACAGTTCTGATGAAGGTTGAGTGAAGAGTATTTCCGTATCCAAGTCAATTAACAGTCCAGAGTCCAGTGTGAGCTCACCATCAGTGGTGGCACCGTGGGCGGGGCTTTCCATTTCCCCCGCGATCTCCACAGCTGTATCCATCCTCGCTTTTGCTGTCAGCTCTCGCACCTGGTCAGACACTTGGAGCTCAGGCTCCGGGGTGATCGTCAGCTCTGTCGCTCCTGATGGCGATGGCTCAACAACCGCGGCAGGCTCTGGCTCTCCGTCTGCATTGGGCTCTGGCAGCTCTGCGCCCTGGGGTGGAAGTTGACTGGGCTCTGGGTCCAGAGTGGGGCTGGTGTCATCATCCGCGACGGTCCACGGTGAGTTTCGATTCGCAGGACACCACCACCCACTCAATGAATGCGGCGAGGCTCTCTCGAGGACCGTCCCCGGACAACTGCACTCATGTGGAGGTGTTCAGTTCAGCTTGATAAAACGAGCAGAGGCAGTTGTCCGGGTAGTGCGTGTAATTAGACAGGAACACGAAGTCCTTGGTGTGGTCCTCGAGAGAGTGGTCCCCCTGCTCCAGCAGGAGGACAAGGACAGCAGGACCATTCATATCACAAAATAAAAACTGTCAAAAACTGGAAACAAAACGAGGGGAAACACGCCGCTATACTTTCTTTTTAGGTCAGTTATTCTGTCACGGTCTCTGTGCTGAGCACACACAATAGTCACATTACGAAGAAGAGTAAAGAGAATAATCCATTTAATATGACTCAAAGATGAAGAAGTCCAACACACACACAGGGTAAAATTAGCAACAACCGACAAACTAGAACTCAAAGGACAGGAACTAATATAGGGCAGATAACGAGTGGCCGACAGGTGGACACAATGAAGGTGATTAACTTATAATTAGACAATGAACTAATGAGAACAAGAACAGAACCAAATATGGGCTAACAGGAAGGGAACACAGGCAGACGAAAAAACATGAGTCCAACAGATTGTGACACTGACGGGGTCTGGCTCTTTATTAAAAATAAAGTTCATCCACTCTTTTCTAAAGTTGGGATCATAAGGAAGGCAACGCAAACACTGTTTTTCCACAACTTGGCACTGTACAGCGTCTTGTTTTTAGAACCATCTTTATAATTGGGTTTCTGCGTAGACCTGTGTGTTCGTCTCTCTTGTAAACAATACATGAGCAAATTGGTGGGTGGGGCAAAACAGGCAGTGATGGAGAAGCAAGCATTAAACTTCTTTTGCGTAGGCGGCGCTTAACCACACTATTACATCATAGAGTTGAACATTCCAAAAACTGTCGTTTTGCCACGCTGCCTTATATAAGCAGTTTTTAGACTAACGACAAGTTTTGAGTTCTGAAACTTACAGGATGTTACAATGACCTCTAATATGTCAAAAGATTAAGGGAATTTGGTTTCTCAGTTAATGACCCCTTTAACATCCATAGAATCTTTCCATTCCACAAAAGGTTCTTTAGATTATTAAAATGTTCTTCACACTAAGAAATAAATGGCTCTTCTAAGAAGGTTCTTTGGGGAGCAAAAGTTTTTCAATGGCATCGCTGTAAAACCCCATCTATGGTTAGATGAAGATCCACAGAACCTTTTCACTGCACAAAATGTTCTTTACAATGGACCAAAGTTATTATAGATTATTCAATTGTTCTTCACAACAAGAAAAAATAGTTTAGGAACTGTTAAATGAAAGGTTCTTTGGTGCACCCAAAATGGTTCTTTTATATGCCATTGCTAGAAAATACTTTTTTAGAACCCTTATTTTTAAGAGTGTATCTGTTAGCATAGTTTTTCTGCAGAGTTCATAAAGCACTTCCTTATTAAACCAAAGATAATCCTGTTTAATTTATGAATGACCTTAAGACCTCAAAGACATGCGTTTGCTCCTTTGATCATCGAGTGCTTCAGGGATTTATGCATCACACGCATACACAAGAACAAGGCTCGAACTAATCAGAATGCTATTTGCTAATTACTTTGTTTAATTCCTCCTAACATTTAAATCAGTAATTAGCACAAATAATGATATGATAGAAGTGTTGCACAATGTCATGGTAAAGTTTGTTCTGTTTGTTTTGTTTACTTTTCAGTTCCAGTAATTAAAGTAATATGTGAGTGCCGTTAGATGTACGCCAGTTGAAAGCTTCTCTTGTTAACACCTACAGAGTCTGTAAATAACAACAGCAGTCGAATAGTATTAAAGACCCTACAACAGACAATGTTTGACATGTAAAGTGTCTTTTTTTATTCTGTTTGTGTTTTCTAAGAGACATGCTGCATATTTTGAATGCTGTATATAAAAGCTGCCTTTATATTTTTAGAAATTGAATCATATTAGCATAAGTTCATGATAAGTGTTCTGTAATGAAGCTGTAGTATTCTCTATACAACTTTTCAGATTCTCTAATACCACAACTTGTCCTACCCTTTTAGTCTTACAGTCGAAAGTGGAATTACAAAAACGAATTACACGCATCAGTAAAACAAGAAAACAAACAGCTGTTATTGTGCTTTATACATCTGAAATGTCAAACACAAATAAATCAGTACATTTCATCATGGAATTATTAATTGCTTCATAATAAACCTAAATTGAGTAAACATGCATCGACAAACACTCTGGTTTGTCTGTTATATGTGGCTTCTATCACAGTGCTCATTAAAGACTTTGTTAATTAGCAGCTGGAGACAGTGGCTGAGGTGTGCGCCGTGTGATTTCTTTCTCTTTTTCTGCCCTCTGTAGACTGTGACACCCAGGATATTTTAGATAATTCCCAGCACAATTAACAAACATCCACCAACTTTCTCACAACCCTTGTCACAATCACACATATGCTGCCAGATGGAAGTGTTTTGACTAATTTTGCAAATGTAAAATCTTCCTTTTTTTTGTGACATCCCTTTGTATTACGATTGTTGCATTTTCTTGTTTAGCCCAGTTCTGTATTTGAACAATATTTGTTTCCAAAACCATGCATTCTAGCAGGATTTCTGCTGATAAATAAAAGTATCGTTAGGATTTTATTTGAAGTAATTGTAATAATACACCACGTATTTTTAATTCTAAATTTCAATCTTAATGCATGTCCTGTCATGTGTTTCCACCCCTTGCAATCCAATATCAATCAATAAATCAATTTTATTATACCTATAATCCCAATAACATGCGATTAGGATGCATTTTTGAATTCTTTTTTATTATTATTCATTAAATTGTAAACTAAAATAAAAAAAATGCGAAAAAGTCGGCATTAAATATACACAGAGACAAAAACAGCAAACAAAAAGCCTCTTTGCTTTGAGCACGTCTGTTTCCACAGATACAGCAGCGTGTTTCTCTCTAAAGCATCCGTGTAGAAACGTTTAATTTGAGGAGTTCCGCCATCTCGAGAGCAGTGGGATGTCAGAACGTAGACATGTCATTGTTGAAGTACAAACATAAGTACAAATGATTTGTTGCCCAATTTGTGTAGTTCATACATATATATAATCGCAAAATATGGCTTTTTGTGAAATCATACGTGTTTCTGTCAGGGCGTTAAAGAGCGAGGCAAACACTCACACGGGATGCAGCATGGACTAGAAAGGCACTCGCTCTTGACAGCTGCATAGAATCGGGGAAAACAACTCTTTATATTAGGTTAGTAAGCTTGACAATTTAATTGTACAATATTATTCTGCAATATATAATATGTACATTACACTTTTTAATCGCTTTGTATGCTGTTACGGTAGTTAGCCAATGTGGGGTAGCCTACAGTACATCTTGTTCACTAACTGACTACTAAAGACAGTTTAAAATGTCTTAAACCGGTTGTCTATTACACAATCATTGCTTTAAAGAGTTAAATATGGGGTGTCTATGTTGTAAATAAATAGTTAGCGAATCATCCTTCACTTACCTCTTGTTTTAAACACATAATTCATGCTTTCCTGTGCAATTTTTGTTTGTATTCTTCAGGATTATGGTAGATTCTAGTGGTCCACAGAAAGACTGGTACTCAATACTGGGTGCCTGTCCAACAGATGACATACAAGAACTGAAACAGAAGTATCAGAAGCTCATCCTCATGGTAGGTGTTCAGAAAACTGTTTTAAACTTTGACAATAAGAGCCAGTATTAATAATTGAGCAGCAAGTCAACATATTACAATGATTTCTAAAGGATCATGCGACACTGAAGAGTAATGGAGCTACGAAGCTTTGTAATACATTTAATTGTAATTTATATCAAAATAGAAAACAGCTGTGTTAAATTATAATAATATTTCACAATATTCCATTTTACTCAATTATTTGGTCAAGTAAATGTGGGGAGAATGTGAGCATTAGAGACTTATTTCCAAAACATAATAAAATATGATGTGTACATTTTTTTTCCCTTCATGAGTTATTTTAAATCCACTCCTTACCATAATATGGAGCTTCGGTCCCATATATAACAGTCATGCAGACCAACAAAGAGTTTTCAAAACTTCTGTAATCACAAAATTTATTGCTGTTGTTAGTAGTTTTGTTTTAATATATTGATGCTCATATGTTTGAAAATCGTCTAGAAAACTGGTAGGCTTTGGATTCAAAAAGTCTGTGAACCACTGCCATAAATGCCATCTAATATGTTATTCAATGCATGTCTACCAAGTTCATAGTAATAAAATTGATACCGAAATAAAGATTATGCTTGATTCTCCCATTAAAGTTTCCTCCAAGGGCAGATTGTTCTAGCTAAATACGAGCTTTGAAAACATATGCAAAATTAATCAATGCCATCAGTATTTGTCATTAATACACATTGCAGGTTGACTTATCCCAGTCAAGTTATACTTAAGCTGATTTGTTTAATCCCAAACCCATTTTAATTACAGCAATCACATAACACCAGTCGATGTGTGCCGTGCAATTTGTAGAAGCAATTTGAAGAGTCCATATTGCCTTACGCAATATACAGCAGGAAAGTGATTGGTAATGAAATTGATGGTTGTTTAAAACTTCAGATCTAAGTCAAATGAATCAGTGTTTCATGATAGAAATTATATCTGTTTCTTCATATTATAGCTAGGCAGTAGATCCGGAGTCAGTTTACGGATCCAGAATCAACCACACCATTTGCATTACCAGTGTAACCCTAGGCTTAAACCAATCCATACTGCTGTAATACGGTTTGCAGTCGGTCAGTGTCCTGCGTTCTTTCAGTCTACTGTCAGATCAGCCTGACAGTAGGTGGCAGTAGTGTGATGGTAGTAGCCTTTGTGCCCCTGTCTCCTCTCCTCCCTCTCCATTGAAGCAGAGGACCGGCTGCAGGCAGCACACTAGAGCCCAGCGGAGGATGTGGCAGTGCTCCCTTCGCAGCCTCTGAGAGATGATGATGTATTGTTAGAGCTGGCGAGTGCTCCAAATTGCCCAGCCCTTTATATTGTGTTCCTGCTCTCCAAGCTCCATTAGCCCCAGTAAATGAATATTTTACAATGCATGCAAAGAGACAGCAATTAAAGCGTGTAACTCCAGAGGGGCAGGAGGACGGGCCGCTCTAACCGAGCACCAGCCTCTCGTTGTGTTATGTATTTATGACAAGTACCTGAGCCACGCAGACTGGAAGTTGTAGTGTGACACCATAGGAAATGTGTGATTAGTGTTTGTAACATCAGAATGCGTCCTGAGAAGACTTGTGTAAAAAAAAAGTGTAGTAAGCATTAACGTTCACATCAAGCTAATGTTTTCAGATATTTTGCTCCCTGAGAAACACAAAAAAATATTTGGTTGTAGAAATAATTTTCACTCAGAAATCCTTTAAAATGAATTACAAGGAATTATAAATTAACATGGAATTAAATGTTACAATTTAACTGAAATAATTTTTTCTTGTAAAATGTACCCCAATAATATATATTTTTAAAATTTAAAGTATATATTTACAGTAGGTTTAAGGTATATGGCATAATAATTATTTAATATTTAATATATTTTAATATTATAGCTATTCAAAAGTTTGGGGTCATTATAATTTTTTTTTAAGATATTAAAAGTATACTTTTTTCAGCATGGATGCATTTATTTGATTAAAAGTGACAGTAAAGGCATTTCTAATATTATAAACTTTTTTTTTCAAATAAATGCTGTGCTTTGACTTTTTTTGTATTCATCATGGGATCTAGAAGAATAATATTAATCAGCACAACTGTTTTCAGCATTTATAGAAATGATAAATATTTCTCGAGCAGCAAATCAGCATTTCTGAAGGATCATGTGACACTGGAGACTGGAGTTATGATGCTGAAAATTCAGTGTTGTGATCACAGGAATAAATTACATTTAAAATATATTAAAATAGAAAAATATATATTTTAAGCTGTAGTAATATTTTAAAATATTACTGTTTTACTCTGATTTGATCAAATAAATGCAGCCTTGGTGAGCATAAGATCATTATTTTAAAACCATTAAAACATCTTACTGACCCCAAACTTACCAACAGTTGTGAATGTAATCTATTAAATAATGTTATTAAAAGAATATTAATAAACCATGCCTAATACAACCATGGACATTCTTACAAATGGCCAGGTTGTATTAGGCATGGTTTATTAATATTCTTTTAAATAAGTTAAATAAGTAATTTTGCACATTTAGTTTTTTTATTTCATTTTGTCAAAAAAAGATATATATACACACACTCACTGGCCTCTTTATTAGGTACACCTTGCTAGTACCGGGTTGGACCCCCTTTTGCCTTCAGAACTGCCTTAATTCTTCGTGGCATAGATTCAACAAGGTGTTGGAAACATTCATCAGAGATTTTGGTCCATATTGACATGATAGCACCATGCAGTTGCTGCAGATTTGTCAGCTGCACATCCATGATGTGAATCTCCCGTTCCATCACATCCCAAAATGTCCTCTATTGGATTGAGATCTGGTGACTGTGGAGGTCATTTGAGTAAAGTGAACTCATTGTCATGTTCAAGAAACCAGTCTGAGATGATTTGAGCTTTGTGACATGGTGCATTATCCTGCTGGAAGTAGCCATCAGAAGATGGGTACACTGTAGTCATGAAGGGATAGATGTTCAGCACCAATACTCAGGTAGGCTGTGGCATTTAAACTATGCTCAATTGGTACTAAAGTGTGCCAAGTAAATGTGGCACCACTACACCACTACACCACCACCACCACCAGCCTGAACCGTTGAGACAAGGCAGGATGGATCCATGCTTTCATGTTTTTTTATGCCAGATTCTGACCCTACATCTGAATGTTGCAGCAGAAATTGAGACTCATCAGACCAGGCAACGTTTTTCCAATCTTCTATTGTCCAATTCTGGTGAGCCTGTCCGAATTGTAGCCTCCGTTTCCTGTTCTTAGCTGACAGGAGCAGCACCCGGTGTGGTCTTCTGCTGCTGTAGCCCATCTGCTTCAGGGTTCGACGTGTTGTGCGTTCAGAGATAGTATTCTGCATACCTTGGTTGTAACGAGTGGTTATTTGAGTTACTGTTGCCTTTCTATCATCTCTAACCAGTCTGCCCATTCTCCTCTGACATCAACAAGGCATTTTCGGCCACACAACAGCCGCTCACTGGGTATTTTCTCTTTTTCGGATCATTCTCCGTAAACCCTAGAGATGGTTGTGTGTGAAAATCCCAGTAGATCAGCAGTTTTTGAAATACTCAGACAAGCCCGTCTGGCACCAACAACCATTCCACGTTCAAAGTCACTTAAATCCCCTTTCTTCCCCATTCAGATGCTCAGTTTGAACTTCAGCAAGTCGTCTTCACCACATCTAGATGCCTAAATGCATTGACTTGCTGCCATGTGATTGGCTGATTAGCAATTTGTGTTACCAAGCAATTGAACAGGTGTACATAATAAAGTGGCGGTCAGTGTGTGTGTATGTATGTATGTATGTATATATATATATATATATATATATATATATATATATATATATATATATATATATATATATATATATACAAACACACACACATTTTTCTTCATAAACAAATGTGGCATTTTTGCATTCAGCCCAGCATTCCTTTCATCTTTCCATCAGACACTAAATCAAACACTCAGTTACGACAAACCTGAAACCCAGTTCACAGGGATTGTCTATTTGACAAAAGACTACCCAGGGAGATGTTTGTGGAGCAGCGGTATGTGTTTGCCAGGGCTAAGCTGCACTTCACACCTGTGGTCCTGACTCCTCAAGCTCACCTACAAAGAGTAGAGAAGTAAAACCCTATCTCCGATTCCGCCACTGGGGAGAGAGTCTAATTCTCTGGCAGAATCTGGCGTCCTGCTGGAGGTAACTGAGAAATTGTGCTGCCAAGCTTGCGCGACCATTCTCAGGGTTTAGGAACAGAGCTGTTTTTCTGTTTCTGGTCTGGCTGAGAATAGAAATTAGGAAAAGTGGTGTTTCCAGATTTACCACTGAAATAAAATCAGCTTTTCTGATATCTAAACATAAGGGTTTGGTTTCATTTGATATATTTGCACATGCTGATTTAAAGTTTCACGTACAGCTCAGGTTTTCACTGTAGCTATTTAGCTTTGCTCATTCTCTGATCCTCTGATCTGAAGCGTCCTAAACACAAATCGATTTAATCCTCTTAACTGGTATCCTGTGCAGTTCCTAATCTTAATGTCCTTTTTTACTCTGGTACTTTTAATTAAACTAAGATTTGAGTGAAAAAAGATGCTTTCTTGCATTTTACCAACTTGAAATCCTCTTTAGAGCACAATAGAGGCGTGTGAAAGTGCTATTACCAGACTGACCTCGCTCCCAAAAGCCTTCCATCTTTTGGATGGCCCCAATAAATGATTTACATCAATATATTTAAGGTTCTTTTAGTTAAAGCATATCAGCCCCTCTTTTTCATATTCGAGGCGGCTGAGTGCTTGCCCTCTTTCACCCGCACTGTGATAACGCCAAGAAACGGTTAATGATTCTCTCAATCAGGAAGTTAATTTTTGGCTTGTTGCTGCATTTGCTTTTCTCATCGCATTCTGACCGCCCATTAACAAAGTGAAAACAACAACAAAAACACAAACAGAGAAGGGGGGATTAACGGGAAACAACGGAGAACGGGCGCCCTTAAATTTTAATTAGTTTTAAACGTAATTGCTTGAAATGATTAGTTGAATTCGGTCTTCCTGTTACTTAAAATTAAAAATTTAATCGCTGTGGACAGTAATTGGCTTGCCCCGGATTGTTGGTTATTGTAGCTCAGTGTCACCCCATGCATCATTACCCAACTTTGGCGGCGGTGCAGCCTCTGAACTATAGCGACCATACAAAAACACAAACACACACACATGCAATGCTCTGCTAGCCTGTGCCAGAGCATAATCAGCGTTTGGTTGAATGCCTGCTCGAAAGGATCTAAGTTGTTTTCCGTTTGCCCCTCTCAACCTTGCTCTTCTCCAGTGGGCGAATGAAGAGCCCCACGGCTCGGCTGACCCTCGACCACCACTAATCGATAGCCACAGCCTGCGCTCTGTAGATTCCTCGAGGAGAAGATTTACTCTATACTGTAAGAATCCATCTAGGCTGGACGGGACTGTCAAAATAACCCCTAAAGCTCACCTTTGGGTTCTGCATTAGACTTCTGGGTAAAAAAAGTTTATTTTAGTGAAGCTGTGATGTTACAGTATGAACTGTCATATTTTAGGATGCGAAGTGGAGATCACATTAGTGTTTTTGGCTGGAGGAAGGAGGCACCCTTTGCCCTTCTAACCGTTCATTCTGTCTAGCCTCGTCATTGAGAAGACACATCTGTCCTAACTGATATATATTTTGCCTTTTTTGCACCATTGTCTGTATTAGTATCCAAGCTCTGCATTCACTGCTAAATTGTCCAAAAGCAAGGCTTGTCCATCAGCAAATTGCCCATGAACTTCTGTCAACTATCATTTTGTTTACATTCTTCTAGTCTATCTTTTGTATCTTAGTCATATTATCAGTTTCAGTTGTGATTTAATTTAACGTAAATGTCCATGTGTAATAGTTTCAGTAAAGCATGATTGTCCTCAATCTCATTGCTCAATTTTGATTGGTAGTTTCACCCGGACAAGCAGAGGCCGGATGTATCAGAAGGTGAATCGGAACAGCACCTGCAGAGATTCATTGAGGTTGACCAAGCTTGGAAGATCTTGAGTAATGAGGAGAGCAGGAAGAGTACAACCTCCAGCTACGGGGTACGTTTCCACCTGTCTGTCCTCTCATTGGCTCTCAAGTATTAAAACCATACTAGACTGAAGAGATTTGGAGGAATTAGTTGTTTAGATGGGCTATGTTTTAATGAATTTCATAAAGGCTCATTAAATTATTTTGATAAGCGATCACACTTGCGTTTTTATTTACTTATTTATTTTGACTATTGAATAATAAAATGGGCAATAAAAATAAAATGGGCAAATGTGATTGCTAATTAATCTCATAGTAACCTCCCAGAATACTTTAGCAATTTCATCGCTTTCATCGACTTTTGAAAGAGTACTAGACAATTTTTGAAGAATTATGTTTAGATGTAGCAGGCTTCACTTTACTGTTTTTTTGCGAATGCACAGCAAAGCATTCACTCTAGATAATAATGTAAAAATGTATCATTAATTTCTGTTCGTTAGTGTTGATAAAACTGTATTAAGTGCATAAACAAGATTTGTCACTAGCCCTTTGGGGCAGACAACTAAAATTGTCTGAAATATTTAAAACACCAAAGGAAGGAATGAAAACAGAGCTGTTGTCTTTGGTCTGGACAGATGCTTCCTTACAGAAGAGGATAGTGAGAATTGTGGGTAGTAGAGGAAGAGGGAAATAAAGAGAGCTAGTGAGAGAGAATGTAGGTCAGGTCTGTCACATGGGCAATTCTTACATGAAGTGATAGTCTGCTTCTCTCCTCTCTCGCCTAAGGAAAAAGCTCCCCCTAGCCCTCCATTAGGACCTTCAATAAGTGTACATCCAGGGTCCTGTGCACCATTAACTGGGGAGCTGTGGCATTGCCTTTGGGGGGGAACACTTTGCGCAGCTACTTGCTAACATAGATCGCCACAGAATTGACATTTAGAGAGTGTCCACAGAAAAGCCAGGGCTCGTCTGGCCTGCGCATGCAGGAGTGATGGAGTTGACCTCTTCATTTAGATGCAGTGACTTTATTTCCCACATCAGACATGCTTTGAAAATGAATTGAGTTTAAAAAAATATGTATTTTTAGATATTATAATAACTATTATACACTCACCAGACACTTTATTAGGTACACCTGTTCAATTGCTTAATAACACAAATTTCTAATCAGCCAATCACATGGCAGCAACTCAATGCATTTAGGCATCTAGATGTGGTGAAGACGACTTGCTGAAGTTCAAACTGAGCATCAGAATGGGGAAGAAAGGGGATTTAAGTGACTTTGAACGTGGAATGGTTGTTGGTGCCAGACGGGCTGGTCTGAGTATTTCAAAAACTGTTGATCTACTGGGATTTTCACACAACCAACTCTAGGGTTTACAGAGAATGGTCTGAAAAAGAGAAAATACCCAGTGAGAGGCAGTTGTGTGGACGAAAATGCCTTGTTGATGTCAGGAGACTGGGCAGACTGGTTAGAGATGATAGAAAGGCAACAGTAGCTCAAATAAACACTCGTTACAACCAAGGTATGCAGAATACCATCTCTGAATGCACAACATCGAACCCTGAAGCAGATGGGCTACAGCAGCAGAAGACCACACTGGGTGCCGCTCCTGTCAGCTAAGAACAGGAAACAGAGGCTACAATTCACACAGGCTCACCAAAATTGGACAATAGATGATTGGAATAGCGTTGCCTAGTCTGATGAGTCTCGATTTCTGCTGCAACATTCAGATTGTAGGGTCAGAATTTGGCATAAAGAACATGAAAGCATAGATCCATCCTGCTTTGTCTCAACGTTTCAGACTGGTGGTGGTGGTGTAATGGTGTGGGGGAAATTTTCTTGGCACACTTTGGGCCCCTTAGTACCAATTGAGCATCGTTTAAACGCCACAGCTTACCTGAGTATTGTTGCAGACCATGTCCATCCCTTTATGACTACAGTGTACCATCTTCTGATGGCTACTTCCAGCAGGATAATTTAATCATCTCAGACTGGTTTCTTGAACATGACAATGAGTTCACTTTACTCAAATAGCCTCCACAGTCACCAGATCTCAATCCAATAGAGCACCTTTAGGATGTGGTGGAACGGGAGATTCACGTCATGGATGTGCTGCCGACAAATCTGCAGCAACTGCGTGATGCTATCATGTCAATATGGACCAAAATCTCTGAGGAATGTTTCCAACACCTTGTTGAATCTATGCCACAAAGAATTAAGGCAGTTCTGAAGGCAAAAGGGGGTCCAACCCGATTGCAAGGTGTACCTAATAAAGTGGCCAGTGAGTGTATATCAAATATATTTTGCTTACAATTAATGTAAATTAGGGGTCTGAAATTATACCAGTCCTGAAGGAGCTTGCATGTCCGTATATTAGTGCTGTCAAACGATTAATCCCATTCAGAATAAAAGCTTTTGTTTACATAATGTATGTGTGTTCTGTGTATACTTATGCATAAATAAATACACACAAATGCATGTATTGTATATATTTAAGAAAATACATATTAAGTTTCTACATTTAAAATATTGATAAACAATATCAATTATATGAATATAAATATATACATGAACATGCATGGAAATAATAAGAGCAATTTTAGTATCAGTTTCTCTTCTTTTACTTAGAGATATTTTGTAAATTTAAAAGTTGGGGATGCATGATATACTGTTTTTTTTATCGTTATCCATCCATATATGATTTATTGACTGATATTGGATACTTATTGTAATGCTCTTTTCCTTTATTTTTACATTTAAATGACTTTTGTTTCTAATGCTCATGTAAAGTTAAAACAGAAAAACAGACTTCTTAAAAAATATTAATAATAATACATTTTATTGCTGTTCAATGTATTCATTAGAAAATGTCAAAATGGTCAGCGCTGATAGCCTAGTGGGCAAGTGTGCCAACATATAATTGCTTTGCTTTACGGACGTCCCGAGTTCGAATCCGGTTCGATGACATTTCCCGATCCCAGTCAATCTCTCTTTTTTTTGATATGATTTTATTTCATCAGGCATTATAGTATATCATTTTAACAGTGACAGTGGTCTTCACTTATAACATGACAATAATTATCGATACATATTAGGGATGTCAATTTTCAATAATTTCCATAATCGATCATCGTTTAAATTAATGATCAATTAATCTTTAACCTTAACTACTGCAAAATGCGTCTATTGCAGTGGCATATAGTCACTGGCATGACAGGATGTGCAAATGCCACTCAAAACGCCAGCTTCCTCACCCGAACGAAAAGGGTTTTTAGTCTAAATAAAAGGCTAGTGGCAGGATGGTAAAATGAATGGATGTGATTACAATAATTTGATAAAAGGAAGAGAGTGCGCCGTAGTTACGCACTGGATCTTTATACTTTGTGTGCTGTTTCATATTCTGCCACGGGGACCGCTGAATGCGCCTTTTTAAATGGTTTCATGGTGCTCATTTTTTTTTTTTTTTTTTGTTTACATCATAGCAATGTTTGCAATTGACATTATTGGGATTTAAAATAAAATGATCCCAAACGCAAGTACGGTGCGTGGGTCTGTGACGTGCAGTCAGTGATCTGCTTCCAGAACCACCGGCATTGCTACAGCAAAACACACTGTTACCCATTTGAAACATTTTAATGCATATTATGACACAAGTGAGGTACAAAGCTTTGTTAATTTCTTGTAATATCCAGCCCCTTCACCGTCACTCACAGCCGTTTGCACCTGTTTTGCGCATGAGCCGCACGCACCCCAAAATGAAACTGCTTAATCGACCATCAATATCTTTTATAGATTATATCTCTTATCGACAATTAATCGATCATTTATTAATCGTTGACATCCCTAATACATATAAATATTGGTGCATCGTTAGAAGAAAAGAGTCTGCGTAGATCATTTATCAAACTCTGTTGATATTTTAGTCTACACTGTAAAAAATAAAAAGTTGAGTTAACTTAAAAAATTGAGTTAATTTGCTGCAAAGCAATTTTGAGTTTACTCAACTTCTGTGGTTAAAGTTATGCCAAATCATTATAGAAAGTTGATTGAAACTGCTAGTTTAAGTTAGGTATACCTTCTTCAGTAAGCATGTCTAACCTTCCTCAGTAAGTGCATCTAACTAGTCATCATGAGTTTGTTTAAAGTTAAAAGGGGTTGAGTGAACTTTAAGAAACGAGTAGGGAGAACTACAGACCTGAAGTTCAGTAAACTCAAAAAAGCTTTGCAGCAAATTACCTCAATTTTTTAAGTTGGTTCAACTTAATTTTCTTTTAATTTACTGCTTTAATTCTTGCATCCAAACTTCTTCCACAGATTCCTGTATGGCCTTCACTTTAAAAATCAAACATAGATTGCAAACCATACTCTAAACACAATAAAAAAGACTGCCACTTTTACAGAAAAATATTTATTTGACAATTCTGCCAAGCGACATATTTTCTGTCAGTATGAAAAGCAAGTATTGGACTCAGATATTGTTCTACGCCACTCATCAAAATAAAATATAAATAAAATACAATTTTAATAAAATGAAAAGCAAAAAGAGAGGCACAAATCTTAATCCTTTAAATCTTGTAATGCCTTTAAAGTGCTGGAGTAAAACAACACAAACCCTTTTAAAGTGCTGTAGAAATAAAATAGTTCTCAAAAGTGCCAGAATAACAATCTTAAAATGCTGTAGCAATAGACAAGACTTCAGAGTTTCAACACATGCACCAGAGCAATCAAGTATTACAACTGTTAAAACAAAACTTGAAAGTCATAAAGCCTTACATTAAAACTCAAAACTGTATTTGGCATATGTTGTACTGTTATACAGCTACTGAATATTTGTTTTTGAAGGACTGGACTCTTGCAGAGCACTGGGGGTCAAGGCCAATAAACACTTTCGGAATTGTTTCAAAAGTGTATTTTAGTTCTTTAGGATAGCTAATGTTGAGGGCATAAATCAAGCCAAATAGGAGAAACAGCTGTAGGGAGTTCTTGCACATTATCCAGCACAACTTGCTCCTCTAGAACTACAGACAGGCACCTTACAGTTTGGTTTGAATGGATGGTGGCAGCGTCATCTTCCACGACAGTTATGACTCCCATCTTCATCCCTTTTGTCTGAGTGTCTTCTGGGTCTGTGGCCTGCAGTAAAAGCAGCATAAAGACAGAATCAAACCCCATTTTTAATTGATTGAATTATGCTGGACCACAAAGAGCTTTTATATTGTTTGAGATAGGTCACCCAAAAAACAAACATGCCGTAATTTTCCATTGTGTTTGCTTGGATATAACACTTTTTATTTGTGCTGTCAGACTCATCACTGAGAAGGATGCAACTAGGATTATTCAATGAATACATTTTTGCCAACACTTTGTCTCCTCCATTCTACTTTTTCCCTGTCGTTTGGTTTATAGAACAGTTAGCAGATTAGTTTCGGACACCAGACAAAACAGTTTTCTCTTTACAGGAGGTTAGTACCTCAGGTATGAGTGCGTATGCTGATAGACTGAAAACACACACTTACCAGGCAAGACTTCAGGAAGCTTCCAGACTTTTCCCTCATAAACAAAGGTAGACCTTTGAGAGCTGTAGCTTTCCTTTGAGCAAGCACATCAGAAGCCTGAAAGAATCAGAAAAAGTTATATTCAACCAAAAGCTTAGGGCTTACCTTTAAATGTCCACTATTATGCTCATTCACAGGTAACTAAATAGTTACTTAAGTTGCTAAATAATTACTTGATCAAGTTGGTCTAGGAGGGTCTTCATTTCATCTCCATAGGCTCCACCACGTAATCGGTACAACATGATCATCTTTGATGCGTATTCATCCAGAGAAGTAAAAAAAAAAGCACTCTTCAGGTTGGATTGTGTAATTCTGTAAAACACGGCACAGACCTTAAAACACATGCACGCGCAAACACACACACACACACACATACACAGTGAACAGTAAGAATTACGACTACACAAGATAATTAATATTTAAATAAATAAATAATCTCAAATACATAAACTCACCTGATCTTCCAAAAAGAATGCTGGCCATTGTTTTAGGACATCAGCCACAAGAGGCTCTTCATCAACTATCTCCTTTCTTCTCAGAGAGAATGTCAGTTCCATTTTGGAGTCAACAATTGCCATGCTGAAATGTTTCTCCTTCATTTCCTCCTGTAGTGCATCTTTTTATTTCTGTAAGGAACAATCTGTCTGCCCTACTGAGTTGTGTTACTTTCTAATGCAGAAGAAACAAAATAAGATTTTTTAGGATGAATATCACTGTCTGTCTTTTCAACACAACAGCAGTGTATAAGTGCAAGTAAAATTGAGTGTTTTTGAGATTTCTGGGTCTTTTTTAATCTTTAAAGTTAGATATAAGGCCCTATTAAAAAAAAAAATGCAGACTCAAATTCATGGAGGGGATAGTTCACCAAAAAATGAAAATTCTGTCATTAATTACTCACCCTCATGTCGTTCCAAACACGTAAGACCTTTGTTCGTCTTCGGAACACAAATTAAGATATTTTTTTTATTAAATCCAAGAGCTCTTCGACCCTGCATAGACAGCAAGGGTCCTACCACGTTCAAGGTCCAGAAAGGTACCAAGAACATTGACAAAATAGTCCATGTGACATCAGTGGTTCAACCGTCATTTTATGAAGCTATGAGAATACTTTGTTTGCAAACAAATTAAAATATATTTATTCAAGATTTATTATCCTCCCTTTTGAATAGTACTAACAAAAAGTATTCTCATAGCTTCATAAAATGACGGTTGAACCACTGATGTCACATGGACTATTTTGTCAATGTTCTTGGTACCTTTCTGGACCTTGAACGTGGTAGGACCCTTGCTGTCTATGCAGGGTCAGAAAACTCTCAGATTTAATCAAAAATATCTTAATTGTGTTCAAAGATGAACAAAGGTCTTACAGGTTTGGAATGACATGAGGGTGTGTAATTATTGACAGAATATTTGGGTGAACTATCCCTTTAAAACACCCACTTTTTCATTTTGCATTAGGAAGTCATACAGGTTCAAAATGTAATTTACATTTTGGGGAACAATTTCTTCAACCTGTGACATACTTTGTGACGTTAGAGTTCAAATTAGAATACAATGATCCACTTTTAATGTACATTGTGTGGCTATGTGAAGAACAATTAATGGATAAGGAATCTCTTTAGCGCAATCATGTTCTTTCCCTAAACTGTATAGGATGTGAGAGGATGAGGATCATTAAGATCAAACATCTTTGAAATCACATAACTCACATGAAAAATTAAAGTGGTCAGTAACTGCAGCAGTGTGTTTGTGTGATCTAGTCAAATGTGTTTTAACTCACCTACAGTTTTAAAAGTGCAGGCAGTCAATATACAAGCAAGGGTGCAGCCAGGAACGCCCTTGATAGTGCGAAACCTGTAGTGTTTCAAGAGGACTGTGGGCAAATTGCAAGCTTACACTGCATTCCAAACCTATGAAAAGAAAAACAAAAACAGTTTGACATGTGCAGTGTTACATTCCAACTAAATGTACATTAATTGTTTAAAACACAACATAAATATTACATACAAAAAAAGGAGAATATTAGATGAATCACATTCAATGCAAAATAATGCCAAATTACATTTAACTAGTTAAATGGTGCAAAGAAGATCTATGCTAAAAAAATAAAATAAAACATAAGTTCCGGAAATACTAGACATTTGCTGATAATTCAACATGATTATATATTTTCGGTGTTTTAGACCGGATGTTACGTAAAGCACGTTATTTTGTACGTCTAATATCAGAAACAATCACACGGTTAACAAGGTTAAGAATACCCTATAACTTACTAAAAGTAAAATGCTGTTTTCCTCTCTTTTTAACAATACTAACCTACCATAGGTGACGACTTTCCTTGTTGATCGTGTAATGTTATTCACTCAGGTCGATTACGTTGTTTTTTTCAAAATAACTTAGTGCTCTGTTTTGTGGCGTGGCTAGATGAACAATAATCATGTTTTTTGCATTAACGTTAGCCAAAATTGATTTGCACAAAGCAAAACGCGGACGGTGATATTGAACTGACCAGCTGGCAGAGGATACTGCTTGGTCTTAAAGCCTTCCGCTAACGCAAATCAAGCAAACATTTATAAATACAAATAATAATAATTCTACATTGTTTTTAATTTGCATTAGGCGTATGCCTGTTTCGTATGTTTCTTTGATAACTTAAATACTGGACGATTCAATTAACTCCATCCACAACACACAATCCATTTAAATCCAGTTTATTGTAAATAACTATAAATTACACAATAAAATCGTGTATTTTGATACATTTCATTCAAATTTTACAAATAAACTGAACATGGCCTTCAAATGAAGCACATGAAGTGAACTAGAAGATCGCTAAATAGCTGTCTGAGCTCGTTGGAAAATATCATACATTTCTTAAAAATAGTCTTTCCAAAACACAACGTTATATTTTCGTTAAGCATTTGTGTAATTTATTTAAGTTATTTTCGATAATAAAACTAAAAGAAAACTTACCTGAATCAGAGAACATCCAGCCCCTTCTAAAATGCAGTTGATGAGGGAAACCCGTGCAAAATGCCGAAACAGACTGCGCATGTGCAATGACAGGAAGTGAACGCTTGAATGAGGAAATCAAAATCTTACGTTTTCCCAACTTAATTTTTATTTTCATTGGACAAAGTAGTAGTAAACATGCAGTTTAATCTTTTTTATGAGTAAACTCAACACTGTGCTCAAAAATGTGTCCACCTAACTTATAATTTTAAGCTGAGTTAACAATTTGCAAGTTGGATTTTTTACAGTGTAAGGGATATTAAAATTAATCTTATCTCTCTACTCAAGTGTATATGGTCTGCTTTAATTAAGTTTGGGATTGATTCTGGCCAGCACAAAGGATGCACTAATCCACATCCAACTTAAGTAGCTTGCCCTGCAGTCATTCACTAGACACTGAAATGTGTGTCAATATTGACCAGACATGGTTTGCAGTCAAACACTGTGGCCTCTATTTAAAAGGCCACGTCTGGTTGGCTTAATCTTTCTCAGTTACAAAATATATGTAGTATTTATAAATATTCATGCACCCTTCTTATCAGAAATTTATTCAGTCATTAATATTCACGAGTCTTATTCCTGAGAAATGCGAAGATAGCATTTTACTTGTGTTTACTGTCATAGGTGATGTCTTTATGCCTCTAATCGGTTTATGCATCTCTGATTTAATGACAGAGCAGAAATGCATCAAGGTATACTTCCATTCAGTTCCTACTTAGCATTTTAAATTAAAATTTAGCTTCATTTTATGTCCAAATTAGATCTTTTTTTGAGGTAAATGGAGACACATCAGACTACTCATTTAAAAAAACGTAGCTCATTTCTTTGTCTCATCAATTTCTTTTTTGTACCTGTAGGGAATGAATGATGCAAATTAGTTGCAAGAACTGAAATGGCACCTACTTGGGATATTCCTTTAAACTAATTAAAAGAAAGCATGATAAAATGCTGCACTAAAACCTGTTAATTGCCATTATCTCAGACAGGCTGCCAGAAAAGGATATTCGTTACGTGGAAGTGTCGCATCTCAGATTCCTCAATTCATGAAGCGACATGATCTAATTTCATTCTCTGCCTCTTGACAATTAATTGTCATATTGCACTTTTCACACACAGTTTTAGTTTTAAATTCACTTATTAGCCGCCTTTAAAGTAGTGCCTTTTGAGATGCCCAGCATTCCCTGCTTGAATATTCAATTAATATTTTAAGACAACTCATTTCTGTGTATTCATAGCAACAGTAGAATACATAAAGGCTTTGCGAAGACACTCTAAATGACCTTGCAGCTTCCCTTTTTCTAAATATCTTATAAGTTGAACAGCATTCCAATAGACCAATCCTCTGTAACTATTGCTTAAATATTTCAACAATCAAGAATTGCTCTGGAAACTTTTTACAGATGCTTTGAATCTTCCAGACACTCTTTCTCTCCTGTGGGAGCTCAAAGGTTTGGGGTGTGCCCTGTTGTTGTTTAAAAAAAAAAAAAAAGTGGTAAATAAAATGTAGCTTTCAGAGTACATTGAAATATAGACCAGGTTAAATGCCTTATTGAATTTCATATATTGTATTGAAGGTCCTAGATGATGTAATTTTTAGGGGTGTAAATCAGATGGTTCTTCATGATTCGATACAATATAGATTCTCAAACCCAGCGATACGATATTTTCCGATACCTCAAACAATTCTACAATTCGATTCGATACAGGAGTATATCGATCAAAATTATCATATCATATACCTATTTTAAACAACCATCTACATTTTTTTTAACTCACAAATGCAACCAAAATATATAACATGAACATAAATCTAAAAATGCTACTATGGGCTCAGTGTTAAATATCTTTTCTACAGATAACCAAATTACAAGCAATAGCAGAAAATAAATACAATAGAACAAAGACACAAGTTCAATAAACAGTGCTTTTCAGGTTTTTCAGCTCAGTCTAAAATACATTTTCAGGTACGCTAAAGAAATGTAATAATCAAATGTAAGATAACTGCATAGTCTTCACTGTATAAATTAAATAGTCTATAAATTAATACTTTTTGATGTTACAAAGGTGATTTTTTTTCTTACAAAGGTGATTTTTTTCTTTGACAGCATTAGATTTATTATTAGTTTTCTTTCACTTTAAGAATGAAAGCACAGATTTAATATACTGATACACATGCCTTTTTCCTCGACTGTTTACATTAGCCATTACAAGGATATTAGCCAAAACATGCATGTTGATGTAGTTTTGTCTGAATTGATTCATCCATGCTCAAAAAAGCGGAGGAGAGCTCAATTTAGTATTCGTGCAGAGTTGACGCGGCTGTCTATGTGCTTCAGATGTGTGTGCGTGCGCACGCTTCAGATTTCCGCGCACACAATCCCGAGCATCTTATATGCTCACCTTGTGCCTTCGGGCAGTCCTTATATCGAGTTCTGATACGTGAGATTGAACGAGAATGCACGCATTGGTGGTAATGCATAGATGGCCATTATATGAAAATGTGGACAGTGCCAAAATAAAGGTGCCTTTTTATACTACAGATATCGATATTGTGCGCGTGGCATCGATGCATCGTATCGTAATACATTGTATCGATATATCGATGAATCGTTACACCCCTAGTAATTTTCACAACACACAACTTTTTAACAATTGTTTTATGGAGTTTGTGTCCACTGAAGAAAAAAAAATTCATCTGATGAATCGGTATGTTGTTAAGGGCATAGTCTATCCAAAAATCTAGTTTGAGCGACGAATGTAGCTCAAGCATAGTTCAGATAGAACACGGAGTGACTGCAGCTCAGCTGATTGTTATTCCTCCCACTACAATTAATAAGATGTATAAGTCCATCCGTACTCGCACCCAGTGTTGGGGAAAGTTACTTTTAAAAGTAATGCATTACAATATTGCGTTACTCTCTAAAAAGTAACTAATTACGACTTTGATGACACGGACATTCCACTGGCTACACATGACTCCATTCCAACTGTGCTTTAGTCTGATTTCAAATTAAGAAGGTCCTTTTAACACTGATATTTAGCCTGTTCATTCTTCACACCATTTTTCTCGGGCCGCAGTGTGGTGTAGCTACATTTGTAATTATTCTAAAATCGCTCATTTAACGATAGTGTGATAATGCTGTTCATGCTAGCACAACATCATCTTCAATCCCTCTATGCCTACATCAAGGAGACGATGTTTGCCTAGCTTCAAGCAGCTAACTTTGTACTTCTATTTTTGGGGTGGGGGTATAACTCAACCATTATTTCTTCCTCTCATGGAGTTATTCAACATTATGTCTGATATACATACATTTCCTAGTTTATCCTCAACAGTGTCTTATCAGAGATCAGCTTTAAAATTAAGGCCTATTTATTTAATAGTATTAATGGTGTATTAGCCATAATGCATTGCATTCCCATATGCTATGCTAAAATGTGGTGTTAAAATGACTTCTTAAGAGGCCCTTTAGGAAATTCAGTTTTTTCATGATAGACCAATATTATATTATTTCATTGCTTGCTTCAAACTGGACTCAGGCATCAATTTGACTGCATCTTCATATTATATTTCTCTCTGCAGCAAATGAATTGAAACAGAGCTGGCCAGTGGATGCTCGTATAACCCTCAATGACATGAACTGGGAATGTGGTTAGTGCTCTGTTCTTAAGAAGTTTACTGGTTAATTTTCAGTGTGGGTTATAATTACAAAGCATCTCTTCTGTTTCAGACACTGAGTGTTATATGTATAGCTGCCGCTGTGGAGGAGAATTCATCTTGGAGAAGGATGACATAAAAGAAATGGAAATGGTTGTGTGCTGTGATTCCTGTTCGCTCAGCGTTGAAGTTAAGAAGGTTACATGACACTCTTGGATATGTTCAGCAAGATTCTTATTGGACTATTGTTTGGCTATTTTAAAATGGGACATATGCTATGGACAAACGGCTTATTTTAACAGGAAGTCAACCCCATTCATAAATGAATGTGGCAGCAATGAGAAATTATTTGTTTATTAAATATTTATTCATGAATTCAAAATGTTCTTTTAATGGTCTCCACATCTACTCTAAAGAAACCAGCGCTGGGTAAAATATGGACGAACCCAGCGATTGGGTTGTTTAGACCCAGCGGTTGGGTTATCGCCCAGAAGGTTGGGTTAAACATTTAACTAGGGCTGCAACTAACGATTATTTTGATAATCGATTAGTTGGCCGATTATTCTTTCGATTAATCGGATTAAATACAATTATTTGATTTTTATTTACAAAACATTGTCTACACACTATTCCACATTCTGCTCAATGTCCTTCAAACAAACTGAATGCTATGAAAACATACAGTGCTTAATTCATTAGACCACCTGTCATAAAGAGAAAACAAATATTTTAGGAATCTGTCAAAGAATTGTTTACATCTAAAAATGTTATTGTCATTTCTTGGGCAAATTACAAACATAAACAACTAATTAGTATTTATAATAACAAAATGGCCTCATAACAGCTTGCATTCTTGCTTGCCTTGTTTATGTACTTTTTGACTCTAATTGGGTATCTGAAAAAAACACTAAAGTGCTCTGCCTTTCTTTCATAGATAACAGCAATAATTATATTATAGCATTAGAAATAGCCTACTATTGTTACTAAAGAGCTTACACATTTTGGAGGACTAACCAATACAGAAAGCTAAAACATGATTTTGGTAATCACCAATGCTGTTAGTTTAGAGCAGCAGTGGCACAAACCTTACATAATTTGTTAACAACCTTACATAAATTTGTTAAGCATTGTATATAGTGAATATAGTTTAAATCTCTTTTAAAAATGTAAATAATAATAAAGATAATTAAGACTCCGTGTTCTGGAATGTTCTGCAGGAACACATGTTCCCTTTGATCACAGTCATGTCTTACTGTCATTTCTTTATCCTGTAAAAGGCGGTTATGGAGCGCCTCATATTTATATTCAGACAATTACATGCTGTTATCCCTTTAAAGTTCCTACTCTCATAAAATACTCGCACGGCGTGTTGATTTTTAAACCTCAAATTAACATTCAACAACAGATATTTCAGCACAATGGATATCTTTGCGCTGAATATCCTGTTAATTGTCTCCCTCTCTGTGTTCCATCTGTCTGACGCGCGTACATGTGCCCCGCCGCACTGCCGCTCATTCAGTATTTGAAACTTAACACAGGCTGTCAGGACGGACTTTCATGCAAAAATGGAAATGCTCGCGTGAATTTTTGACATTTATAGATAAGGATATGAGACTGAATGTTTTTTGCATTGAGGACGCACACGCATGTGTCACAGCGCCTGACAGGGCAAGCCTTTACACTAATGCATTAACTTAAATGTAATGATCAAATGCTTAAGTTAACTAATGCATTAACTTAAATTTAAAGCTCAAAATAAAGAATTATCATGTTTTGGGCAGCTTGGATCACGTACTTCTCCCGCGGCATCTCATTCTGTTTCCTCCACTATTTTTAGATGCATTTTGTCCATAGAAATGCGTTATTCAGTGCTGTAATTTGAGCAAACGGCTGAAGTTGGACGTGCACTGTGGGTAGACCCGACTAATCGATAATGAGAATCGTTGTCGATGATTTTCATAATCGATAATAATCGATTTTATCGATTAGTTATTGCAGCCACACTTTTATCCTAACTGTTGGTAGAAAACAACCCAGCATGTGTTCTGTCCAATATTTACCCAGCACTGGGTTGTATTTAACCCAGCATTTTTTAGTGTTCAAATCAACCACATTTTAAAAACCTTTCCATTATCCATTTCTTTTCTTGTGTAAGGGCAGAATTGGGTCACACTAGACTCTCACTGTCTCAGAAAACCCTTTGGTTTTTTCCTCTGAGCTAGGCGTGCTCTTTTATGGACCAGACGCTTACTAAAAAAATAATAATAATACTTTTTGTTCCTCAGCCCCCTCCTTTCACTCCCCTGTGTTTGCGAGTACCAGGCGGCTCAGTGACCTCTTAGCTCTTGTCAACTTTGTTTGCATGTAAATAAATGCACTTTTTTCCTCCTCTGACAATGAAGTCACAAACTGCCTCCACACATCACTGGTCGAAAAAGGCCCTCCAGTTAATGATGAGCTTTTCTTTACCTTATTGTTCTCCGGTCCACTCAATTTGGAGGGGGGATCCGCAAGGTTGCGGCATTGGAATAGGGTCATGGCTTTATTAAACTTCAAACAGTCATTAGGCTGTTTGCTAAAATCTGTCGTCCCACAGTAGAAACAGCTTGAGCGGGGCAAAACCACGCTTTTCATCAATGTCCTGAGGCCTGAACGGAGGCTAGACCTGCCAGTGGACCGGCAATGGACCAAACTGTAATCGACTGTGACATCAATTACGGATAATCTCATCACTTTTGGAGAGTGGGCTTGTCAAAGTTCTAATTAAGTCCTCGGTTCCCCCTGTATGTGCAGACAGGATCAACAACACATTATAGTGCAATGATAGACATCTTCATTCTATTTTCGAGGGGATCTAACTTTTAACCTAGCGTGCACTTGTGAGTCTGGCCAGGCAGTAAGGCTGCTGTGTTCGTTTGAATGATTGTCCCTTTACGTCTGTGTATGTGATTGTAGATTATGCAAAACAAATTATAATTATTCATAATAATTTGCAAGGTAATGATTTTTGTTTAACTTTGTTTTTGTAAATAATGTTGGTCAACTATTTCAGTGTTTCATAAAATTGGATTAGATTTGTTTGTGTATACTTAGTTTTGGGTTAAGCAATGAGAACTTTTTTTTTTTAAATAATCTTTGCAGTGTATATTCTACTGGCTAATGCAATGTTTTCGACCAAATTTTGTAACAATATTTTAAATATGAATTAATTACAATTAATGGCCATTACCTCATCAGGACAGTAGATGCAATAAGAGTATATTATTGTGATTTTGTGGGGGGAAATTACATCATAAACTATTTAAATGGAACCTTGGGTCTCTCTTTTTGGTGACTGTTCTCACGTTATTGTCCCCATTGACATCTGTGTGAACGGTCACCTGAAACCTTTGTCAAGGTTAGGGTTAGGATTTTCACTGATCCTGGTTCTTGTTCACAGGTAGTTTTGAAAAGAGTTTCCTTTAATGCAGAGCTTTCAAATTTTCTTTTTTATGAACTTTAATCACCTTTTTGCCCTCATGGTTTCACATTTAATGCAGACGTTATCTCAGTTGCACTGAAGAGGAATAATAATAATAATTTGTTACATTTATATAGTGTTTTTCTGGGTACTCAATGCGCTTAACATAGAAGGGAATCTCCTCAAGCATCACCAGTGTGCAGCATTCACCTGGATGATGCGATGGCAGCCATATTGCGCCAGAATGCCCACCACAAACCAGCTTACTGATGGAGAGGAGACAGAGTGATGAAGCCAATCAATGTATGGGGATGATTAGGATGCCATGATGGTCTGAGGCCAATGGGGAAATTTGGCCAGGATTCTGGGGTTACACCCCTACTCTTTTTCAAAGGACATCCTGGGATTTTTAATGACCACAGAGATTCAAGACCTCGGTTTAACGTCTCATCCGAAGGACGGAAGCCTCTCATCTTTTAAATTCCTGTTCAATCCTAATGGCTTCCCTGTTTTGGACAAGGCTGCATATACATGCCTCTCAGATCAAAAGTGTCCAGCCAAATTTTCAGAGGGACCAGCAAGAGTTACCTTTAAGAGAACATAAGATAAAAATATCTAAAAGGGTCCATTAGTATTTTAAATATTCAGAATTAAATTGTATTGAAATGTCAATAATAATACATTTTGTATTCTGGTAGATCTGCAAACTAGAGCAATATTTTTAAATTGCAACAGTGTCTAGACCCTTCAGAATTAGATTTGTTTAAAAATTATATTCTTCACCTTAAAGGTTGTATAATTTTGCCTTTATTTTGGTGGATGAGTTCTACAAAAGATGTTTGCAGGAAGCTGATGGCTCTGTGCTTGTGTTGTGGTTGTCTGGTTTGTTTATGACTGGGAGTCTTTCAGAGAGCCAGAGGTTTACTGCCTATCCCATCATCCTATCCATTCAATTGGCAATAATGCTAACAGCCCTCATGCAATGCTAGACGTGTGTGTGTGTGTGTGTGTGTGTGTGTGTGTGTGTGTGTGTGTGTGTGTGTGTGTGTGTGTGTGTGTGTGTGTGTGTGTGTGTGTGTGAGAGAGAGACAGAGGAAGAGAAACAGACTATGTGGGGTACAGTTCTATAAAGCCAAAATGTAACCTCTCAAAATACCTATGAAACATTATAGATAAGTTTTATTTTAGATTCCCTTTTTTGTTGTAATGTGTAGACCTAAGCTATGTGCTTGAATTATTAATTGGCGTTTGAATCATGACAGTTTTCTTTTAAAGGCTATTTACACATTTGTTGTGAAAGCAGTTGCCAAGGGGAGTCACAATGCCACAGTGTCCCCGATGTGCTCATAGACTGAACAAGTGACAGCACCGTTGTGCCCATGAAGCCACCGGGCCCTCAGGTGTCCCCACCCCGCCGTCACAAGCCCGGACATGTCAGGACCTGGTTTTAAAAAAACTCCTGCTTGTTAATCAAGCAAACTCGCCCCCAACCACTATCCCAAAAACACGCACCAATCTCCCTTGCTGATAATTATCAACCTGCTCGTCACACACCTTAATTTGCCTGTTTTTTTATGTTAGCATGCCATACAGGTTGGCAGACAGATGATTTCTGTGTTTAGCCAGATAGACTTTGAAAGGCGAAGCAGTAATGTCTCAAAGGAGGTGGACTTGCTAATAAACGACTGAAAGTTGAATTTGAAATGCAAGGAACTGCTTGGCCACACGCAGCTTGCTTGATGTTACTTCATTGTTTTCCAATTTGTTATTGGCCTTATAGCTGAATTGAGGGAAACCCACTAATTTGGAGTGAGAGGCAGTGGGTGGTAAATGCCGTCACTGTAGCCATAGATGTGTCATTTTGAGGTGTCCGTTTAATTCCCTGCCCTTCTCTTTTAGGAAGTGAGCATTGGCCTACAACTTTGGGGTCCTAAAAATCCATCATATGGTATCGATTCCAAGTAAAATGGGAATGCCTGCATATATTTAGGCCGTGGTTGGGATAATGAGCTCGGCCCTTTATTCCCATTGCCCATCGCTCCTGGTGATGGAATTAGCTTGAAGCAAGCAGAGCGGAAATCACTCTCAGCTTTATGAATGACATCCCAGAGGTGGGAACGGATTAGTTTTTTCCCTCTATCCCTCAGTCTGTGTGTCTGCCTTTCTCTCACTGCCTCTGCAGCACCAGGTGGCTTTTTTTCTGGGCACAAAGGTGTTTCGCTTAATCCCATTACGCTAGTGCTAAATCTCACCAACATCAAAATTACTCCCACCATCACTAACCTTCATATCTCATTGCTTCTCCCACCCTCAGTTCGCTTTCTGTCCGCTCCCTTTCTGAGTGATTGGAAAGGTGGCTTCACCTGAATGGAGGAAGAGATCTGCAAGCAGCTGCTGTTTTACCAGTCATCGTTACCGTTGCTGACTCCCAGCGATTGCCAATCCTGATCCAATTTCGCCATGCTGGTGGCCCCTTATTCCCTTGTCCAATAATGTGTCTGCTGGAAAAAAATCCCACTGCTCCAAATCAAGTCTAATCCTAGCTGGAGACCTCATGTCAATCTTGTTCTCCAAAATGGAAAAAAAACAAGACAAACCCATACATCTGGTCCCGCCCCAGATCTCTCTTTCTCTCCTTTTCTTTGGCCTCTAGGGATGGCTTTTAAGTCCCCCATCTTCTCCAAAGAATAGAGAAAGGATCACGCAACATGACCTACCAGAACCTTGATATCACAATATTGCCACCCTTGGGCATTGGGACATAGGTGCGGATTAAGACTTTGCATAATAAGATTACACGCCGACTGAATGATATCAAGGGACGATCCATATGTGGCAAGCTGGCTCTCTGTCGCCGGCTCATTGGCGGGTGGTACAGCTTGTGGAGAGAGGTGCCTGGGAGAGCCGCTGGGAATCAAATGGGATTCAGATTGTAAATGAGTTGGCCATTTGCAGTCATAGCTATCAGCGACCGGATCTCTCTTAGTTCCACATTTAAATGTGAGAGGTTAGATCAGCTGTCCCATGTGTGATTACCACAATGACCCGCAATGATGCCCAAGTCTACTGGGACTTTCTACACTGATTTGTATCTTCTGATCGCAGATGTTTGACAGACCACTTGCTGGGCGAGTCTTCCCATTCTTAGTGAGCAGTCAAAGCAAGTGAGATGTTCTAATTCTATGACTTGCTTAAGTCTGTCAAATGCACTTCTTAACTTCTTACTTTTGACTTCTTATTCTTTATCGAAGAAAAGTCCAAATGGGTCAAGAAAGCTGGTAGAAACTTTTGTCCACAGAATACTTTGGATGCCATAGTTCAATAGTGACGGCCCCTGCTGAGAAACCCCTCTATACCAGGAGCTGCTTTTCTCTCAAGAATCTCACCATTCATGGTTCCCCATTCCCGCATCTTCAAAGCAGCATTCCGAGAAAATCCCTCACATAAAAAGATACCTCTCCTCATGAGCTGATGATCCAGGGGTGTCGAGCAGTAGTTCCTGTCCCACTGTGTGCTGTGGGAAATGGATGTTTCTGTCGGCTGGATGAGGTCAATAAGCACAAGGCCACATCATCGACCCGCTGCTCTCCTAAATGACTCCATGAGTCCTTGTCCGCTGTGCTGGGCCTGCAATGTGGGGAACTTAGGAAACTGGAAATACTTAAAGTCAGGGGGTCCCAAACAGAAAAAAACACCTGCTAGTATTAAACAATACTTTCCACGCAATGTAGCAAATACAGACCACACTATGTAGGAGGCCAACTGCGTTGTCAGGTTGTGTCAAAATGCTGGACAAAAGGGAGACTATAGAA
The DNA here is from genome assembly GCA_027564155.1 of Gymnocypris eckloni scoliostomus. Classification (NCBI taxonomy): domain Eukaryota; kingdom Metazoa; phylum Chordata; class Actinopteri; order Cypriniformes; family Cyprinidae; genus Gymnocypris; species Gymnocypris eckloni. The sequence continues at coordinate 11,861,508 of CM050434.1, forward strand.
TGAAGTTAACTAAATGCCAACAGAGGTTCAAGGTAGTTTAAATAGGCTAAATCTAAAAGAGCATCTATCGTCCAGAGTGACACTCTGGACACTCTTCATATTGGTCATCGGTAATAATACATGATCTATTGGTAATATTGGTTATCAGTTGAGATACAAATATAGTTTTCCTTGTTTTTACATTTACTTCTACCAGAAGTCTAGTTATTCTTTAAATATACTCATTTAATAATTTGCTTATGCAAATCTCAAAATGAAAATCCATTTTTCATACTGTACATTTTCAAAATGTTGTAATGCCTAAATTTACTTAAACTAAAAAGCATTGCTTTATATTATATTTTATTTCAACATAATATAGATGTTGGCCGTTTATACATTATTGACCATAAAATTATAATACTTATTAGCATCAGCCAGAATTAAAAAATTTAAAATGAATGTGTCCATTCCACCATTGGGCCAATCTTCTTGCACCGTTGAATTTTGTCATTTTGTTCCTATATGGTCCCAGTGGTGTAACTTCTGTATATTACTGCATTGCAGTAATTTTGCATTCAGTATTCGTCCTTCAAAACAGAGCCTCCTTAGGCTGCTTAATGAAAACATATCCGTTATCAGTGTAAATAACAGCACCCCAGTCATAATTGTAGCATATGATCACAGAATATGTGACACCTGCCTGTCCAGTATCAAAGCTGCCTACCGCTTATGCAAATACAGCAAGATATTTATGTAGATCAATCAATGAGGCCCCACCAGTCAGACTTCCCAGGAGGTTTGTGTGACTGATAGCAATCACTGCCACACAAGCATATGACATTACAGACTCAAATTAGCAAAGCGCGGGAGAGAGCAAGGGGATTAGAGAGATCCGCAGTCCCACCGGCCCAACTTACAAATTAGATATGATAATCAAACAACAGGCTCACAATTGGATTTGATGACAGGGGTTTAGCGAAATTTAACTCGCTACCCTTGGTTTCACTCTTTAATTTAGATTTTTTTTTTATTGATGGTGGTGATTACGGCTTCTTTGTTTGTCTTTTTGTATTACGAAATTTAAGTTGAAAGCGCTTACAATGTCTTCTGGCTGCTTGACTTTTGAAGCGGCAATGCTTTTGCATTACTGTATACATATTTTTAACTGTCGATTCTCAGTCATTTTTATGCATATCAGCATTTTTTGCCAAGTATTGTTAATTATCTTGCAAAAAGTGTCTCTTGCGGTGAAACCACATTTAAAAAGATGACCTTTTTCACTAACTACCATCAGTTTGATTAGTTCAGACTAACTTAAACTTTTATCTTTCTTGCATTTGTGTGTCTTTTTGAATTGTTCATTAAAATGTCCTTTGATGAATTACTTCATGAATGAGACTACGCTAGTTGGGCTGTTTGTTTTTTAGAAACATTGACAATAGTGAAAGATTGGTCTTGGTATTTATATGGAGAGCATTACAATTTTTACTTGACCCTAATTCCAAAGACATTTGATAATCTCTGGAATTTGACATTTTAGTGGAAACAAAAGCAATCTTTTGTCTTTCTAATTTAACCCATTTCCTTCCAGCAGTTTTTATTGTTCAATCCTCAGGCCTGTAAGTTAACCCCATTCAGCAACTACTAGGGCTTTCCAATTGCATAAAAACAGCTGGCATTCAAATTGGATTCCCGGTCTAATTTCCTCTAAGGTAACAATCATGTCAGTCCCATCTGTCAACAGGTGAGAACCAGAGCTGAAGGCAAAAGCTCTGGTGGCTGCCTGCACAAACAGTCTAATTCAATAAGGTGATGTCAGTGTCAGCCAATGCTTATCTACTGAATTCACACAAGGTGGCTGGGAATTTGAACAGTGTTGGTTTGAGCAAGGTGGGAAGCTGACACCTGCCTTTCCAATCCCTTAAGACAACAGTAAGTACCTCACCTGCTGTAGTCGTCACCTGACAAAAATTGAATCCCATCCTAAATAAATAACCTGATTTTATTACAGCATCAATTCAATGTATAGGTATAATAAAATGAATCAGTCAAACTTTCCTTGCACTGATTCTGATTGCAGCATTCATGACTCGCAGCTTCTTAGCTCCTTTTTGTCAAAGCATTCTGGAGTTTATTCCCAGTTAAGAGCAATGAGAGAGAGTTGAGCGAAAGCCTCTCGTCAAAAGAAAAGGCCCGAAACAATTGTTTTGATGACTGATCTGTGGCCCAGACTGTCATCATTACCCCCTATGAGAGGGACTCCCACCCCTAAAACAATCCACACCGGGCTAATGGCTCCTACGCATTTCATTTGTAAGACACTATAGAAACTCTGCTACAATAGGCTCCATCTTGAGAGTGCCCATCTGGGTGCCTCTTAGATCCTTTGAACAGCATGGAGGGTCGCTGACCTAGAAAGCCATCAATAAAAGACAATCCTTGGAAGGACAAATTGAAGAGCGGTGGAATCTCTCGTCTTTGCCTTACTCAGCTTGGAGTTTATGGGTGAGGCTGATGATATTTGGCCACTGTATTGTTCGTTACTCTACTGTCATTCTTTGGCCGTCAGGGGGTTAAGTTGTTTCTTAGGTGAATTGTACGCTGGCTTCTTGGCAGGAGATTTGGAACAGGCTGTCACCTTAATAATGCTGAAGTGAAATGTAATAATTTAAAGGGATAGTTCACCCAAAAATGAAACTTATGTCAGTAATTATTACTCACCGTCATATTGTTCCAAACCCATAAGGCCATCGTTCATCTTCAGAACGCAAATTAAGATATTTTTTATCAAATCTGAGAGCTCTCTGACCCTGCATAGAGAGCAACGCAACTGCATACGCATGTGTCAAAGTATATTCGTGAACTCTCGTCAAAGAATGACACGGAAGAAAATAAATAGTTGAATAAAGGAGTTATTTTTGTTTTCTTTGCGCACTAAAAGTATTTTTGTAGCTTCATAAAATTACGGTTTAACCATTGGAGGACTTCATGCCACATGGACAATTTTAATGATGTTCTTACTACCTTTCTGGTCTGTGTTTCTTGAACGTGTCAGTTGCATTGCTGTCTATGCAGGGTCAGAAACTCTTGGATTTTATAAAAAAATATATCTCAATTTGTGTTCCGGAGATGAACGAAGGTCTTACGGGTTTGGAACGATATGAGCTTGAGTAATTTATGACAGAATTTTCATTTTTGGGTGAACTAACTCTTTAAGTGGTTTTACCCTGTTTTTTTTAGTTGAAGGGATAGTAGGATTCTTTCATCAGAGTTTAGATTGTGTCATATCTGTATTGATCTACTATAAGTGTTTACCACTACTCATACTGAATTTTTATGTGCTTAGTTTTATGTTTACTGTTGATATCTGTTAGCCGCTTCGATTGTCTAATCAGGCTTTAATATGCTGGACCATATTATTGACCTCAGGAAAACACCCAGCGATGTCATACTGCCAGTCCACCGCCAATAACAGGTTTTAACCACCACCTGTAAATGACCAAATTAATATGATGAAACGACACAATAAACCACACATCTGAGCCCATTGACAGTCTTTCAGTCAAACGTACAATACACATTGTAATTTAAGCTTTTGGCCCATTGGAGGGGTGCTAATTGTTCACTTTTTTGGTCAATAATCAGAAAAGGTCAGCGGTGGAGCTGTCACTGCCTTTCACAATGCCAGCCAGGCAACAGATGTTAATTCGAACCATTACTGTCCTATCGCTCGGTGAGATGAGTTCATGACAAACAGCAGAGCGCTCTCCCATGCCGAGAGAGAGACAATCCAACAGACTATAATTACCTTCAGTGCCATGAGACTGATGGAGACAAGCCCTGCAGAAAAGGACCCATCACCTACCTTAGATATAATATTTTACTACCTAGTAATTTATCCATCATTCCTGAAAGCACTTGGGTCCTATTGTTGTCAGAGCAGGGGAATGAAGGCAGAGGACTTCAATCTCTGAAATTACACCATTTTGAAGACAAAGGCAGGATGGAGGGAGAAACAGGGAAGCCATGCTTTTGGGTGGCACTTTTATCATTGAATGGCAGATAGCTGAACAATCAGCAAGTCTGGGGGCAAAGTGATGTTGAGGCAGACAGTGCCTTTTGTTTTTAGGCTGAATCGAAATGGGTTTGGGGCTGTAAATGAAAAGAGACATTCATAGCATATCAAAATATTATTTTACTGTAACCGATTCTGTTATTTTGAAAGGCTTGGTCTGGAGGGGGGAAAAACACGAGTTCTCATGGAACTGATCATATTTCATGTATAGCTGTATTTCCAGTCTGTCAGGCTAGACATTAACATGCGGCACAAAGCTTATTGCAGTTTCATTCCTAGACAACTTTTGTGACACCAAGAAGCTTTCCATTCGTTTTACATTGTTTTCTGTTTCAGTCATAGTTTTTGTCCTTTTAATGAAAAAATATTTTTAAATTTCATGACATATTCATTCATATTAATCGGTGGTTCCCAACCTTTGTGACTTTTTTTGGTGAAAGATTCATTTTATTTGATAATTAACGTTTTAGTTTAGAGCTCCCTAGTTGAGAACTATTGACTTAAATGGTATCTATTGAGATTTTTTTATGTATTCAAATGTCAACATTTACCGAAAGCATGTGAAAACTCTCAAGATAAAATTATAATGATTATAATTCGTATATATGTAAAATACTGTAAAATAATTTGAATTAATTAGTTATTTAGTGTGTTGCTATGGAAAGAGCATATTCACATGACTTAAATATTCTGACTTGCAAATAACTTAGTTCATGTTGACTTATGTTTGCGTAATTTTTTGCAGATATAAGCTGTATTATGACATTTTTTTTAATGTATATATTTGAGTACTCTCATATGTATTGGCCGTGTTTGGGTGAGTTAATTAACCCAATAACAAAGGGCTTCAGTTTATGGGTGTTCATTCACTGTTCAGCTTCAACTCAAATGTCTTTCAGTATTATTTTCTTGTCATATTTTCATATCAAAATTGTTCCTCCTTTTACAATCCACTCCTTCACCTTAACCTAAACCTTTCCATCCAGATCTGGCCTTTGGCGCGAAACTATCAGTCGCTATAACGAAAAGCCACCAGCCAAGTCAGTGAATCCCACTAAAGAGGAAGTGCATCTTCTGCTTGTCATTACAGCTCGGTGATGTTACTGGTTTTAATGACCTCCCCGAGCATTCACCACAGCCAGGGGGTCATACAAACCCACGACTCTTCAGGAAAAGCCCTCCATTAATGGGAAGAGGAACAGAGGCACCCGGGCCGCTTCAGTTCAGCGGACAGATGGTAAGCCATTGTAAATATTTTGATTGATGGAGGGTGGGGTCAAGACGTAAACCTTTGTTTTCCATATAAATGCGGAGGGCGGGAATCCAATGCAGGATGTTGGCTTGTTTTTGATAGGCCTCCCGTTCCTTTGCATGGCAGAATGCAGAGACACTGAAGGTTAAGGAAGGTTTCCTCCATGGATCTAAAGGCGCTTAAGAATGTTGTGGATATATTTTGTGTATCTGTCCTTATCTCATTGGAAAGTTCCTACTGCTCTGTGAGGAATATTGTGTAGCGGAGATGTATTTGAGAAAGAAATGGACAAATATGCGTTTGCAAAGTGACCATTTGTGTAATAATTGTTGTTGTTGTTTTTTCCCTTGACAGATTGATCTGACCCAAGAGATTGCCCTTTTCGTCAAATTAGACCTGACCAATGTGATTTATTCCTTGAGAGTGTGACTTTTTTTCTTTCCCAAGTGGTGTCGACAAGCAAAGGGTCCAAAGCAACAGGTGAATTCAGCCCCTCACATACACACTCGCACTTTCTTCTCCTCACCAAACAGACAAACACTCCTAACCGGCAATCTGCAACAGTGACCAGCCCAGGGATCCAAATCAGCCTTTACCCACACATTACCTTAATGATGTCACAAAGGAATGCCCCATGGTCCTACCCTCTGATTGGCCCCCAGCTCCTCACAGGTCTAATCAGGAAGTGTTGGTGTTAAGAAGAGTGGCTTTGCTAATTTAAGGTGTTATCTGCGAGACAATGGCCTGTTTTGTTATTGCATTAGAAAGGTGATTTGTCCCAGGGGCTCTGACACATCTTCTTACACACATGTACCTTGTTAAGGGGCCGAGAGACCAGAACAACATGTTACAAAGTATAGATTGAGTCGGATTTCATCTTTGAGAAATTATTTAAAAAAACTTAAAAATTGATAAAATCACAGTAATGGCGTTGAATGGTTCGTTTATGGCTTCTTTTTTATTATAAAATGTGATCGTTGTGGTCCTGGGTGTTGATTGGTCGATACAGTGTTCTGACTGAAAATAATAATAATAGCTACTATTATCATTATTATTATTTAGCTACTATTATTATTATTATTTAAGTGATTGATTTTTGTTTTTAAAATGTGTACTTTTGTATGCTAATTTTTGTCCTATGATGGTTCATTTTATTTATTTATAGGTTGTGGAATTGAATTAATTAATGTATTTATTTATCGTTATTATCATTACTATCATCATTCATATAATTGTGGTTATGATTATTAATTATTATTATTAATGTATTTATTTATCAAAACGCTGTCTTATGTAGGTTGCAAATTGAATAAATTAATTTATTTAGTTAGTTAGATTATTTAGTTTATTTTCCAAAGTGCTTGCCCTATGTAGGGATGAGGAATTTATTTATTAATTTATTTAAATGTATTAACCATTTTCTAAAACCACTCTCAAGGCTCTGCTATATTGTGAATATGGTCCTGCCTAAAGGGTTTGTAAGCCAGCTGTCAAAATTGAACTTACTAAGTGTTCTCAGTCCTCTATGCTATTCTTCCAAACATAAATTTCATAATTTACAGTAAATCTGTTTTTTGCCATAAGTACTGAGTTCTGGTCATTGTAGATCAGTGTGGCTGATACAGGATGATTGATATGAAATTATGTCTGATGGCGCTGGAGTTGTTAGCACATTCAATTCACATTAAGATAAATTGACTGCAGAGGAAACATCCGCTTAGAGCAAAACAGACACACATATGCACGAACAGTCCCTCATAAACATGATTGAAAGCTCTGTACATACACACATCCATCCACGTGCTTGCCTGAATTGCACATAATGACTCCAGGACACACTCGCATACACATAACCACACAAGTCAATTGAGTGTGAGAATGACGATGAAACAATCTTTTCTGCTCTGGGCCTGTAATTGGGGCCTCACTTTTGAGCAGAGTCCATGTGAATATGTAGCATATTTGTCACATGACTTTAATAGAGAGAATCAAGTTATTTAGTTTGGGTAATGAGGTGGTGGCTTGTTGTGGGTTGGCAGTGACCTCTGTCAAATACAGGGCCATGAACACGTGAACCGCGGCACTGATGAACACTTTGCCCAGAAAGAATGGTAATATCTCACTTGATAGACTATGGATCGGTTTCATTCGGCTGCCAATATTTCTATATCATGAATCAGTATGAACATGAATTTGTGGACTAACAAGGGCCTTGATCCTGTAAGCACTGTGACACAAAGTAATTTCCCCGATTTTGGGCAATTTTACATCACTGGGTTGTTTTCCATCCTCCATAACAAAAAGAAGAAACTTGAAATTTGTTATTTAAGTGTAGGTAACTTATAATGCTATGGATTTTTGTTTGTTTGAGCATTATGCATTTATTTTGTCTTTAAATGACTATTCATTTTTTCCTGTAGATGTATTTTTATTTTTTTGCATGATTTCCAATTTTACACAACAATGAACAACTGTCTCTAATAAATTGCTAATTGTTTTTGTCTTTCTCATTCTCTAAAGTTAGTGCAATTGTTTGTCAAGAAGACGCAAGGAACTTGAGATGAGACATGAAATGTTAATAAAACACTAATTAGAACAAGGTAAATATCTACGGTGAACTGAATATTTTTGTGTATCATTTCCAATCAATCTGTCATTTTCTTAAGTTAAGCAAAAAGTGTGAGAATAGTATTTAAATGTGCCTATTTAGAATACTTAAAATGCTAGCTATGAAATGAACCATAGCAAGACATAGTATTTTCCACTACGTCATTTCCACCACTGAATATTCAGGAGAAAAAAAGAATTTGAGATGTGGTGCAAATGAAACTGGTAATTTATTAATTTATTGATTTTAATGTTTAGCTTTCAGTGCTGTATCATAGTTTTTGTAGGCATAATAATATAAAGGTAATGACAGAAAATAAGTCTTGATTAACATTTGCATTCATCTTTTTTATGTGACATGACATTGTTACTGGTGAGTAACTCTAGTGAATGATCTTGGACTTTCTAGAAAATGAACATTACAGTGCACAGTAACTATATTGACATAGTTCAATCCCTAGCTAGTGTACTGACTACTCCACTTGGGATCTAATTGAGCCACACCCCATTACACCTGCTTTGTTTACCTCATCACTGCACTGAGGAATCCAGCACGGCTTCACCGCACTATTTTTGGCTGTCATTTTTCGTTTGTTTGGTCTACTGTGGCGTTTAACATTCTTTGAAAAGAAAACGATGGCTATTGTGAACTGAGCTAATAAAACTGTTTATCCATGTGCTAAGAAGTGTGTGTGTGTAAAGAGCACTTGAGATTTGTCCCAAACCACTGCACCCTTTGTGACCGTTGGAGTGGGTGTGATCCTTAGCCAACAAAGCTTGTTTGACTTGTAGAGTTTATTTTTCTGTTAAGCGTTCTGTTCTGTTAACTCAGTTGTCATTACAAGCTGTTAAAGACACAAAGCCTTTTTTTGCGTCGTAATTACAACAGTCAATTATTCGAATTTGCTATTTTCAGTCATCTAATTCCCGTCTAAAACATCACATCAGACTGTAAGAATAAAAAAATGGCTGAATGGTTTTATACCCAATTTTCTCTACCTATGTAACAAAGCGATTATTTTCTCTCCCCCGGAAACAAAATTAGAAGGTACAGTTCCTATTCAATGGGCCATTTGTCTTCCGGCGGCAATATATAAACTGTCACAGCGTGAAATCGTTTTTTTTGCCTTGGTTCATTTCAAATCAGAGATTTCGAGCACATTAGTATCGCAATTAGAGGGCTTCAGTTATGCGTGAAGCTACCCATGGAAACACAGAGCCCGGTGCTGACAGTCCCTTTTCTTTTCTTCCAGGACTGTCGGCCTTTAAGAAGGTGATTGGGCCCGTACCCTAATCGCCACAGATAATAAATTGATCAACTCTTAAACTTCTGAGAGGGTTGAATGGGGCTCACCCCGTCCATTGAGCGTGGACGGATTACTCACGCTTAGTTGGCTCTAGGTAGGCTTTGGCAAGCCTCCCCACCAGGCCTGGGAATGGGGCTGCATTGAGGCCCATTCACAAGCGCCTGACACAGAGCATGCTTTTATACCACACTGCTTTATTATGAGAAGATCCCCAGCCGCTCGTCCTTGCCGTACTCTTTCTTGCACGTTAAGAAAAGGTTATCCCCTACCTTAATCCATATTGCAATGTGGATTAGAGTGCGCGCGCGTGTGTGTGCGCGTGTGTGTGTGTGTGTGTGGGGCGAGCGGAGTGTTTCAACTTCACACAGGTTTCCCCCTCCCCATGAGTCACTCACTCTCTCTCTGTCACCCTGTTCTCTCTCTCTCTCTCTCTCTCTCTTTTTACAAAGTGCCCATAGGCTCTGGTAAAGGATTTGCATCTTGAATGGGCAACCTGCAGTTCTCCTCAATGAAGACATCAGATCAAAGTTCAACCAGTCAAAGCCCTGCTAAAACGTTAAGGAGGCCGGCACGTACACAAAGGCATGGGATGAACGGCAACTGCTGTCTCAGGAGAGGGTACAAAAACAGACTGGAATCCCTGATCCAGATTAAGAGTGGATTATGGCGTTCACAATGAAGCCGGTTTCATTTGAATTCACTAAAGAATTTTGTTCAATATTTCAATTTTTAATGGTTATTATAAACTTTACCATAGAATAAAAATGGGGCAACTTCATTATTCCTCTTCTGGAACTTTGGTTCCATCCAAAGTTTTCCACCTGTTTCTTGTAGCAACTTTTTATTTTATCATACCTAACTTTATCCTTTTGAAATATATTTTAAAATGTAATTTAAATGTAATTTATTCCTGTGGAAAAACTGAAATTTCAGCAGCCCTTACTCCAGTGTCTCATGATCCTTCAAATGTTAAAAACAGTTGTGCTGTTTAATATTTTTTCTGTAAACTGAACACTCTTTAACTTTCTATTCAGCAGAATTCTTTTGTATCATAAATATCTTTACTCTCACCGCTTGATCAATTAAATATTTCCTTGCTGGATTAAAAGCATACATTTCTTTAATAACGTCTATGTATAGGAATCAAATGTAGTATCTGACAGTACTTGCTGTACTGTCTTTAATTTATTCTCTAAAAAATTTATCTTCACCTTATGGTTTTGCCAAATCTGATCAATTTGTCTTTCTAATTATTTTTAGAAATAATACACTCTCAGAAATAAAGGTACAAAAGCTGTCACTGGGGCGCATCTTTTCAAAAGGTACACTTTTGTACCTATTAGGTTCAAATATGTACACTTTAAGTGCTAATATGTACCTTTAAGGTACCAAAATAGACCCTTTAGGTACAAACATTTACCTTTTGAAAAGGTACTGCCCCAGTGACAGCTTTTGTACCTTTATTTCTGAAAGTTTGTAATAATATTTGTACCTAATTTGTATTGATTATTTCCAAAAATGTTCATTTTCCAAAAACGTCTTTAGCTCAATTAAATCTAAAATAGCAGTGCTAAAGACAATATACTGGCAGCCCTAGTCATTATCTTATCAAACAATGGCAGGCCTGTTCAAATTAAACATTCTTCTGTTGACAGGTGTGTACGGATGTGCTTCTCTTGCCGTGTAACTCATGCACGTTTGTGTCTGGGGTTGTGAGTGTGACAGACAGGGGTTTACTGTGACAGAGAGACCCCCACACACTCCCGAGAGACGCTCTCCCTCCCTGACAGACAGCATAGCACAGATAGCTCATCTTCCAGGTGAAGGGGTGTCTGTGTGCGTGTGTAAACGTAAAGTACACTGCGTAGGAGTAGTGTGACAGACAGAGGCGCAGTGTGCATGTGGGTGTATCTTGATTAGACAGGTTCAGCACAGCAGAGGCAGGTGAAGGCGCTGCCCTGATTCAGCTGTGGACTGTTTATTAGAGAAGGGTGGAGGGATAGACTGATGGTGGGGGGTAGATCAGGTGTTTCTCACCCAGCCCCTCATTAATAGCTCGTTCATTATTTCTGATTTAGCACCAGAGTGCTGCGGTGGTGTCAACTCTTAACTTCGTTCATTAAATCATTAATTTTTTTCCAGACGGTAAGTGAGGGCAGTGTAATGAAGCCATCACAGTCTCAGCAGAATTCACCCCTTGTTAAGCGTCTCTTGCAGGTTGTGAATGGCAGTCACTTATTAACAGCTTCCCCAGTGTCCTAATGACAGCACTTATCAATGGTCTTCCGTAGAACTGTTTGGGTAGACTTGTGTTGCATGCATTACGATTGTTTGGGCTATATATTCCTTACACTAACAGAATGCACCGTGTTATTTTATATTTTTATTTGATTTGACCGTGATATTTTATATTTTTTTTTAATTTGACATTTACATTCATGTTTTTGGCAGATGTTTTTATCAAAAGTGACGTGCATAGCATTCAAGTTTCCCATTTTATCAGTTTTTGCTATCCCTTAGAATCGAACCCATGATCTTGGCATTGTAAGCACTATGCAAGCTATTTTTTGTTTTTATATATATTTTTAGTGTATTTTATATATATATATATATATTTGTTTTTTTTCTTGGACACCGTACTTTGGAAATGCCAAAGTTTTCTGTGGTACTTTTTTACTCTGGCTCTCGTTTGAAGTACTGTGGAAATATGGTGAATGAATATGAATATGGTGATCATTTCAGTATCCTGGTATGTATCAAAGTTACAATCTGATCCCAACACTGTACCATTGAAGTCGCCTTTGGTCATTTTAGGCATACAATTTAAAGCACCAAAATAAAAACAAAATATAAACTAAACAAGCTAAATAAAAACAAAACAAACTAATTATAGACAAAACATATATGGTACAAAATATAAACTACAAAATAATAAAATTTTGTCTACATATAATTTTGTCTGTATATATAATAAACAACATAAAGTTTTATATATAAAAAGACAATGAGATATGTCTAAACTGAAACAAAACATAAAATCTAGCTAAACAAACTAAATATAGACAAAACACAAGTAATTATTGTCTAAATATATATAATATATTTTTTTTAAACAAAGGTCTGTCCTGTTATCTGAAGCAAAACAAAATCTACCATACATAACATAAATAAACAAAACAACTTAATTAAATTTAGACAAAATATAAACCGTTATTTAAAATAAACAAATAAAATATTTATCCTGGTAACCGAAAGGTTATAGTTTTGAAGCCCAAAAGGGGCATTCTGTGAGCTATATGCATTTTGTCCTGGAGCAAAGCACTTAATCCCAGGTTATTCATAGGGGATTGTGTCTATAATTGGGGGCTATTGTTTTAGAGGGGGGATACTATTTACTTGTTCCTCTTTAAATGTGTGGTATTATATGAATAGCAAGACAAACTGGTATGATAATCATGAATATATTGACTGAACTCATCATCATCTTCATAATCCACCATTATATCCACCCCCACTATCTCTTTCATTTGTAACACCCAGTTGTTGTCACCAGTCCCTGGGATGCCGGTTCAGGAGTTGAGAACAGGCCCAGGTACCCGACGAAGCCTTGTTAAAGCTCTCTGAGCCCTCTCCTCCCCTGTTATCTTGTTACTAATGTTTTCCTCCCTTTACCTCAGGGATTCAGTTGGCCTCCAGGGTCTGCCATCATCAGCAGCAAGCAAGCTGTTTCCAGGCAGCTCAGAGGCAAACAAGTATTGTTGAGTGTCATATATGACAACGCGCAAGTCTTTTTTTTCCACTGTGATCTGGCCAGACGCCACATGTTAAAGGGCATCATGCCTTTCCCACCATAAGTTTACTCCCTTTCAAATGTTGTTTCCTCTTTTAAGCCTGAATATAAAGGAGATAATGCTGGATAGAGATTTATGCAGAGTATTTCAAGTTAAGATTGATTTTATGCACAATATTTTAATAAGATATTTTTTTTATTAATACAGATTTATTGATTTTGGCATTTTTGTGTGTTCACAACCACTTTATTATTTTAAACAGTTATTTTTATATATATTTGCCACCTATTATATCCGGTTCCATTTTTTCCTTTATTTTATTTATTGTAGTATGGACTTAGTTGTCGATATGAAGTCCAATCCTACAGTTGTGTGATCCAGAACAACTAAAATTATTTTTTCTTGTTGTTTAACAAAAAACTGGAGAACACTCTTTACAGCAGTTAAACTGCTTTCATATCCACTTCAGAATATGTGGAGAGACATTATAAATCCCAATGGAGCGCAGCACTTTGAATGCTGTAAAGTGCACAAATGAAGCCCGGTTGATGATTCTGACAAAAGGCAGTCTTGTGATCTTGCGGCGTGACATTTATTTGGCTTTTCTCCTCAGTGTGCATGAAGTCTCCTCCACGACCCTAAGCTTGACATGCCAAAAAAGTTGTGACTTGCTTTTGAAAGCTATCCAGCCTTTTATAAAGGAAGTCTAGACAGTTGATTGGTTGTTTTGCATTAGTTTAGTGCTTCTTTCAGTAGATTATTTTTAAACGGCATATAATAGTTCTTGCCAAATGTCTTTGTGAGCTCTTGAATATATTTATTTGTATAGTTTGCCATAATACAATGGGAATACATTTTTTAAAGTAAATATACACCATGTATTAATAGAAACAGACTCTTATTGTCTAAATTAACTAAAGAAGGTTTTGTGATTAAATTATAAAACAACTTTCAATGCATAAATTCTGGTGGAAAATCATATTATTATTATTTTTTATATCTCCTCTGATAGATAGATAGATTGATTGAATATTATTCCTTTTACTATAAGATTAGCCAGAACAGAGATTTTTATAACTAAGCTTTGTTTAAAATAAAAGACTTGTTGGTAGGTTTTCTTTCTTGTGTCTGTCTGTGTCTCTTTTTCTGTGTGTGTGTGTGTGTGTGTGTGTGTGTGTGTGTGTGTGTGTGTGTGTGTGTGTGTGTGTGTGTCTGTCTGTCTGTCTGTCTGTCTGTGTGAAGTGGTATATATGGTTTATGAGGACTCAAATCTGTATAATAATATGAGTATTACAACATAAAGGTGGTTTATGAGGACACTGCCTATGTCCCCGTAAACCAAAAGGCTTAAAAAACATACTATCTAAAAATGCACAAAGTCTCCTGTGCGGGATAAGTTTAGGTGTAGGGTAGGTGTAGGGCTGTAGCACATACAGTTTGTACAGTATAAAAACCATTACGCCTATGGAGAGTCCCCGTAAACCACATATGCCAGACTGTGTGTGTGTGTGTGTGTGTGTGTGTGTCTCTCTCTCTGTATGTGTTTGTTTGTTTGTGTGTGTGTGTGTGTGTGTGTGTGTGTGTGTGTGTGTGTGTGTGTGTCTCTCTCTCTCTGTCTGTCTGTCTGTCGTCTGTCTGTCTGTCTGTCGTCTCTCTCTCTCTCTCTCTCTGTCTGTCTGTCTGTCTGTCTGTCTGTCTGTCTGTCTGTCTGTGAGTTCGTTCTGAACCGAACCCCCCTCCCATTTCACTATCACACACAATAAAAAGGCACTTTGAATGAAACTTACTTAGCTTCTCTCTTGTGGGCTAATGAGGTTCTGTTCAATATGCTATTTTCCATATTCCATTTGATGTGTTTAATTATTAATCTTGTGAAATATTAATGCTACGGGAGCCTTCTGCGGTGGCTGTTAGGGGAGGATAACTCCTGATAAGTGTTAATGTATCAGAAGCAGTGCAAATTTAGTGTGAGAGCTGCTCCAAGATCAGTAAGCTTTTGTTTTTTGTGGTTGCTAATGCTCTGACTTTTAATGAACGCTGTGATATTAGGGTGGCATAACTACATGCTGTGTTTGCATTGATTTTATGTATGTAATTCAATTCTATGTTTATTTGAATGCATGCATGTCAGTATTGGGAAGTATCTAACTGTACGACCCTGTTTACACCTTGTGTTAATATCAGTTTTGATCCATTTGAAATGAGATGGTGCTAAATCAGGGCTGTTATGGTTAACTAAAACTGTAACTAAAATTAAAGCTATTAATAACATATTTTTTGTTTAACTTGGTGTACTAGAATAAATAGAACTAAAACAACAAAATATGACAAAAACACAAACAACAAATTAGTAAAACTTTAATTAAAATAGAAATAAAACCTGATTATTTATTTTTTTAACATTAAGTATAATAGTATCACAATAATACTGGAAATGTCAACAGAGTCTAAATTATTTTGAGATTCAGGCATATTTTCGAAAAGCTTGATTGGTTTATTATAATTTGTAATGTTTTGTTTGTGTTTTATAATCACAGTGACCCAAGATGTATTTTAATACCAAATGGAAAGAGGCCCTAAAAAAACAAACAAACATAAAAAAAAAATTGTTTAATTAAAAAATACATTTGAATGATTCTGTCATTTGTTTGAATTTGTACAGGAACTAGATTTAAAATGTAATTCAGAGATTTAAGTCTCTCCATTGCATTTTTCTGTAGCAAAATATTTAAAATAATTATTGAATAAATATATCTGTAAAAGGACATATTTCATATTAACAAATATAATAATGTTAATTATTTCTACTGTTCATTACACTAGTAGCTTCAGTGTTGTTTACTTAAATCTACTATTTCTAAATAGTAGCTTGGCTATAGTTTCCCTACTTGAAATGAAGTGTACTTGGCAACCTCCAACTCTAGTGTAGTTTTCTCAACACTGGTGCATGAGTGTCTATGTATGTATCCTAATGCTCTGGCCCTGTGTACATTCTGCTGATGGTCTGCCTTACTGTACATTGGGGTCACAGCCTGCTGGAGACGGTGTCAGCTGGGTGGGCATATGGAAGTCTTGGCCGCTGGTGCAAGCAGACTGTGGGCAACCCTGGGTCCAAACTTGGGCACATTTGTTCTATAGGCAGAAGGCAGGGGCAACCCCTATACCGGCCACACTCTAAGGACCCGGGACAGCGGCCCCCACCAGATGCCTGTTTTTGTTCACACAGTGCACTGCGCCATTTTGAGATTAATCTTGCTGTAATTTGGTTTAAAATGGTTCATTTTCCGAAACGTCCATGTTGTTCTGAAGTGGTTTTGAAAGCATTTTAAGCAGACGCTCATTTTGTTATTCCGTTTTCTCAAACTTTGAATAATATATAATTGAAAGTCTGTTACATCCTGTATGAAATGGTTATATAAATATTTTTTGGAAGGCTATTCTCTGGTGTTCATTTTGCAAACTCGCAATCTAGTAGTTCTGGAGCTCTGTTTATGTCATTTCATATGTCAGGCTGATTAACTGTAAGAGCTACTAGCAAATTAGGAGCTCTTGACTCGACCCAACTGAGATGACGTATTTTGAAATGGACAAAAAAAAAGAGAGAAGAAGAAACCTGGCTCTCGGAGCATGAATGTTTGATCAGCTCTATGCTGCTGAAAGCCTCGAGTTGAGTCTCTACCACACAATTGACCTGAAAGTTTAATAATAACTCACTCATGGGGTGCTGCATGTGTGTCAGACTGTGTTTCTGCTTCTATATCTACATCTTTGCTTGTATTTTCATCTATATTTCTGTGTGTGTGTGTGTGTGTGTGTGTGTGTGTGTGTGTGTGTGTTTTACAGAAAATTTGACACCCCCCATCCCATTCTGGATGAAAAGGGTCCTGCGAGAGAGGAGAGTACAGCCAACCACATGGCAGGGCAGGCGCGGTGTCCTGGGCTGGGGCCGTATGGAAGGTCAGGGGGGTTGGCGAGTAGCGGCAGCCAGGATTCTGAAGGAAACAGTGGGAGAATGGGGCGGCTTGAGCCCGCTGGTCACCAGCCAACACACCCAACCTCGAGAGTTCGCTTTCCTCGACTCTCAGTCTCAAAGCACTCCATGCAAAACGGTATGCAGAATGACTCAATGTAGTTATTTGGTAGTAATGTTAATGTTGCTGACATTCTGAGCTTAGTTATGAAAATTATAATTGGCATAAGCAGGGCTTATTTGTGACTTCACAATACAATCTTTAAAGTGTTCAAGTGGAGGTTTTCGCAGTGATGTCATAAATGAACCGTTCTGGGTTCCCCAAAGAACTATTCACTAGACACTTCGTAAAAGAACCAGCGTTTTCTTATTCTGAAGAATATTTAATAAACTAAATAACTTTTTTCTGAAATGAAAATGCTCTATGTATTTAAAATCTCTTTATTGAATCATCAATGCCAATAAAGAACCTGTATTTTTAAGAGCGCTTGCCACTTATTATCTTTGTGTTGCAAATAATTAATGTACACAAAATATTTTAGTTTAATTTGTATTATGCTAAAAGATTGATAGGGGGGGCAGACAGATAGATACATCGATAGATCGATACATTTTTACGAATATTTAAGATTAAATGTTTTGAAAGAAAAAGTTTATTTTTGTTTGCACATATTGTTAGCATTTTGTTTTTCAGCATTGATAAAAACAATAACCTTTATTAATAATGGAGCACCAAGTAGGCATATTATAATGATTTCTGAAGGACATGTGACATCTTATTACTGTAATAAGTTATTTTAAATTGTAATAACAATGTATAATTGATTTTTTTTTTTTCGTAAATTTAATATATTTCGTATTTTTATTCAAATAAATGCAGTCTTTGTGAGCATGAGATAAAATTAAAATGGTAATTATTACAAACTTTTGCATTGTATTTTTTCGAGAGTGATTTAGAACATTTACGTGAGAAACAATGTTTTATCTATTCATTTATTTTTTGAGCTGCCGATCTAATTTCATGAGAAGCTCTCCATGTCTTTGTCACAAACTCTTTTCAGTCTATATACAAAACAGTCTCCACACCAGTGATACCAAACCTTTGCTCGGTCTCGCTTGTGTTTTAAAGTAGGACAAAACATTTTTTTTTCATGAAAATTGCATAAGGCCAGGCCAACAAACATGGAAAAGGGGGCCATGTGAAATATTGAAAAGGTTGAATAATTCAGGGCATCCGGTCATGTGTTAAAAACAGGATTTTGGGGAGAGGGGGTGGAGGAGAAGGTGAGGCGTAAGGGGAGTGATCCCCCAGCCGCTCTCCACCCTCCCACCTGCAGGGTGACAGTCCTCTCTCCTGGCCTGAACCCCATCTGGAACGGGACGGGATTAGACCAGGCCTGACAATAGTGCAGGAATAACTATGGAAAAAGTTCAATTCAAACTGCTTCTGTTCTAGCTTTTTCCAATTGTGGGCATTTATTTTTAAGTATTACAGTCTTTTCATGTCACAGTATAATATTGTTTCCATTTTAATCAAATGCAAGTATAATTTTTCCTCATTTGTACTTTACTTAAAATAGAATCTTAAAAAAAACTATTACATATAAATTAATTTTAAATAACTGAAAATAACGTGCATTCAATTAATTCAATTAAATGTATTATTTATGTTGTGTCCATATTTTTACACAGCTAAAATTTAGTTATAGTTCCCATGATTATATGAATATTTTAATATTTATGTATAAAACATACATGTAACTGTTATGTTTATTTATCATTTTGACGTGTACTTATATTTTACATAATATCAAATTAGCCTTACCTCAGAGGACATCTGTGGGCCAACTGCTAGTATTTTTGCTTTTACCAATCAACCTTCATTTTTATTTAAATAAAAAAATAAATACAAGCATTATTTTTCCTCATTTGAACTTCAAAATATTGCATGAATAAAAAAAAATGATTACATGAATACAAATAATTAAATTACTTGAATAAAAATAATTAAATTTAATTAAATTATGCTGTGTCCATCTCTTTATGCAGCATTTTATGGCTACAAAAGTAAGTCAAATTGTTATAGTTCCAATGATCCTGTGCAAAGTTAATCCAATCACAGGTATAAGACATAAGTACATGAATTATGTTTATTTTTAACATTATGACACATACTTTTATATTTTATAGGATATGAAAAGTAGCATTACTGCAGCTGACATCTATGGACCAACTATTGATTTTCTTTCCTTTACAAATCAGCCCTCGCATGCCTGAGGTATTCTGCCACACACACACGTAATCGCACACACACACTCCACGTCATCCCCTCTGAAGTGAATGGAGGGGTGGATGGGGTTCTCTCGTTCTCTCACACAAAAAAGTGCATTAGGGGCTGGGAGGGGTACATGGCAACTGCTCACGTGTTGTCAGGATAGATTAGTGTGACACGACTCAATCAGACGTTCAGCTCGGCAGACAGGCTCGGGGGAGTTTTGCAGAATGGCGTACGAGATCCCCATTGCTCTTGAATACACACACACACATTGGCCATCTCCACTTCTAGTTCTTAGAATCAGACAATCAATATTTATTTATATTTATAATCCTATTACATTTGGACATATTGTGTGTTTATAAGTATTGTTGTATTAGCATGTGTGAGCATAAAGCATGGCTAATTGCACTGGATTTCATCAATTTAATCTATACAGAGTGTATATTTTTAGTTTGCTGTTTTTTTTGTTTTATTGGGTTATTTGGTACAAGCTGTGTTTTGTGTGTGTTCGAGCAAGAGAGAGTATGTTTGTTCTCTGTAAATATCAGCAGGCCAACTCAGGTCTCCTCCCACTGTTTTGTTTTCCTGAATGAATGACCCCATTACATCTCTGGCAGGGGAAACTCAACATGGGTTTCTTGTGCAATGGAAACGCATATATATATATATATAATAGGCAAATTATAAAAATATTAGGCATCACAACTGTTTTCAATGTTTTCAAAAGCAAATCAGCTTGTTAAACTGATTTCTTTAGGAACATTTGGCCCTGAAGACTGGAGTAATGATGCTGAAAATTCAGCTTTGCATCACAGGAATAAATTATATTTAAAAAAAATAAACAAACAATTAATCTGTGAAGATTATTCCGAATTACAAAACGTTTTTATATTCTTTCCTCACAAATGACTGAAATGACTTTCCTTTTCAGATGACATCACCAAGCCCTCTTATTTTTCAGCCCCGCCCCTTCAATCTCCTGTCATATAAAGATCGCTTTTCACAATTGAGACTTCTCCTGATGGAAAAAAACAAACCCCACTCACTTTCTTGTTGTTGAATATCTTCTGTCTCGTTAATGTGAAAGTAAAATCAGTTTCATATTGGCTTTAAATATTAGAGAGAGCTAAAAGGTGATATTTGTTCGGTCTTCCAGGGGAGCAAAATGTCACAAACCAAGCTGTTGTGTTTTTACATGAGGTAGAATATGTAGCGCAGCTCTCTGTCTGTCTCAGCTTGCTGTAGCTGCAGTAATGCGTGGCTGAATCCTCCATGCCAGCCACCCTGTCAAATACAATTAGACCAAGAGCACTTCCACTCTTTCTCTTTATTACGCACACGTCTCTCATTTAAAAAAGAAATCTACTGCATTTTTTTCCTGGTGACAATGTAAATGCAGTTATGGACTTACAGTGGAAGCCATAGATTTTCGTTGTACAATGTAAGTGCTTTTCTGCAAAAATAGAGTTGCTATTATTATTAATCAGGCATGTTTGGGATTTGAACAAACCCTTAAAGTGATAGTTCACCCAAAAATGTAAGTTCATTAATTACTCACCCTTATGTACCCACAAATTAAGATATTTTGATCAAATCTGACAGCTTTCTGACCATGAAAAGGTAGCAATGCAACTGATACGCTCAAGGCCCAGAAAGGTAGTGAGGACATCGTTAAAATAGTCCATGTGACATCAATGGTTCAACCTTAATTTTATGAATCTACGAGAAAACTTTGAGTTTTGCATGATCAAGCATCACATTTTCTAGATAAATTGTCCATATTTTCTTGTATTCAACCATGAATATTGCTTTCAATTTTTATATGTAAATTTGTACTCTCTCTCTCTCGCACTCTTGTCCCTGTTTTGGTAGCTGCCCACTGGTGCATTTAATAA
Source organism: Gymnocypris eckloni scoliostomus (assembly GCA_027564155.1). NCBI lineage: Eukaryota > Metazoa > Chordata > Actinopteri > Cypriniformes > Cyprinidae > Gymnocypris > Gymnocypris eckloni. The sequence continues at coordinate 11,882,665 of CM050434.1, forward strand.
AATAAAAACGACTCGAGCATGCTGTAGGCATGGTGCAAGGTGATAGCAGGATCTGCTTACTGTAAATACTGCATAAAAACCCCTCACCTCCGTCACACGCAGAGGTGACTGTGTCAACGAACCCTAGACGACGTAAAGGACCACAGAACCTTAGAATGGTTAGTTGTTCGCTATCCAATAAGAATGGCTGTTTATCTTGTTCTGCTTCATTACATGAGAATAATCACAACATTTTGCTTCATTGCCTCAAGTGTTGAAACTGCACCGCAGACAAAAGGAGCGTGTGTGTTTGTTTGTGCGAGTGTGTGGGGAGGTGTTGCTAGTCCAAGGGGGTGCTTTCGGAGTGGGAATGTTTTGCTGAGTCCCTCATCAGCAAGTCAAGTTTATCCATCTGGGTTGGCGGGTTTACTCTCTTGTCCCTAATTTTCTTTTGTCCTCCGGCAGGGCCTCTCTGTGCAGCTCATACACACACACACACACACACACACACAGACACACAGACACACACACCTCTGCCCGGTTACCTGGAGTGTGTGTGAGCCTCTCACCGGTGCTTTTAAGCCAAGCTGTGAGCTGCCGGCTGACCGAGGCCGAATCTCTGTGCAACCAAGCATGGACTTAAAAACAAGCACATGTTGAATTTATGAATTTCTCACTCAAGTAGATAATATTGTTGTACCATGTACAGATAACAAGATTGTTACATAAATCCAAAACTATATATATATATATATATATCATTTTTTTTTTTTAGTGGCATGTGAATCAGGGACCTAGCAATACAATGTACACTACTAGTAAAAAGTTTGCAATAATTATGATAAAAAAAAACATTCAAATTAGCTTCTTATGCTCACCAAGGCTGCATTTATTTGTTAAAAACAATAAAATTAAAATAGCTATATTTTAAACCGTAATATCAGCTAGTAATATTTTAATAATGATAAAAATTTGTATTATTGTTATTATTATTATTTCTATTATGAATCTAAGCACAGAGCAACCATGTGTGTGTGTGTGTGTGTGTGTGTGTGTGTGTGTGTGTGTGTGTGTGTGTGTGTTTTTAATGTGTATTTATCATACACACATAAACACATTATGTGAGAATATGCACTTTTGTGCATCATATGGACATAAAACAATCTATTTATTTATCTATATGAACAGTATTATTCATTTAAACCATGTCTATTTGCACCGCTTATTACCATCTATTAGATGTTCAGTGATCACATTTTGTGGCTTATTAACTAATCTGGCAACACTTTCCATGTCTGTAGTCAAGAGGAACTTAACAGTTTACCTACTGAAGCTCCTTAATCAAATTACTGATTGAATGATGCCGTTTAAAACCTGATTACATGCGTGGTCTGAGCTGAATTAAGACACTCGAATAGTTCCAAGGTCCATCAAACATTTGCGAGAGCAATGTTTGCGATATTAGGTTAAATTGGTCGTAAATGTCTAGTTAGCGTTTCAAGAGAGAACTCTCTCAGCTTTTTGCTCAGTGTTCTCGTGCCGTAAGGAGCAATGGGTTTAGATAACTCGGCTCAATTGTATTCAGTCTCAATCAGTAATCTCTCTTTTATTTAAGTATTAAGGGCCTATAATGGCTTCTAAGCTCTTGTGGGTGGCCGGTGGTAGCATCTAAAGAGCTTCGGTGCTGCTTCTTTAGGTCTGGCAGATCTTCTCGCAAAGCCACCACCGCTGAATGTGTCTGAATGCCATACCTCTCTCTGATTAAGTCCCCTGGCCTCGACCAGCCGAGCGTGAAAGATCAAATGTGCGAAAACAGAGGAGGGTCCATAGTGACGTGATAGTTATCTGTCCCAGTCAATGCAAGGGAGTGAGATAATGGGTGCACATGAAACAAGTGGGCAGCACTGACAACCCCGGACCTATTTGATCCTCCCCAGACCGTAAAGGGGCTTAAGCCAGGCCTTGTTTCACATAAGAATACTCGTGGATAATTAGCATAGTAGCATACTCCTCCTCCCCTCCTTTCACAGGCCGGCTGCTCTATTGGGTTGGCACCGCTTTGGTGTTTGGGACTTCACCCTCAAATGACCGATCTGCCCCTGTGTTGACCTGATGGCCTCTTTAGCTGACCACTTGATTAAGAGACTTGGGCGTCCTGTCACATTGCCACAGTTCACTTTCTGCTTTGCTCTGCTGAGGACTAAGGTTGTCAGACAACAACAAATCTGAATCAAATAAATCGCAATCAGTTGTCTTTGCTAAAAAAAAATTGACAAAACGTGTCTTGAGATGCCAATATTTGGTTTATTGTCAAATTCCCACATCTATCTATCCATCTATCCATCTATCCATCTATCTATCCATCATTCTATATATACAGTATGTTATGCCTATCATTCTATCTGTCATTCTATAGGTCTTTCTATCTATCATTCTATCTATCTATCTATCTATCGTTCTTTCTCTATCGTTCTATCTATCATTCTATATATACAGTATGTTATGTCTATCATTCTATCTGTCATTCTATCATTCTAACATTCTATCCATTTGTTATATTATTCTATCTATTGTTCTGTCTATCTTTCAATCTATCTACCTATCATTCTGTCCATCATTCTTTCTATATAATTTAAGCAATCAATCATTGTTTGTTTATATAGACGTTTTTTGGTTGTTTGCTGTTTTTTTTTTGCTTCTTGCACCATGCGTGTTGCATTTTTTGACTTTCAGGAGGAAGTAAACTCAATCTCTCTAACATCTATAAAATAGTAGTGTAAATGTATTTGTTATACACATTTCCTCAAAAGATACATGCTTGCTGTGTCATTTGGAATTGCTTTTATTCCCTTCTGTAACTTTGCTTGCATATTTAAGACCAATCTGTCTCTTTAGTTCCCCAAAGGTGCATTAAAAACCTCCACACCCAATAGCTGGGCCTCTCTACTACCACCGGCCCCCCTCTAGAACACAGCCGTGGCAGGCTACTGCCATTTTTAACAAGTTACTTAGCGTCTGCTCTAGGGACTTACCCAAAATCTAGACCACATTAGTCAATGTCCCTATTTAAATATCAGAAATACAATTACCTTTGCTTTTGTCAGAGTAATAGTAATTTTATGTTTGTTGGTTAACTTTGTAACTTTTTTAACATATATTTACAAACAATTGTTACATATCAAAAAATGTCCATTTCTATAATGAAAGAGAAAAAAATGAAGGCATCTTGATGAATCTATAAAAGGCTCCATTTGACTAAATGGTTGTCCTGAATCTCCAGCAAAGGGGTATAATCCTCAATTGGGCCAATTAGCACAAGCCTGCGTTCACTATTCTCATACAAGCCAACTGATTAGAGCTGACACCAGTCTAGTTCTCAGTGCTGCAATGCCAGGTATGATGGGTCTACTTCAAAGAGCCTCCAGGCATCAGCAGGGCAAAGGATTGGAGGCCAACTTTGGCCGGCCTGCTAATCTCCCTGCCGCTAAAGCCACGGCGCTCCCCAGAACTCGCACAAAACCAGCTTACAGTTGCACAATCAGGAGGTATTAAGGCCTGAGTCTGAGTCATGCCAATTGCCTTTGATTTTCTGATCGTCTGACCGAGAGGATGGTCACACGTCCTGTCATATGTTTTTAAGGCACGCCTATGATTATCTGGCTAAGTAATGCATTAAAACTGTTTTTCTGAAAATCTAATCTTTACATTTAGATCTATACAATATATTGGCATTGCCGGGCTTATATTATTTTTTAAATAAATAATTAAGAGACAGTAAAGTCTTTATTAAGTCAAAACAGAAGTGAATACATTTGTAAATAAAACAAATTATTTGATTATTGAACAAAAAACACTATATCAGTTTTTCTACTTCAAAATTTCACATCTAATTCAATGTTACTTGCCGTTTCTTTGTAATTATTTGTGAAACTTACAATTTTAACATAATTGAATAACACTTAAATGTAACTTTATTCTCATCTATCTATCTATCTATCTATCTATCTATCTATCTATCTATCTATCTATCTATCTATCTATCTATCTACAATTTTAATTTACATACGGTTACATTTTCTTAAATATCTTTAGTCAAAACAGTATAGTATTTCAATATCGGCCATGAAAAATTGTTGAATTTTCAGCAGCAATAATGAAAGTATCAGGACATCCCTAATGTTTATTCATACGAGAACTATCAAAATACATGTTATCAGTCCTTTTTTGTTAGTTCTGTCTTTAATGGTGACTCCTCAAACATGTAAAGGGAGCTTTTAGTGAGTCTGCAGCTTGACACATGATTGGCGGGTCTGTCTTTGGAGAGGGTTCAGGTAAAGGCTGGTTGCTGCTAAAGGGAGTTATGTGACTTCTAATTGATGAATTCTTGATAGATTCTGACCAGCAGAATGAAGAGGAAACTTATGTCACAAAGCTTCATGTACACAGCACATTTAAATGCTGTCAAACAAGTTAGTAAATGACTCCATTTTCCTTCTTAGTATACATTCCTGGACTTATTGTCAATCAATTGGTGTACATCATGATTTTGCCAATAAAAAGCTTAATGTGATCAGGTTTTATAGGAAACAAAATATACACAAACTATGACTGCGATCTGAAAGTCACATTTCAAGAAGGCTAAACTAGACCTGGACCAGGTGTAGAAACACAATTTGCTTTGATTACAGGTAGTAATCATCTACATCTTGTTATGGGCAATAATTCCTCTTAATAAATATTGTTTGGTTTGAAGATTGACTAAATGTAGACTGATCTTTTATTCAGTAAAAATAAGTATATGTGCATTCCTCACTAAAACACTAATTTGTCTTCTAGCTAGTAAAAGCTAACAAACTGCAAAACTAATAAATTAGTTTTCCAATTGGGAAATTTAAACGTGATGTTTTATGCTTAAAATTAGATTAAAATTTGATTAATAGCACTACTTGTATAATGGTAAGCTAGGTCTAGGTAGACTTACAGTAACATTCAGGGACATTAGCCTAAGGCTACCTTCAACTTTAGGACAGGTGAGCTATGATGGATTAGTTTCTTCACACTGGAAGGTGGGTTAAGGCTTGGCTAAGAATGTGAAACAGGCATGTAATTAAACTTCTTAAGCGGTCGGAGATTGAAGCTAATGAGAACTTCATCACTGACAGGGTGAGAATTTGGACTACATGACTGGTTTCAAGTTAGCTCAGCTTGATTTGCTTTGGAATGTAGCGCATGCAGCCATTGCGTTTCTCAGAGTTGTCATTGTAGTGATGCTTCTGTTAAGTCATTTTGAGAATCTTAATCATTATTTGTGGTTTTCGTAGTAGTTTTTTTTTTTGCTACTTTGTCTTATTTGCAACTTTATATTTTGCAATCTTGACTTTATTTTCAACTGTAACTTTCCAACCCAATGGAAATTTGTACATATTTAAGAGGTGGCTCGCTTGTATGAATTTGAATGATTTTTGATAAATCGTACGTATTTACAAATTGCCCAATTCATATGAATTTGTACGAATTACCTACACTTAAACCTGGCCCTCAGTGGGGTCTAGACAAATCATGCAAAAATCGTACAATTAGCCACCTCGTAAAATATGTACAAATTGGTCATGAGATAGCATTGGACTGTCACAAATACACATATGTCTCCAAGTACAAATGTATGTGTGTGACATTATTTCTGTCACTTGGAATTTTGTATCTCACAGTGTGGCTTCATTTTTAACAAACGTGCTTCCTTGGATAGACTAAAGACACACACACAACACCAAGATTTTTTCACTCGAACATGATTTATAAATCAGAGCTTAATGATAAATTAGAAATAGACTTGTTCAATATTGAACAATAGATACCAAATATGGTATCTATATTATGACAGGTTTTACTTTCATGGAGATTCTGAGACACATCTTTCTGATGCACATTACATAATTGGTCCTGGTTATTGGAGTATTTAAAGCGCCCATATAAAAAAACATACATTTATGTATAGTTGATAACTCTGTAATGCGAGGTGTAAAATTCATCAACAATGCTTTTAGACCCTTTTTAGACCATCAAGCTCAAAACATGTGAATGTTAGCAGTGGGATTAAAAGGATTCATATATTCATGAGGTATTTTGTGTAGTGAAATAGCAAACCAATTGTAAGTGGTTTCTGTTGTTGGAAGCCCCAGCTACAAGCCGAGCTGCTGGAGACTAGGTCACCAGTTCAGGTCCTTGTCACCTGGAGTAGTGCTCTTATCTGAACTGTTTTGTCAGATCCTGTCATGACATCTGTGCTCCTATTGGCTGCAATCTAACGTGAAACATGTTGGCATCAGCGTGCCAGAGGTACAGCGATGGGGAGAGCGATAGATGGAGGAAGATTGGAGGAGAAAGGGCAACGGTAAAGACGAGACTGCAAATAAGGACAAAATAGGGGTCGGCTTGGGGACTTGAGATTGTGAATTCAAAGCTTGTATTTTGTTCTTGTGCAGTAAATACATGATGGTAGATTTATTATTACCCATTTTATGTAAGATGCAAGGTGCTGTTTTGAGTGCTGAGGGCAAGATGGCCGCCAAAGTGATTATCGGTTAGTTCTTATTAAAGAAAATGTTCAAATGAGTGAAAAAAATACTTGTTCTATTATGTTCCTTGCTTACTATGTCCTTATCAATTACATTCTCAGTAAGCAAGCAGTTCTGGCATTGTTAAGAGCAAATGATTGGAGTGTAAAATAGTGGCATTTTAAAAATTCTTCTTAAACTAATATTCTGGGTTCGCTACAAGTTGACATTATTTTTTTCACTACATCTGACAGCAAAAACTGCCTGAAATTTAGACTCTTACAATGAAAGTGAGTAGGGTCCAATTTTTGTGAAAACAAATCAAGCATTCTCTATGTATATCAGATGCTACTACTTCCCCTGTCTATTCAAATATCCGGTTTTAACAACCTATACACATTGCATAACATCACTTTTGAAATGATTATACTTGCATTTTTAAGAGAAGTTTAATTCCTGCTGTAATGGCATGCCTCATGCAAACTCTACTCTGGGCATGCATTGAACAAACATTAAAAATGCATATGCATATGTGACTTAGCACAAAAATGTTGAAGAGGTTAATGCATTTGGGGGAAAAATCTGTTTGCTTTTCATGGAAGGTAGATAACTTTAAATGAATCTGAATGCAAATGTTCACAGTATTATGTAAAAACAAAATATAAATGAGCTAGTCTTTAAAAACTGGTAGACAAGCGTTATCATTTTCTGCACAGTTTATTTTAACACCTGTGACAAATTAGCATTGCGAGAGGTCACCGGTCATAGTTTTTGCCAGAGAATAATCGGAATGAGACATTTATCAAATAGTCACTTGAGTGGACAACAAGACTGTGAAAGGATGAGCAAACACTTAATGTTGTTTATCTAGCAATTATATTAGCATTACAGACAACTATAAGTTGTTAGATCCTTTGATTTTCAAGTATCAATTGTGCAAAAAACCCTAGTGTTTGGATTGACGGGCATGTGACTGTGGTTTTGGCTGAATTTATTGTTATCAGCATCCCAGGCATGTCCGTATTCAGAGGGGGAAGTCCAAAGGTGGAATTTTGATCCAGGCCATAGAGTGCCATAGCCAGGAGCAATTCATGCTTTGTTTCCACTGGCATTCGACTTAAAAATAACTTTCCCAGAGTTTGTGTCTCGTCCAGATATGGGCTGCTGCAGGACAGGCTGTTTTGTCAGATGGAAGCTTTGGGCTTTGCTTAGGGGGTGTGGGGAGCAACTGTGGTTTGTGAATATAAATTCACATTACACAATCATCTGATCGTTTAACTCGTGCTTTTTTGACATAATGAAGAAATACTGCAATATATACTATATTGCCAAAAGTATTGGGTCACCCTTCTAATGAAAGGTTTGACTACTTTAGTAATTTCCATGAGTACAAATCTTAATGTTTAAGTATATAACGATATTCTAGGGAATTGTGTGCTTCTAATTATATTGCAACAGTTTGGACATGACCCTTTTCTATTCTAACATGACAGTGCCTCTGTGTATAAGGCAAGGATCAGGCTCTGGTGTGACTTTAAATGCAGACCTTGAGCCAAAAATTAATTTGCGTGCATCAGTCAAATGATTAATCACATCCCAAAAGAAAGTATATAAAAAAAATATTGTATATTTAAAATTAACAAAATTAAGTAAGATTGGTTTTTCCAATCTTCTATTGTTCAATTTTGGTGAGCCTGTGCGAATTGTAGCCTCTGTTTCCTGTTCTTAGCTGACAGGAGTGACAGCCGGTGTGTTCTTCTGCTGCTGTAGCCCATCTGCTTCAGGGTTCGATGTGTTGTGCGTTCAGAGATGGTATTCTGCATACCTTGGTTGTAATGAGTGGTTATTTGAGTTACTGTTGCCTTTCTATCATTTCTAACCAGTCTGTCCATTCTCCTCTGACCTCTGACATCAACAAGGCATTTTCTTCCACTAATTAGTCATTCCTTCTGAAGAATTTAGTAATACTTACGTCATTACTAGTGGGTTACCATGACCTTTACTTTAGAATTAATTATACATTATGTATTATTCATATTAATTATGAGCCTGTATAAAGTAGTTCTTATTAGTTCTTAGGGCGGTTTGAAAAATGAGTAGTTACTGATTAGCTAATAGTGAACTACCACATTCGACTAAGCACTATTACTTACTAAATCAATAATCAGAGTTTCTTGTTAGGTAATAGTAGTTAATACAATGTTAATAATGCATTAGTCACTTGTTCCTGTGTAGATATTCATTAACAAAGGATCAGTATTTTAAAGTGTTACAAAATGTCCCTCTCTGTTTACAGAAGAGCCTAAAATGATAACTTTAAAATGAGCTTTTTGTGTGTGTGTCTGTGTCTCTAGTGAAGGATCAAGCAGTGACCATCAGGTCCAAACCCCACAGGTAGCCTTTCAGAGAGGTTGTATAGAGATGTACCAGAGCACAGATAATAAGTATTGATCACCGAAGAATGTACCTTATTGTTGTGGAAAGATTGTTCACGGCCAGGCATAAAGAGTAACACTGCTTCAAAAAGGGTGTCTGTGTAAGTAGATCCGCCTTCTATTTTGTGGAAGATTTTTGAGCCCCATTGTAGGCTGAGGATGATTTTAGATAAACTTTCCCATTGTCATTAATGAGGACGGCTAATACTGAGTGACAAGTGCATTTGGAGAGGGAGAAAAAGAGCCGTTAAATTTGTCAAAGCAGATCATTTCAACTGAGCAAACTTAAGGCCTTTGGGGGTGTTTTTTATCCTCATGAAGCCGTAGCCTTGAACCATTTTCAAAATATACAGAAAAAGCTAAGAAATGCAGGAAGAATCTAGTCTATTTTTGCTGTCAAGAGAAATTTTCAGTGACATTTGGCCTCTTTTGAAATCTGTCACTAACACTGATGTGTATACCTATGTTTTTGTTCTATCGTTTTAGTCTTTTTGTGGATTTCAAATGCCAGTCACTGATGAAAGTGACAATTTTGCAGTAGCATAAAATCAGCAAAACATTCAAAGAGCATATGTTTGTGTTATATTTGGTAAGATTTTTTTAAGATAGTGTTTTGGTTACACTTTAGTTTGATAGTCCACGTTAGACATTCAACTACCTATAAGTAACTTTGCTACTACATGTCAACTAATTCTCATTATTTTGACTCATTAAAGAGAGTTAGAAGAGAGTTGGGCTTGTAATCTAAAGGTTACGTGTTAAAATCTCGGGCCCGACATTAATTGTAGGTGGGGGTAGTGAATGTACAGCACTCTCTCCACCCTCAATACCACGACTGAGGTGCCCTTGAACAAGGCACCGAACCCCCAACTGCTCCCCGGGCGCCGCAGCATAAATGGCTGCCTACTGCTCCGGGTGTGTGTTCACTGCTGTGTGTGTGCACTTAGGATGGGTTAAATGCAAAGCACAAATTCTGAGTATGGGTCACCATACTTGGCCACGTCACTTTTAAAGTTTTAAAGTTAAGTTGACATATACTTGCAATGTTTCTCATAGTCAGTATGTTTTATGTTGTGGACCCATCAAAATAAAATGTTAGAAGATATTAAGCAGACAGTCTACTAATACTCTAATGACACGTTGATGTAGTTGCAAAGTTACTTACTGTTAGTAAATTGTCTAGAGTGGACTATCGAAATAAAGTATTACCAATGTTTTAAGTCTCACCAAGGCTGCATTTATTTAATTCAATTTATTTATTTATTTTCAATTTAAATTAAGCTGTTTTCTGTTGTAATACATTCTTCATAATTACTCCAGTCTTCAGTGTCACATAATTCAGAAATCATTATAATATGCTGATTGCTGCTCAAGAAACAACTATTATCAGCATTGAAAAACAGAAGTGAATACAATGAATAGAAAGTTCAAAAAGCAGCATTTATTTTAAATAATAGTCTTAACATTATAAATGTATAAATGTCTGTTTATGCTTCATGCTAAATATTCCGATACTCCTAACCTGTGGATGAATATTCTGGAACTGAGACGATACATTTTATTTTTAGCTTTTGTATTTCAAATTTATCAATTTCCATTTTACCTCTTGCAAAGTTCTTTACTCGCCCCCTGTGGCACCTCTGAAACTTTTCGCTAGTTTATGCCAGTCGAGCCACAGCAGATGCTAATGCAAAAGCCACTGTGTCCCTTTCAGCATTTCTCTGCCACATTTCCACAGCTCCCAAGTCTCTGCCATTAATTCAGTCTGTTAGGCTATTCATGTGATAACTATCTGAGGATATTTCATGTGAGCAAGCCATTTCCTGTTCATAGACCCAATCACTTTTGCTGAGAACTAAGTGATATAAAAATAAGATGAGAAAATTGTCTTATATGATCTCAGCATTTTCTTCAAAGTCGAAAATGCCATTCTTTGTATTACAAAACAAACATAAATACTAACCAAATCAACTTCTTTTTACAACATCTCGCCTTACCTTTCATTCCGCGGCTTTGAAAATTGATGCCCATTTGGCAGATGCCAAAGCTCTTAGCCGACACATTGTGCAAGAAAATATGACAGGTCTTAATTATCAGTAATGAAGCAGGAATAAGCTGCACACTTAGATATAATATACTAAACGACCTTTCAGGGGCTAGGAGTGATGATTAAAGGTATCCGTTTCATGAATCATGCCTCATTTAGTCGCTAGTCTTTTGTGTTGGCTAATGAGCGCAGAGCGACGTTTTTAAGTTGGATGTGTAAATGGTTGGAAAGTGTAAAGGCTGATTAAACTGATTTAGTGTCTTGAGACAAGTCGAACATTACTTTAGTTTAGAAGAAGCTGCTAGCCGTCTTTATCGCCGGTTTCTCATAGAGCTGATAAGGACCCTGCTGTCTCATGCTGTTTATTTTATTAGCATACTCAAAGATTAGCATAGGCGAAGGAGAGAAATTGTACTTAACTCTTTGTTTTCATGCAATGGGAGTCTTTAAATGCAGTATTAATTCATTATTATTGTGGAAGTAGGAAATGGATGAATTGTGAAATGCTAAAGGATAGCACGCTAAAGGCTAGCACAGAAAAACTGAGCTGTAGCAGTTTGCACAATCCGTAACTTGATGGCTGGTTTTGAGTGGTATTGCAATAAAATACCAAAAACAATCTGTAACTCTTTTACGTTTTGATGAATTGGTGGCTAATTCGTATGAAATTATATGTTAATCACACTTATTCATACGTTTCTGTATGGTCTGCTTACTCAAGTGACATGAGGGGTGGACCTTCATGCTGACTTTTTTTCTAAAAAATCATAAACTTTTTAATTTTTATTTACGTTTTACAATTTCATATGAAATCACCACCTTGTAGAATAGTTTATATATATATATATATATAGAGAGAGAGAGAGAGAGATCAGTGCATGGAAAACAAGCTGTAAAAACAAGTAGTCAATGGTATGTAGTTAAAGGGATAGTTCCCCCAAGAAAATCTAAATTCTGTCATTACTCACCCTCATGTTGTTCCAAACCTGTACGAACTTAATTCATGCTCAGAACACAAATTAAGATATTTTTTATGAAATCAAAAATATTTATTGTACTTATGATAATTATTCCTAAACTGAATAAAAAGTATAAAAAGCAAAACACACCTGATGCGCATTCTGTATTATTTTATAGAAAGAAGAAATAATAAGAAATAAAGAAATAATTTTGTAGAACATGTCCTGATAAATTCTTTCAAGTAGAGTTAAAAAAAAAAAAAATAGTTGAAAAGGTATATTGCCATTTTAATCCTGCTAAAATGATTTGAATGGACGTGACGTCACAGTTCTAGCTTCTCAGCTCATAAATACACATTTCACTGGAGGACACCAATAGCTCCAACCAAAGATTCTTAGTTAGGAAATGTTTTAGTTGTTTAAAACGGAAGGAATTTGCAGTAAAAATGCATAAAGACAGTGTTCGGTTTCCCAAAGAATAAGACACGTGGGATGTTACATGACTGTTAGCAAACTCGCTAAAGGTCTTTGAGGGCTGGAGGCTTGAGTTTGAGGTTGTGCTGTAAAATTTCCTCAGTATCTACCTCTTAACCACCCCCACCAACCCCAGCTGCCTCCAAATGAAGATGCTGAAGGGTTCAGCTTTGGGCATGAAGCTTCATGAAACTGGTTACATGCAACTCACTGACTGTAGTGAGTATGTGGTCGCTTAACTTTAGTTTTAAAGATGTGTGTCAGTGTAATTCTGTATATATATTAAAACATTTATTAAAAAAGATATATATATTTTGACTGTACAATAAAAATGCAGCTTTTATGTTGCAGTCCGTTTACTCGCCCAGAGCACCAATGGTAATATTTCTTCAGTTTCAGGCAGAACAATGTTGTTTTTCATTACTGGAAAACACTAGCTGAACAATTAAGCCTGTGTTGATTAAGATGTAAATTCTTTTTAATTAGAATGTAAATTCTTACATTTATATGAAGACATCAACTGTCAACGTTCCATGTGATATCTGTTTTTTTCAGCCCACTGGCTGAATGAAGCTTTCATCGTTCATTTAGGATGCTAAAACAATTTTGCTCTCCCTTTTGTTCCTCGATTCCTGCATTCCCTTTTGACATTACTTTTGTTTGTATTGCCACTCGCATCCCGTGCAGTAGTGCCTTGGGACTCCAAGGAAATTCGGAATGAAAATTGAGTTCATTCAGTGTGCACCAATTACTTCTGCTGAATATTCCTCAATGCAAATCAAGCCTGTGCTCATGAAAGGTCCACATGTATTTGAAATAATTAATTTTCTCCTCTTTGGGAAGCTCACACCGGAGCTTCTAATGTTTTATTGTGTCTTTATACACACTGGCACACACAAACTTATTCATTGACAACCGTGTCAATATTTCTGTTATCTGTCAATTTAATTTCCATTTTTAATTGTGGGATTTATATCATACAATAAATGTTAAACACAGGGAGTGAAATTGGCATCGTAGGTGCTCTGGGGACCGATATCATCTTTAGCCAGATCTGAATCAGGATTATTTGGCTAAGTTAACGGATGTTGGTTGCCTGAGACAGGCTTTGTTTAGTTGAGCTACGGTGCACGTGTTTAGGATAGAGAATGAGGAGGTGGTGATGACTCCCTGGCTGAACCCAGGGCCCGAGCTTGAGAAGAAGAGCCCCAGGGAGGACGGCCCGATCAGGGTTAATCTGGGCTGGGGCTGCCTCTAAGCCTTCTGGAGCTGACAGGGTGAGAGCCAGAGGCAACCTCTCTTTCCTTCACTGTGTATATGTGGCCTTGTTTTTTTAAGCTGTTTGAACGTCTATGTGTGTTATTTAAATTTTTAATATCTCTGTTTTTCTATGATATTTATCTATTTGTCTGTCTGTTTGACATATTTCTTTCTATCTGTCTGTTTGTCTGACAAGTCTGTCTGACAATTTTTCAGTCTATGTATTTGTCTGTCTGTTTGTCAATTTTATTTCTATCTGGCATTTTTCTCTGTCGTTTTTTATTTCCAACTGTATGACATTTTTCTGCCTGACTGTCTTTCTAGACAGACAGATGGATGGATGGATGGATGGATGGATGACAAAACATGGCTACCACCGGAGAAGAGATTGTGTTCATACTATGATCTGAATCAGATGGAAACAGAACTGCACTTCCTAACAGAATGCTCCAAATACATGGACATGCGGACAGTGTTCTATGATAAAATACAGCAGATCCATCAGACATTTAAAACTCTTTCAAACCAGGAGAAACTGCCGTATCTGTTCGGAGAACACAAGAACTGCTGTGTGTTTGCTGCTCAATATGTGTCTGCCTGTCACGATAGAAGAGAAAACACTCAATCTGCCCTGATCTGATGTTTCCAGCACATGTAGATTATATTATGCCATATTACTGTATTCTATTACTTAGATGTATATTTTGCTTCTGTAAATCTGTCTAATCCCGTATCTTGTTTTTTTCTAGTTTATATACTTATATTAGTAATTAATTTGCACTACATGCTTAATACTTTTTTATATATTATTATTATTATGACTGTTTTTATTATTATTTTTATTTATTTTAATAAACATGTGCACTATTTGTAAGCAGCCCAGCTACAATTGCTTTGGCAAGACAAATGTCTAGTTTTTGTCATGCCAATAAATGCCAATTGAATTGGATGGATGGATAAAACACATCTTTCTAGAAAGACAGACAACAATTTCAGATAGGAATACAAATGACAGATAAACAGAGATGGATGGATGGAAACATGTCAGATACATACACAGTCAGAAAGCCAGAAAGAACATGTTGTTTGTTTCCCTTTGCTTGTAGTAGTAGTGTAATATTGTTTCCTCCGATTTTAAAATCAAACCTGACGAGTGACGACCATGTTCCTCACAATGCTACTTACTGGAGTTTATCTGATCTCATTCGGTTAGCAGGAAGGTGTTAGTTTCTCATTACTTTTTTCGGTGTGTGTGTGTTTGGCTTATGGCACAACCTTGCTCTTGCTCTTCCAAATCCCTCTTTGGCCCCTCTTAGCTAACTTGTTGACTAACAAGTTGTGGCTCTTTTCTCCTCTCGGCACTTGGTTCAAGACAACTACTTGAGACGAGAGGGGAACATTTATCCTAGAGGCCACTTGTGGCTACTCAAGCAGAAAGACGTAACTCTCTCTCTTTCTCTCTTTCTTTCCTCTCTCTCCACAGCATTCCACATTTTTAATGAGTTTCTTCACAAACACTCTAGGGCCGCCTATTCTCTCTCTAGTACTGGCTAAAAGGGGATTTGTCCTAATTAAGAAGGCCGGACATGTATGTGATAGCACACAGTGCCCACACATTACTTTTTAATCACCTTTAGTTTGCAAAAACTGATGATGACCCTAATTTGTATTAAAAAAAAAAAAAATTGCACCCTGACAACATTCCATTTTCCCCTTTACATCTTGTCACGTACTGAGCATATATGCAAGCAAAAAAAAAAATCTCTCTCTCTCAAATTGGGATTTCAAAGGGTTTTTGTTTCAAAGTTTTTCAAGTCTCTTGAAGTGAGACTACCCCTTCTTGTTTGTATTTGTGTGTCTTTCTCTCTCCCTCCTTGAAAAGAAGCGGTCCTTCATCTATCCCTCCGCAATTATTGCACAGTGCTCCTCCATGCATGCGACGCCGCTTTTGAAATGGCCCTCTTTTCTCTTTTGGAGCTATATTTCATTGTTGACGCTAGTGGGCTGTGTCTATGTATTTAGAGGGTAATTGGTGAAAGATACAAGGAGCCAGTGAAGTACATCCACTTATCTCACTTCTCCTTTTTAGCCCGCCCGAGCATCTTGGTGAGCGGGACAAAATGCCCATAATGTCTGTTTTATACCTAGGTGGACAAACACAATCAAGGGCTGGTTCGGCATTGTCCTCGCCGCTGTTTGAAATAGTCTCCGAGTGCATCATTTGTGCCAGGGCTGGCTGTGGGCCCTCCAAGACGGCAACCTTTTGAAAACTCCCTCCCTCCTGTCGCTGAATGGCATAATCTAATGATTTCACCTACACCTCCCTTATTTAACACTGTCATGGAAAGCAAGGAATCAGCCATTTATAATTTACATGTCATTTGCTGCCTCATATTGTGTGAAATTTAATTACGGCCCGCTCCGATTGTGGCCAGTGCTCGTTTGTCTCTGGCGGGGCTCACAATGCGGCATTGATGTGAGCCGGGGCGGCGCTGGCTGTGTCTCTTTTTATCTCATCACCTTCTGCTGTAGCCTTCAAGTCTGCTTGGTCCCTTCCTTTCAGTCCTTTGTGAGGAAAATGAGAGAAGTTGACCCCTCATTTTCATTTAAAAATCCAGAGGCCATCATATAAAAGATTCACGTTCTTTTCAAAGGCTCCCATTCAGGGCTTTTAGTACAATGGAATAAACTGATATTTTTGCACAGAAAGTGATTACTGCTCTTAATCGCGCTGTAAAGATTCTTCGAAACTTTTGACTATGAGTGAAAGCGTCTAGTTGCAGGTGTCTGACTAAGTAGTGCAGACGTTGTTCAATGTTTAGTGACGTCAAACAACTTTGTGTGTGCGAAGGAAACTTCAAGGGAGGGAGGGTTTCTTTTTGGGCTCTGGCCTTCAGAATCTCTAATGGCTTATTATTCAACATTTTAGTCAGTTTCTGAAAGTTTCCTTTAAATCAAAGGCGCCGCCGCGTTGTAATTGCAGGCTGCTCGGCCTCCTGCGGAGCGATTCATATGACTGTAATCCACCTGACAACTCAGACTCTGCTTCGAGCTGGCAGCCGGCCCATTTCTCAGCCAAACACTAAAGTATGAATTAGGAGGATGAAGAGGATAATTATTAGATTCAGAAACAGTTTCCCAGCAAAGAAAACTGTTATTCACGGCTGCGAAATGTGCTTATGACATTGGTTGTAAAGAGTGGTTTTGGGCTTTGGTGTATGATGTCGCAGTGAGGAGAGGTTTACTGAAAACAGCAAGCTGGAATGCTAATGGCCGAGGCCTTTGTGAAAGGGTGTTGAGAGATACAGAAAGGGAGAGAGAGAAAGGGGTGAAAGGAGCGCTGCCTGGGGTTGGATTACAAATCAAAGATTGCTGAAGTGGAATAACAGCATTCCACTAAGTGTTTGATGCTCACGCTTCCATTTCTCAAAATACTTTACAACTCATCCCACACAAATCATTGGTTCACCGTATTTATGTTAAAATGTTAATGAGAAGCTGTGGTTTAGAGTCACATATATTATTTATTTGCAATGGCAGATTGCACTGTTCATGAAAACAGTGAAATCTCTGTACAGTCTCATGACTGTTTCCAAGCAGGTTTCCTGTAGCACCACTCCCGTATTCTGTCATTGGATGGCCACACAGGTAGCACCTCCCTAAACTCATGCTATTGGTTGAGCCACTGTTGCCATGCCGGAACTGGTCATATTTTTAAACAAAACCAAGTTTTGTTTTCATAGCGCCACTGTGTTTACACTGCAGTTCAAAAGTTCATGGTCAGGTTTCTTAAGAAATAATTTTATTCATCAAGAACATATTAATTTATGAGTAGTGTGACTGTTGGTAAATATTAGGCTGGAATAGGAGAGAGTTTTTAACAAAGAAACTTAAAGGTAGAATTTACCTTTAAGTTGTTCTGAAAACATAGAATGAAAAAATCTGTCGATTCAGTGACATGCTAGCACTTTATACTTGAAGATGTAGGTAATCATTTCCGAGCCACAAATCCATATCCAAAATTATTTTATTAGTAAAATTAAGCACTGAAGCATTAAACACCATTTATTCCTTATGCAGAATCTCATGAATGAAATCTTGCTTGCCAACAACATGCAGTATTCTCTGCGCAGCGAGTCATTTTACAGTAAATGTACCCAAACAATGGCAGTCAACGGTGACACTGTAAATGTGTTTTCTGCATGTGCTGGAGGGTTTGCACATAGAAACATGTCACAATCACTTTAATGTCTAGTCACCAGTCGCTGAAGGAATTTACTGATTTAAACTTGCAGTCCATGGTTATGACAAAAATATAATTTATTTTTAGAACAAAATCAGCTTTATCATCCTTCCATAAAGAAACACAGGAATTTTGCAGTAGAAATCAGGCAGTTTTATGTGAGAGAAATGCTAAATGTTGTTTTTGTCGGGTGAGGATAGTGACTGTGAATATATTACCCAGAGGGCCCTGATGGCCATTGTTTGGCTTCAACTGGGTAAAGTTATTGAACAATAGGCTTCAGTGTCAAGAATACCAGAAAGGGTAAGGGAGGTTACTGTTGACAACACTGTCCTGCACAATCGATGGATGTTAGGTTCCACTTAGCTGAAATGCTGAAGTACAAATGATTGCTGCTTTGCGTTTGTAGGATATTGATTGCAATTTCTTCTCCTTTCAATCAAAAGTGTATTATAATCTTGTCACCAAACAGACCTTCTTTCTGAGGACGGCATGATAACCTAAACATGACCTCCCCACTGTAAAACAGCAACAAGACCTGCTTACAAACTCTGTTTGGTACCTTTGTAGCGTCTATAGTTTCTGACAGGACTCGCCGTCACCTCCTTGCATCGTCTAGCTTGTAAAAACCGTCACTTCTAGAACCAGCTTGTGCTGTGAAAAGCCAGGAATAAACAAAAAATCCATCTAATGCATCTCCTCCTCGCTGTCCTCAACATAAGATAATACGCATCTTACTTTGTACAAAATGAAAGCGGGTCATACAAATAGAAGTGTTGTTTTCTCTTTTTTTCCCCCTCTGAAATGCATTTCAGTGCAATAACCGAGAGTGAGATTGTCACATGCCACTTGTGGTGGTGGTTTCTGGCTTGAAATAGCCTGTTTCTGATACCCTCAAAACCAGTTCTAAAAATACTAGTGACACCTTTATTCAGAATTCACTTGTATGCCTTATGAATTTCGTCAAAGTGGAAATGTGACTTCAATCCTGTGCAAAATGTTGCATGATGAGAAGAAAAGTGATGCTTTAACATTTTGTTACATATGCTGTCGCCGGACACATTTTTTTACATTGCAAAGCTTTTTGTTTTTATACAGGTCAGTTGTAGAGACGTTATATATCACTAAAACAAACAAGCCTAGCTCGCCTTGTGGAACAAATCCTGTCTTGTCATGATCCTGTCTAACTTTAGGTCATCGGACCACGACAGTGACCTCATAAAGACTAGATTAGCATTGTATTTTACGGCTAATTAACCCCAAGCCTACGTCTTTAGGCTGGATCTGTACACTGATTCTGTTGCTGGTGAAATGAGGTGTTGCCTTGTGCCGACGTTAACAACGCTGTCATTAAAAAGCTTGTTTCTATTGCAGTTATTACATGCTATATCACAGGTTTTTATGGAGATTAGCATCTATATGCATTTTGTCAACGTGCACAGAAAGTGTGACTGAAGAGGATTAGATTAGATTTGTCCTATGAATATTCATTCTCATAAATGCCTGCTCATTAATATTCATGCATTCTCTCACATATAGGTCCTTCTCAGCACCTGTTTAAATGTTTAGATGGCTTTTTCATCACCTTTACCGCATTAAAGTGAAATGTGAGTTGGATTTCTATATATTCCTAACTCATGTTATTGTTATATTTATATAATTATTTATGTAATTTATATGTAATACTAATAGTAATAATGTTTAATCTGGTTTTTGTGCACTGTATTATTGGTATGTTTGTGTATATGTGTGTGTGCACAGTATAAAATGTAATAAATAGCCTTCAGATATGTTGTCAAAGTTCATCCCATTGCAACATTCGCAATGCCTGTGTATTTATTCTGAAGGCAGCACTTACATGTATTTTGCTCATGCAGTGTGTCTGGCTCTCACCCCCAGGGCCAAGCCTCACACTCTTCAAATATTTAACACACACACACACACACACACACACACTATCTGGCCTGTCTATGCTGTAGCCCATGCTGCCCTTGATTCAGCTCTGAGCACCAAACACAAACACATAGTGCACACTCATAAGTATACACAAACATCCACATAGGTAGGTGCACACACTTACAGTGTCTTAAAAGCTGTTTTGTCACAATTAATATTTTTTCGTTGTTATTATATATTTGTTTTGTGTATATAGAATCTCAAAGAATTTTAACGTTTAATTGCCTCATATTAGAAAATATTTCTCATAAAAGTAGAAAAAAGTACAGTTTTCAGTGAGGAGAAAAAAGTGTATTTTTATGTATTTTATTCTTGACGCAAAAATCTTAAATGTACTGTTTGCAATATAAGGATGTCCAATATGTTTATTATCAGTTATTTTATTATGTTTATTTACATGTTATTCTTTTATGTATACGTATTTGTATCATTTTGATATTGAAATATGTATGTTTATTCATCTACAGTACATTACAATTGTATGATGCCTAAAATCACCTTTTGTTTCAGTTTTTGTTTTTAGTGTTTCATTACATTTTTGGACAAAAATAATATAATTTGAATATCAGCCATTTATATGTTATTAAGTAACATGAATATAATTATAATCATTATAAATAATCTGTATCAGACAGGATTTTAATTTCAGTGCATCGAGTTTTCATTCATACACTACAATTTGTTATTTTATTATATTTCTGATTTATTAGAAAATATTCTCATCATCTCATCAATGTTGTTTCCAAATGTATTAAACCTATATATTTTAATATTTTACGCAGTAGTTTTCAAATGCTAACACATAGGACGTTGTCCATTCTCGGTTTAAATAACCTGTCTTGACAGGAAATAGCATGTTCTTTTATCTAACTTTCTCTGCCTATGTGGTCATAACCATGCTCAGTTCAGCATATTCCAAAGGTCCTTTTACTTCCAGGTGAATATGTTGCTGATATATTACAAATGACCTTTTCATGCAGGCAATCCTCAGAGAATCTATTTTTCAAATCTGAGCAATAATAAAAGAGCGGCCCTAGCAAGCAGTGTGCCCTTTACAAGGTCTGATTGGCATACAGGAAATATTTAGCTTGTTTGAGTTTTTTTGCGTATGGGTATTACAGATTTAGGAAAGACGACATCCATTGCCTTTTCTATTATAGTATATTTGATGTAATTATCCTCTCACCTTTAGGATCAATAGCACCCAAATACCTTAATTTACCAGTCAGAATGATTTAATGTAGTCTTATAGACTATTCCGCTCTAGTAAAACATCTGCTCAGGTCTTGTTCCTGTGTCAGGAGTGCAGAGTCATTCAAAAGTCCCAGTGAACAATGGCGCGTAACTCTAGATGACTCGGGGCTTATGGGCTGGTAGAGAAATGTTTGTGTTTTTAACAGTAGGGTTGAATTTCGGTTCAAGATTACTGCCAGACAGAGGTGGTGGGCCAGGCACAGAGCTAGGATTGCTGAAAAACAAGCTTAATCATCCCCTTCAAAGGAAATCCAAGAGCGCACACAGATGTCTAGATGTGTCTTAAGAGCAGTGTTGGGGGTAACGTAATAATATTACTTTTTTTAAGTAACGCATTACTTTTTAATTTACTAGAAAATATCTGAGTTATTTTTTTCCATTTATTGACTGACAGTGCGCTTACACATCTTACTGTAGTTCTAATCTAGACTAAATGTGAATGTGTATTAATTCATCCCACTCGCAAAAAACAGATTCAGTATTCATCAAAATGAATTAAAACATTGAAATGCAAACTCAGAATATGAAGCAAACCTGCAATAATTAAACATGTTAAACAACACAAATATATTTAATCTCATTTTATTAACCAACGTGTTTGCTGCTGACCTTTGATGATCCAGTTCAACCATACTAATAAGCAAAAATTACTTTAGATAAACTAACAATTGTGCTTCGTTGTTTTGTTTTTTTATTGCTGAAGAGTGTTGAACCTTCTTTTTCTGCGTTCTACTGTACAGACGTGAATTTACTTTTCCTTCAGCCTGAGGTTTATTCAGTACACGTTTTGGTGTGAAAGGGCTTTTACATTTGCTATAAATAGAACTTCTTGTATTAAAAACAAAATCAAGTAACGCGAAAGTAACGCAAAATGAATGTAACTCATTACTTTCCATAAAAAGTAACTAAGTAACGTAATTAGTTACTTTTTTAGGGAGTAACGCAATATTGTAAAGCATTACTTTTAAAAGTAACTTTCCCCAACACTGCTTAAGAGTTTCCTCTGAATGGCTTAAAAATGGCTTGACTATGGTGTGAGTAAATAAATGTATTAAAAAGTAAAAGTAAAACAAGTTTTACAGAAGTAATACAATGCGAACAAACCTATATTTAACTTTTAATCTATCTTTATTTCTTGACTTTTTGTCTTTAATTGACAGTAGGGCAATGCAATAAATCAGTACCATGCCAGTTATTGGCCAATATTTGGGATTTGAAGTTGATTTTCAAAAATGTTTACTATTCACTATTTAAACTGCCCAATGCTCACTTAAATTGTATCTATTACTAACACTAATAATGTAATAACACTGATAGAATAGTGGAGAATAATCAGAAAGATGGGAGGATAAATGGAGTGGGTCTGGTTCAAGATTCAAACCCGCATGTCCATGTCAGCAGCACAGCTTGTTTTGTGAGCATTAACCACTGCACCAATTTTCCCATTTACTTTCTCATTTTGAATCAGCGTATAATATTTAGTTTATTTCAACTCATACAACCAAAAACTGTAAAATGCTAAAACCGTTATAAGTTTGGGTATAACTTTACTTGCAATGCTAATCATGTCAGAATTCCTTATTTGATCATTTTTTTCTTTATATTTATCCTTGTAAGTACCCTATACATTTGTTTTATTAGCCATTTTTGTTAATCGTCCTCACTAGCTTGAAGGTTGTATGGAAAATGTCCCAGGAACCAAAAAAAAGTGACCGGAATTAGCACCTAATACTTCTGTCGTTAGCAACTCCGGCCAAAGCTTTGGAATTCCTTTGATGCCGTTCTTATGGTAAGGGCTGTTTTGCTAATCTCTGTTTGAGGAAATCATGGTATTTGGGTCACAAATTATTCACTCACATTAGGGATATAAACACCGTTAAACTGCACAAAGTTGTTAGCATGGAGCTCCGGCTAACACACAATCATCACACTCCTGCAGTGGTTTTGTTGAGGGATTTGTTTATGACACGACCAAAAACACGTGTTTGGGGCAATGCACTGCTGAGCCATCAATAATGTAAAGATAAAGTTACATTCCAGTCAGACTTGGGCCCGAAGTTTTGGCTCTAGCAGCGCGGGTCATTCATTGATGTTGTTGGTGTTGTTAGCATAGCTGTTTTTTTATCATGTTCTGCTATTCATGCTGCTGCTGCTTTTTCTTTTAGCCTGGTCTGAAGGAGTGTTTAGGGTGGCGAGGTTTATTTGAGAGGAGAGTTGGGTCTTTGCCCTGTCCCACAGACGCAGGAGGGGGGTTGGTTACAATAGAAAAGCACTGCCATGCTGCCATCGCCATGACGGACTCTGGCTCAGAGGACTGTGTCCTGGTCCAGAAAGACGCCGCTTTCTGTCTGTCTCACTGACTGGGGTGTCCTGAGATGCTCCAAAGAGAGGAGTCAAGGGTGAGGTGTATAGACTAGACCCCTTTCCATCTGCTGAGTGAGTGTATTTGTGTTTGAGTTGAGCTTGTGTGCAAATGTTTACATGAGTCAGTAGTGGCGGGAACACAGCTTCTCCTTTATATTATATTATTATATTATATTATATTATATTATACCATATTATATTATACAAATGTTGTTTGTATTTTTTTATAATTAAATATTGTAAAAAATACACTTCTGTGTGTTTGTGTTTACGTTGTGATTTATATTATATTATAATTAGTGGTTAACGTTCGTTATTTGCTGTTAACGTGAGACTCTTATCGGCGATAAAAAAATATCGCCGTTAAATCTATTCTCAAAGTTGGGTTGGGAGCTGGGTCTATACTACGCAAGCTATGATGACTTTCACCCTGATATTTTAGCGGATGTAGGCCGAATTGCACTGAGCGAGTTCTTGAACTAGACTCGCAGTCCGTGATGGACAGATTGTTAACGGCTGGTCTATGTGGTTATACAATCGGGCAGGACATCCAAACACTCACGCTCACCTATCATTCATCAACCTCAAATATGGCTTTTCATCCTCAGAAAGATGTATGTAGTAGCAACTTTACATGGCCGCTCAATATGATGTTAACCTAGAGAAAAGCGCTATTGTGTGTGGAAGCGTTTGCAGGACAGGCTCAGTGCGCTCACTTGCTCTTAAAATCTCCGTCATTTTTGGTCATACAGATAAAAAGTAGCCTAATACATCTTTCGAATCTGTAAAGACTCTACGTTTATTTGTGTGCATTTAGACATAACAACGCGTTGCGCTTTTAAGCAAACAGGATGCGCTTTAGGTCTCATGTGAACTTGAGAATTCACTCCCGTGTCACCCTCTGCTTCGAACCTGTGTATGCCTAACGTTACTGTGAAATTACCACGTGGACGTGCTAACATGGATGCAGCTATGAAGCCGGGTTTGCTTCAGGAAAATTTATTTTAAGAAGCTTCCCAATGGAAACTGTAAACAGTTCATTCACGACCTCTTGTGTATCCAGTTCAAAATTCATGTTTAACTGAATAAACAGTTAGTAAACACAAGTACATCTTATTGAACATAGTTTATTTTCATCACCAATTATCATAGTAGAACAGCTTTCTCAAGCAGTTTGTGATGCATTTTGGAAACAGGAGATGAGCCCCTGGTCTAATGCGCCACCTGGCTTGAGAAACCCGTTCTCAAAGACTTACTTTTAGTCCATTATTTGGGTAGCACACATATTCTGAATGCCTTCGGCAGAATTCAAATGAGCCATTTTAATCTAGATTAATTAATCAGATTAATTATAATATAGTTTGTGCTGTTAAGCGATAAACGTTTTGTTTAATATGTGTACTATGTATATTATGTATAAATACACACACATGCATGTATATATTTTAGAAAAAATGCATGTTTATATATTAAATATATTTTATATATAATATAAATTATATGAATAATATAAATATATACATGTAAATATTTTTAAAATATACACTGTATGTGTGTGTATTTATATATATAAACAATTAATATACACAGTACACACATGTACACAAACTTTTACTTTGGATTCGATTAATCACGATTAATTGTTTAACAGCACTAATTATATTGTTTTATATTATACAAAATGTTAGTATAATTTTTTATAATTATTATACAAATGTAGTTTAGATTTTTTACATTTCATTTTAAATGTTGTAAAAACAAATTATAAAAAAGCACTTCCAAGCTTGGACAATTATTTGTGTTATTTAGTACATTATTAAAATTAGTAAAAAACAATTGCAGTTATTTTAAGTCATTTTACTGTTCAGTGGTTGTTTTAGAAGTATTATTTTTTTATCAGCAGCATTTATTTAATCTTTCTAAATTATATCTGTGTTCCTCCATTGTTGAAAAGCAGCAGCTGCCACTGTCTGTGTGTGTTATTTAATAACCATGAGTGTGTGAGTGTGTGTCTGGCCTGTTGTTTCTCCAGCTCTTTTTGCCAGCTGCTGTCACTCATCTGTCCTGCCTGTTACAGCATTCACGCTGATCCCACTATCTGTTAAAACCTGGCCGAGGCCAGCCAGCTTTCACTACTGTAATCAACTGCAGGATTTGTAAATGGAGAGGTAATATGATTAAACTCATTTATAGATACAACACATCACCGAAATCCTTTCTCTGAAAATTCCACCTCTTCAACATAATAAAATAAGCACAGAGAGGATGTCAGGACTCAAGGTCACTCGCTTCACCATGTAGTTTTAGCACAATGCTGTATTTAGAAAAAAATATTGTTTTGCCAGTCTTAAGCAGCTGAAGTACGCAAAAGTATTTTATATTGCATAATTAAAATTATATTATTAAAATATAATATAACAATTTTACACTTTGTTTATATTTTTAACTGGACAATATTTTTTGCACACTTTGTGCAAATAATTATAGCTCTCATATGTATAGGCAAACAAAACTCCATCATCTCAGTAGTTTTATGAGAGGCTGTTAGACTGAATTCAACTCGTTCCTTCACTTTAGGTGAGCTGAAGTGTCACTTCACCCGCTGACTCTGTTCACAAGTGGTTGACCGCGAGGCCACTCAATAAAGCTTAACCGTGCTAGTTCATTAAGAGAGCGATAAGTAGCAGTATTTGGTCAGCAGAGCTTGTCTCTGGAAGTGGGCATCGAGAGGAGGGGTTTGGGCTTTCTGAGGACGTGTGAAGTGGCTATTACTCTAAATTACAAGCTTCAGTATAAAGCACTGGCAGGCAAAGGATACACACACTCATACAATGCAATGCTGAAGCATTATTGCTCAAGTACCAACAGCCACTTGTCTTTTCCCCTCTCAGACAGACTGATAACCCTTCTTTACGCTCTCTGGAAAACATTCTGTAGTTTTACGCACAGGGCGTTCATTGGATAGCCTCCCACTAGACTAATAGCATTTTGATGGAACATACCATCATTATAAAGATCATTCAGTGTAACGAGTCTGTTTTCCAATCCTTTATTTTTTATTGCCTTCTTTCTCTCATTATCTATCTTTGTCAAGCATGCACAAAGGATAATTCAGATCCAGACGTTTATATATATATATATACACGTGTGTGTTTGTGTGTGTGTGTATACAGTCATAGCCAAAAATATTGGCACCCTTGGTAAATATGACCAAAGGAGGCTGTAAAAATGAATCTGCATTGTTAATCCTTTTGATCTTTTATTAAAATAAAATCCTAAACATCTAACCTTTCATTGGATGATAAGAACTTAAAATGGGGAGAAATATCATTATGAAATAAATGTTTGTTTTTTTTTTTTATCTCCATTTGCCAGTTTAACAGCTCTAAATTTTCTTCTATAATGCCTGATGAGGTTAGAGAAAACCTGACAAGAGATCAGAGACCATTCCTTCATCCAGAATCACTCCAGATCCTTTAGATTCACAGATCCATGTTGGTGCTTCTTCTCTTCAGTTCACCTCACTCATTTTCTACAGGGTTCAGGTCAGAGGACTGGAATGACCATAGCAGAAGCTTGGTTTTGTGCTCACTGACTCAATTTTCTGTAATGTTTTAAGTTTCGGTTTGGATTATTGTACGGTTGGAAGATCCAAACATGGCCCATTATAACATTTCTAACAGAATCAATCACTTATTGATTGTTTATCTGTTGGTATTTGATAGAATCCATGAACAAGATGTCCAGGACCTCCAGCAGAAATATAGGCCCACGTCATCAAAAATACAGCAGTATATTTAATTGTACACATGGGGTACTTTTTATCCCTGTGTTCACTAAACCCATCTTGAGTGTTTTCTGTAAAAAAATATATTTTTTAGTTTCATCTGACCATAGAAGCCAGTCCCATTTGAAGTTCCAGTCGTGTCTGATAACTGAATATGCTGGAGTTTGTTTCTGGATGAGCTAAGATAATTTTTAAACCCTCCCAAACAACATGTGATGATGTAGGAGCTGTTTGACAATTTCTTTTTATTGTTTTCTAACCCCGAGACTCAACTATTTTCTGCAATTCTCCAGCTGTGGTCCGTGGAGAGTCTTTAGCCTCTCAAACTCTCCTCCTCACCGTTTTGTAACATTTTAAATTGATAGGAAATTCTTAATTGTTGACCTGATGGTGGAAATTTGAATTTTCACTGCTCTAGCTCTTTTCTTAAAGCCACTTCACTAATTTGTGAAGCGCAATCATCTTTTGCTGCACATCAGAAATATATTCTTTGTTTTTTCTCATTATGATGGATGATTAAGGGAATTTGGGCTTTGTTTTCCCTCCTATTTATATTTCTGTGAAACAGGAAGCCATGGCTGGATAATTTCATGTTAATAATCACCCTGGAGTGATCAAAATTGTGAATATGAATGGGAATATACTTCAGAGATATTTTACTCATAGAAATTTCTAGAGGTGCCAATAATTGTGTCCAACGTGTATTTGAGATGTTTATTTTATTTCATAATGATATTTCCCCCCCCCATTTAAAATTTGTGTTATCCAATGAAAGGTTATATTTTTGTGAGTTTTAAATAAAAGATCAAAAGGATTAACAATGCAGATACATTTTCACAGCCTTCTTTGATCATTTTTACCAAGGGTGCTGATATTTTTCGCCCTGACTATATGTGTATGTGTGTGTATGTATATATATATATATATATATATTAATGTTTTAAAATATATAAGATAGAAATATGTATTTAATATTCGAAAATGCATGCAATAAGTATTTTAATAAAATAATAATATCTAATTCAAATATTTGTAAAATAAATGTTTATCTATCTATTGTTTGTGTATTTACATGTTTGTATTTATTTATTTTATTTAGGCAAAATAGAAGCATTCTCAGTACTGGCGTTAGACTACTATATAGATTTGCAACCAACAATATAATTTGTTCACTGGTTGGTTTTATTGCCTGATTCTGTTTTGTTATTTGCGTCTTTGTCTTTTTGCCTCGTTTCCTTTGTGTTTATCATTTCAAACACAGCTGCATTAACTCTATTGTAGGGGTCTGCAGCACAGAGACCCTTCAGACTGATGCTCAGAGCAGAAATACAACAGAGCGCACGCATCTGCAGCCAACAACAGAGCGAAACATAATTGTGTCCTGTCATATTTAAATGCTCCTCGACTGCAGAAAAGGGACAAAATATCTCCCTCTCTCTAGCTTTTCATTGGTCTTTTTGCCTCCTCCTCATCTTCTGAGTCTCTCTTTCACTCTCTCTCGTTCAGCAGAGATGCAGTTCGCCTCTAGACGTGTCAGAAACAGCCAGGCGTTTGAGCAAACAGGCTTTGGCAGAATCCAGTAAGTGCTGGGTCTGAGGTGGGGAGCAGCACAGCCATGGGCTAGAAACACCTGGGTTTCCTCTGCTTCTATGTAACCGCTTCATGCAAACAAGGCCTGAGATTCAAACTCATTTGATTAGCACATAAACAACCTATAAAACACCAGACGGCTTCTCAACAGGTGTGTTTTTAATAATCTTAAACTGATCATCTTAAATTGTTCAGTATTCTTCGTATCGGTTTTATTTATTTTTGTATTATTTTATTTTAGTTGTATTCAATTTATTTTATTATTTTAATATGCAATATTTGTTAAATTCACTACGGATATGTTATTAAATAACCTGTACTTGATCATCTTAAATTGTTCAATATTGTATAATACACACACACACACACACACACACTTTATAGTGGCCAAAATTATTAGAACACTAGTATTTTCACCTGCTAAAGGCGGTTTTAAGTCAGTTATTTATTTTGTGTCAGTAGAAAATATGTTTACATTTCCATACATTCATTTTGCCATTAATTGTAATAATCCATTGAGATAATTGTTTGCACAAGGAGTGTGACAACAGCCAGTGCTCCACACGGAGATCTGATCTCATCATTATCCAGTCTGTCTGGTATGACACGAAGAAACCGAACAAAATGAGACAGACTAAATCCAGACGAACTGTGGCAACGTCTCCAAGATGCTTCAAGAAACCTACCTGCAGAGCTACCTGAAAAACAATGCGCAAATGCAGCTATAGGGAAAAATCTGCTCTAAATGAAAAGGGAGGTCACCAAATGTTGATTTAATTTAGTTAATGGAAGTTAATAGATAAAGGAAATCTAAGTATGACATTATTTTTGACAGCATCCTCATTTTACAGCATTTTTAAGTGTCTAAAACGTTTAACAGTACTGTAGCTTTGAAGGTAGGTTTCTTGAAGCATCTTGGATATATTGTAATTTAATATTTTACAGTTAGTTTTGAATGTTAGTTGCAAATGTATAGTATATTTTATTTTGGGGCTTTTTGCAACTTCATTGATACAGCAGGAGTTGATGAGGAGAAGGGAAAGTAGAATCAGTAATATCACAAGTTAAATTTGAGCTTGTGTCTCCCAGACACAGCTCATGGCCTTGTGCGCAAACCACTAGGCCACATCTCATGGCCTATTGTCACGACTGTACACTGAAATCCTTTGCAGATGAACCTAAATGAAAGGTCTGTTGTTGTTTGTTCCTTGGCTGGATAAAATAAAGTCTTTCATCACTTTCAATCAGAGTTATTTTCCACCTCTGAAGTCCTCTTGTGACTAAATATACAACCAAATCAAGTCAAATTCTCACAGCCATGTACATGGAGCAGACATTTCTGGGGTTTCCATTTCGAAGTGAGTTAAATGTGATCGCTGCAGGCTGAACGCATGTCCCATCGCAACTCTCCTTAGCATTGTGCTCGCTGGTGTGAAAACAGACGAGGCTGTTTCTGACCAGCTTTCATACATGGATGGCTTGTGTGTACTTTTGGTTGACTTTTGTAGTCTATGTATAAAAAAGAGAAAGGAAGTAGGAATTGTCATGCATTTGTGTAAGAAACTTGTTTTTGAATGAATGTTTGTCAGTTTCTTTGGCACTAAACCCTTCACTAGACATTTAAAAATATGTTTAGTTGCTAAAAATGCACTTATCAGATCCTCAAATTAGAGTATTTTCAAATTATCCTCCTGCATATACAGGTATATCGCAAAAAAAATGTAATATGGTGAAAATTTTTCTTGTAACTTATTTCAAAAAGTGAAACTTTCATATATTTTAGATTCATTACATGGAAAGTAAAACACTTAAAAGTTTTCTTGTTTCAATTTTGATGATTAGAGCTTACAGCTAATGAAAGTCAAAAATCTGTATCTCAAAATATTAGAATATTTACATTTGAGTTTCAATAAATGACCATCCATAGGTATAAATTCTGGGTATCTCTTGTTCTTTGAAACCACAATAATGGGGAACACCGCTGACTTGGCAATGGTCCATAAGACAATCATTGACACCCTCCACAAAGAGGGTAAGTCACAGAGGGTCATTACTGAAAGGGGTGGCTGTTCAAGGAGTGCTGTATCAAAGCATATTAAATGCTAAGTTGACTGTGAGGAAGAAATTGGGTAGGAAAATGTGCCCAAGCAACAGATGACCGCAAGCTTGAGAATACTGTCAAGCAAAGCCGATTCAAACACTTGGGAGAGCTTCACAAGGAGTGAACTGAAGCTGGAGTCAGTGCATCAAGAGTCACCACGCTCAGACATCTTCAGGAAAAGGGCTACCAAGCCACTTCTGAAACAGAAACATAATCAGAAGCATCTTACCTGGGCTAAGGAGCAAAAGAACTGGACTGTTGCTCAGTGGTCCAAAGTACTCTTTTCAGATGAAAGTAAATGTTGCATTTCATTTGGAAATCAAGGTCCCAGAGTCTGGAGGAAGAGTGAAGAGGCACAGAATCCATGTTGCTTGAAGTCCAGTGTGAAGTTTCCACAGTCAGTGATGATTTGGGCTGCCATGTCATCTGGTGGTGTTGGTCCACTGTGTTTTCTGAAGTCCACAGTCAACACAGCCATCTACCAGGACATAGAGCACTTCATGCTTCCTTCTGCTGACAAGCTTTATGGAGATGCTGATTTCATTTTCCAGCAGGACTTGGCACCTGCCCACACTGCCAAAGGTACCAAAAGCTGGCACAATGACCATGGTGTTACTGTGCTTGATTGGCCAGCAAACTCGCCTGACCTGAACTCCATAGAGAATCTATGGGGTATTGTCAAGAGGAAGATGAGAGACACCAGACCCAACAATGCAGATGACCTGAAGGCCGTGATCAAAGCATCCTGGGCTTCCATTACACCTGAGCAGTGCCACTGGCTGATTGCATCCATGCCACGCCGCATTGATGCAGTAATTCATGCAAAAAGGCCCAACCAAGTATTGAGTGCATAGAAATGAACATACTTTTCAGAAGCCTGTCATTTTCTGTTTAAATATCCTTTTTCTTTTGATCTTATGTAATATTCTAATTTGAGACACTGAATTTTGGGTTTTCATTATCTGTAAGCCATAATCATCAAAATTTCAAGAAATAAAGGCTTGGAATATTTCACTCTGTGTAATGAATCTATATAATATATGGGTTTCACTTTCTGAAATGAGTGACAAAAAATATTGATCTTTTTCATGATATTCAATTTTTTTTATGTAGGCCTACCTGTATACAGTAGCTTATAACCTATATATTTACAATTAATTTTTTGAATAGTTGAATTTTGTAACAACTTAAACTCTTAAAATACATTGTATGTGGCTGTTAACAGAAGAATACAGTTCATAGATGCTTCATTAATCCAATACTAAAACTCCCACAGCATAGGCTATTATATCAGGCATTACCTACAGTTAAATATGATTGTACATTTTATGCTAATGTTAACAGTGCCATCTCATAAATCCAACAGTCATTTAAGCCGTCAGCTTGAAGTTAGTTCTTCATTTCTTTTTGTTGTCTTTAATATCAACACAAATGTGTGATCCTTCTACTCCGTTCTTAATTACATCAGTGCAGGAACATTTAGATGATTGTCATTTCAATTTAGTTACATACTAGAGCAGTTATACGCAAATTATATACATTTTCCAGTCTACTGTATCATTTTGTCTTTGTTTATGTTTTTGTTGACGCGCCTAATGTTGGTTGTATTTTCTGTACGTGACGAACAGGCCAATCGCAGTCACACATACCTGACTGTTCTCCTGTAAGGATTCTTCCCTCCCTGCTGGGTCCCCTGAGGGGGCAAAATCACATATTTTACCCTGCAATCATTCCTTACACTTAAGGTAAGATAAGTGGTAAGATATTGAGTTTTTTTTACGCTTTTGATTTCTTCTTTAGAGTAAACAGTTGCTTGAGTTCTTTTTGTTTTCTACTTTTCACATTATGTCCGTAGTGGTGTTTCAAACATAAATCTTACTGAAATGATTCTTAAATGCATGCCGATATCCCGAGTTGCCAAGTCCGCGGTTTTCCCACGGAATTGGGCTATTTTTATAAACTGCTGCGAAATCCGCCATCCCCTGAAACACGATTGCGACTAAGGTGGGACTTCCTGGAAGCAGGTTTGACCCGCTGGAATGGGATTTTGATAGCCATTTCCCCCCGGAACGCGACTGGGCTGGTTTTGTTACGCAGACCTGGCAACCCTGCCGATAGCGTTCATACATCTATGCACAGCAGTGAATGAGTGTTCTGATTATGAAACACCACTTTTTTGTTTTTCTTCCCTTTATGAAACAATTTGACTTAGTACACCATTATTAACATGCAGATTGTTTTAAAGAGAACAGGCTTATTGAAAAATCACAAGAATCACATCTAGTTTCAAGTTTCTTCTGAATGGAAGTGAATGCAGATTTGGATAATTATGGTAAATATAATATATTTTCAATCACGTTTTAGGAGATAAAAGGCTGAAATGGCCTTTTAAGACATTTGTTTTTCATTACATTTTTCTTTTACTATTAATTATTATTCATTTTTATGTTTCAGAACCATCTGCTTGAGATTAAACACTCACGCAAATTATTAATAATTATTAAAAAGGATGTATGAGATTGGATGACCTGATGATTGTAATAAAGAAAACACCATTCTTATTGTCAGCTTCAGTAATGTTAGTTTAAAAAGTGTTCTTCAGTGAAAAGCATGTATTGAATATTAAGAAAATTATAAAATGAAATTAATTTTATTATAGAAATTGTTCTGCGAGACTTCTAGGGAAGACAAATACTTACATTTTGACATAAACAAAACTGAATTATACCGAAGACACAATCTACCGTTTTAAACTACCAAACATTTTCCTCCTCCGGTTCAACAAATAGCTTACTTTTGTCAGCAAGCTTTGGAAAACAATTTCTGGATTGCTTCCTTTGAACTCTGTTGCTATTTTGTCTTGAAATGATACAGAGACTGTTTGTTTCTACAGGTCCACATTTGAAACAGAAATGGGCATTTCTTGATATCAGCTGATGATGAAAAAGAATGATGAATAAGCCTGCACAAATGATCTTCCCCTCACCGATGCAAGACCAACTTGGTTTGACAGTCCATCCACGGTTGTTCTTTTTTTTTTTGTCATAACATACAATTGGCCATTACATGTACAAATACATCAAAATGACTTGGGTTGGAAACTGAAAAACTGATTTTTTTTTCCATTTTACGATATAATACCGGGCACTTTACAGAAGTCTGTTCTCTTTTATTCTTCAAGTCTTTGTGTCCAAAGAATGATAGAGAAGTGGCACTATCCCAGTGCAAAAGGGTCCTTTAGAGTCTCCTCTTTTCCTTCCATAGTTAAATACTGCTGAACAGCCCTGCCTTGATGCCATAAAGACGTCAGGAGGTGAAGAAGCTCCTCTCTCTTTTCCTCTCCTCTGTTTTCTTTCTCTCTTTTGTTCTTGTGTGTCTTGTTCTCACTGTAGTCTGGGCCAGTACTGGGACATGTCTGGTTCACTGCCTGGCACTTGGACTGGTACAGACACTCCAGGCGAGATTAGACCTGTAGCATGTGGAAAGAATGCGGAAATATTTAGGCTTGTCATATTATGTAACTTAAGAGCAATTCAAAAAAAGACATGTATGTTTAATATATAACAGATCAGAATATGAAATAGAGATTTTAAATACAAATAAGTTAAATGTTACAAATATTTAATTGGTTTAAATTGGTCATACAAATTTGAATAAAAATAGGACATTTCTTGTTTAATATTTTAATTAATTTAAAATAAAATATTTAAATTATCTAATAGAATAATACATTTTAAATACTATTTTTTTATATTATAAAATATTAAATCATAAATTATACAATAGAAATGTAAAATAAAAATGTGTAGTCAATATCAAAAATATTTAATACAATTTTGACAATAAATTTCAGAAAACATTGAGGCTTATTATGAGTCACATATGTGACTCCAGACCATTTTCTGCTTTAAAAAATGGTTTAAAAAATGGTATACAAATATTTCATATTTTAATTCATTTTAATTACATTAAAAAAATATTTAAAAATTCACCAATATAACAAAAATAAATAAATGGTAATATATAAATATTAATTTATTTATTTTTCTTTAGTAGAGGAATAATCGCTTACCTGTTGAGGTTGTGCCTGAGGTGGCCATTGATTGGCTGTTCATATGTGCCTGAAGGTGCGGGGGTGTGTATGTGTCATAGCTCCGCCCATTCATTGAAGTACTAGTGGGCAACATGCAGGAGTAGGATGGGGTCTGGCTGGGCTGTGGAGGGGGTAAAAAGGGCAGACCTGTCAGAAACACTCACATCTGAAAGAAACAGCCTTATAATACAAATAAATCAGTGATATTCTCCAAATAGATGTGTGGAAAATGTAGGATTATTTGTATGCTGTAATAGCATAAGATTTTACAGTACTCGGAAATATCAAATTACTAATCCTTTGAAACACTAAGGCAAGCCCAACATAGCATAGAACAATATAATGCAGTGTAAGGCACTAAACTGACAAGTGTAGACATACTTGCATAGGAAGGTTGTTGGCCATGGTGAAGCTTGGCATTGGTGGCAGGGCGCTGTATGTGTTCGTAAGGGCTGTGTCTGGTCGTCCCAACATGGAGCCTGATGTGAAGGATACTGTTTAAAAAAGAAATAAATAATCTTAACATACTATTTTGGTGAATTTTCAGTAGTGTTTGCTTGAGGCCCTTGAGACCGTTGTAGAGGTTTTACCTGGTGTTGTGGGCTGAGGGATTGGCTGATAAACGCTAGTGCTGAAGCTGCTACTGATGGGTATGTGACTCGAAGAGTTTGTGGCTTGTCGTCTTTGATTTCTTAACTTCTCCTCTCTCCTCCATTTTGCTCTTCTGTTCGAGAACCACACCTGGAGAGACGTACTTTAGTTAGTTATCAAGACATTTTAAAACAATGTAAAACAAACGGTATCTAGGATGAATAAAGATAAAGTGGGACACTTTTGTATTTAATATTTGTCCCTTGTGTAGATCTTAATTTCTGTGTTGATGTATTTCCTAGCTCATTTTATACTTTTATTATTATTATTATTATTATTATTATTATTTATAATTAGCAGGTGGTTTTAGTGGGCAGGACATTAGATTGGTCAAAAATCTGTGTAGTGCAAAATGAGACATACATATTTTATTTTATATATATATATATATATATATATAATTTAAATTAATAAATTATGTCAAGTCACATTAACAAAGTGTAATACATATTATTAGTACATTTATATATTTTAGAAATGTGTGTGTGTGTGTTGTATTTTTATAAAAACATTTTTTACATGAATATTTAAGTCAAGCAGCCATGAAAAGTGCAGGATAATAAATTATATATATTTAAGCAGGAAAAATTCTGTATACACGCACACACACAAAAAACTATTTTAAAGTGATATTGTTTGAGTGGCTAGGCCATTTATAATAACATTTTAAAACACTGCCAGTGGCCAATTATTATCCAATTTATGTACTCTTCTGTTTTCGCTCACCTGTATTCTTGCTTCCGGTAAATCTATTTTGGCAGCTAGTCTCTCTCGTGCAAAAACGTCAGGATAGTGCGTTCTCTCAAACTCTGGCGGAAACATTAAAAATAAGTCATGAGTTAAAAAATGAATAATTTTATGTTCAGTTACACAATGGTTGCTTAAACGTCATGCAGAGTAATTTAATTTAAATGTAAAAGTTTACAAAAGTTTTATTCTTGAAATGAAGTGTGATTATTCTGTTCAGTTGTAGCTAGTCTGACGCGTTCATATTAACTCTAATCTTCATGTTTACCTTTTTCAAGTGCTTCTATTTGTTCTTGTGTAAAAGATGTGCGGTTTCTTTGCAATTTTCTTTTTAGCTGAAGCCTCATCTGGGTCTCATCGGAATCCTCTCCATTGGAGCTTATTGAGTTTGTGTTCTCACCGCCTCCGTCTGATTGTTGGCAGCCATCTGGAAAGGAAAGGACATATAAAATATAAGTTTGTTCTGTTTATTCACACTTCTCATTCTGTGTTTGGACTCTAGGTTTTAATTAAGGTGTATCATGGCTTGCCTGTCACATTTAGATTTTGGTAGAAAATTAGTGGAGCGTTTTGCAGGGTACTGTATCGCCCGTTGTGGGAAAACATTAAGAGCACGCTCACTTAGATCTTTCAGCATCGAGTCACAAAGGCTGACGAGCTTCAGGGCTTTATAGAAATGCGATAAAATATCCCAGAAATCTTTTCAGATCCTCTGAAATGTTTTTTAAAAACCTCTCCCCCCTTTTCATTCCCGAGTTCTTCAATTAGGCTACGGCCACCATATGGGCATTTGCAGAGCTATTGAGGTGACCACCAATACTTGAATAGGAGAGGGATGCTTTCACAGCCACACAATGCGGGAGAGTAAGGGTAACTCTTAAATACTCGCCGGGAGGACGAATGGCAAACTTTCGTGGGTTGAATTTTGAGGACACAATTGGAGCAGGCGACAAAAGGATTCTCTCCAGCAGTCATTGTAGCACGAGGATTCCAGTCAACAGACTTTTCAGCTCGCCGTGTTAACCTTTATGCTCTACTGTCATTAATCACTGTCCCTAGGGCCGGGCCCGTTCAACCTCGGTTAGGATTTATACCGTCTTATAGGCGCAGGAAGAAAAACAGCCAGGCCACCGTGAATGAGACATCTAAATACGAAGCCTCTTGTTTGTCACAGACTAAAGAAGTGGAGTGCCAGCTGAGAGCCGATAAGCTTTAACCTGCTGTGTTGTTGGACACCAGTATCTAATTAACTCATCTCACCAGATACATTTGAAACAAAAAATTTAGTTTGGAGTTCGAAAACAATTGATGTTTTGCGGAGAGTCTTGAGGTATTAATGAAACCCTTTTACATGGGTGGTAATGTAAGTAGTCACATGGCCACCCAGTTGTATTTAAAGATGATTTCTGTGTCCTGTAGTAATATGTAACCTGTCATGTTTTTTTATGAATGTATTAAATAATGCTCATAAGACCTGTAAACATCACAATTGTGACCATTTGGAAAACACAGAGCCTGTTTTTAATAATTAACCGTGTCCAATAAAAAATAAAAATTATCTTAATAATCTTAATAATTATAAATTAATTGTATCAGTTATCATTCCATTTTTCCCTACAAATACCTTAGCAAAAATAAAGAAACGTATGTAAACATGTAGTATATCTAATATCTATATGTGTGTGTGTGTGGTCACTGTATGATTGAGCAAATTTATATTTTTGGACTCTGTAGTCTCCCATAGGTTACAGTTGACAGTTTGTTTCATTGGGCTATCCATAGTAAAAACACACGTTTATTTAGCTAGGAAACAATACAAAGTTAAATTAGTTAAAACTACAGTGTTAAGAAATTAAGTCCACCATTCTTAGAGTATTTTTGGAAGTAGATTATTTGCTTTATGTGTACATGTTTTAGATATATTTTCTGGAGATGGTGAACTGAGTAAAATAATATAATTGAATAAGAGACTAAAATTAAGCTAGTTGCATGCACATATATAACCATTGGAAAATATGATGTCAAAGATTTTCTTTTCCATACTTTTTATTGACATGATGTAAATTAGACATGGTTACTCCTCTACTGGTGTAGCAAGAAATATCAGGCTACTAGCTTTCCTTTTCTTCTCAAAGTTATTTATTTTTCAAAGACATTTCTATGTTCTACGAAAGTTTTAAAAGGTCTTTGTGTGTAGTATCCACACTTTTCAAGAGCTAATCCGAATGTGTGGCCTGTTCTCAAAAGCCTGACCAACTGTCGCCAGATTTCGGATGTCTTTTCTCTGAGAAAGGCGCTGGGAAATAAAATCATTCCTTCTTGGGGCGTTGTCGAACCCGGTGAGGCGGAAGGCCAGCAAAAGGTGGCAAAACAACCACGGTATCTTTCAGCTGTGGAGGCCTTGATCAAAACACGCGAGGGCCCTTGGAAAAAGAAAAGTGTCCAAATCCTTTAGACGGCTTTAGCACCCCGAGCCTGTGGCGGAGGGAGGGGCTCTTAGGAGTCCTCTGAATGCGATAGAGTTGTCTCTTTTAGCGTCCTGTCAGCCCAGATGAATCCGCTATTTTATTCAGTGTTGCGTGACATTCATCAGATTGTGACCATATTTGTCTCGCTAAGAAACCTCACCCTGACTAATAGCCTACTTCGAGAGTGGACTTCGAAATGATAGTGGTGAAAATGATATAGGCCTAAGTTAGCTATTTTAAAAAAGCATTATGTTTATAGACTAAAAAATAGCCAGCCCCAGAATGAATGTTGTTGTTGTTACATTAGGTTTTATAGGCTAATATTTTGTCGTAACAAATAAAAACTCGATGATTTAGAGTTCTGAAAATTAATCCACAAAATACAATAAATAAGCACTTTTATTAATAAGTTTTCGTCTCAAACATGGTGCGTACGAGGCCACATGTCAATAAACAGTAGGTTATTAAATATTATATAGCATGTCATGCGAACTCAAATTATTCCATAGGCGTATCCTGCACTGTATTTTAAATACATATGTCTATTGTAATTATAAAAACTTTATATATTATATAACGTAGCTTGCTTATGAGCCAGTTGTAATACTCTCATTTGTATAAAACACGTTTGATTAGATTTGTTGCAGTTGCTGTAAACCAGTCAATGATTTGACAGGCCGATATTACACAGACATGAATTCTCTATTTATCATATCTTTTGATATGTCTGTCTTTCGCTGTGTAGCGCCTTTAACAGTGACAAGTCTAATTGGCAGACGTTGCCATATCATGTCCAGGGTGTCTCCGGTGGAACATTTCCACAGCTGTCTCCTCAAACTAAACGCGTATTTATGTCGCCTTAATGGGAAACAAAACGTTCTCTAATGAGCTATTACATAGCGACAGAACTGTTCCTTAACACGTTTTTTTCTGTGTGACAGAAACATATTTAGTACAGAGAATCCGTGTTTATTCGATGTCGCGTTCTTTAAGAACTGTGAGGGTGGATTGCGACTCGCATTATTATTCTTGTTAATTTTATATCATCATTATATTGTCATGGCATTATGTATTTATTAATTCAAACATCATTAAATTGTTGATATTATAACAGTGCATTGCATCACATTGACATTATTACAGTGCATAAATTAGATCATTTGTATGTAGCCCATATATAGTCGAATAATATGTTAGTTAAAAGCATGTGGATTAAAAAACGTGTTTTTTTACATAATTATTAATTATAGGCTAATTTACTCCAGGTTGCAAAATAACAATTATATTTTGCGAATCCAGTGCCCCTTTTGACACAACCTTCCTCTATGGAAAGTAAAAAAGCCATACCTTGATTGGGCTGTCCTGGCACTGAGGTTCCGGGGTACCATCCCGGCCGGGTCCCCCACGTGCCGGTCTGACCGTTCAGCATCCTCAGCTTTTCATACATGCCATCTGCGCCCATCTGTTGCTTCTCGCTAGCCAGGTTGCGCAGTACTCTATTTATCGATGACACCTGAAAGACGAACCCAAAGATGCGGCACATTAATTAAAGAGCGCATCCGCGATGTGGCAAGTTGGCTTTTGGAACGATTGGCCCCATGTCTGCACAGGCCTACATGCCAGAGCATTACATCGCATTGCATTATCCTCTGGTGTGGAGGAGATAATAGCAACGGCCGGGGAAGACCGGTGTTGGAGAATGCTCACGTTCAAGGTCACTAGTGCAAGCTTTTTAAACAGTTCATCAAACTATTACGCATTAAGTTCTCTGAAAAGACTTACACTGGGTATATTGTCGTTTGTGCAGGCCCCGTCTGATAGCAGCCTGTCTCGGATTTCCCACGCGAAGATTGACGGACACTCCCTCTTGTACTGGGCAATTTTGCCGACCACCTCTGGAGTCGCTACTCGTGGTTTACTTCCTCCGATCGCCCTGGGTCTGATGGAGCCCGTTTCATAGTATCTCCCCAAGATTTTACTCACGCAGCCGTTCGACACCTAGATGGAAAACAAAAGAAACAATTCACATACATTATTTAAAACTAGCGTGGAATGTTAAGTGTGTGCTGCAAGCAATGACAAGCTTACGTTTTCATTGTCCAGCACTTGTACTTTTGCATCATCATGGGTCTAAAACACAAGAAATACCTTTAACACGAAAAATATGTTTTCGGTCGCCAGTTTTAAAAATTGCCAAATGGGTAAAAAAGAGAAGTGCTTCGATCCATTCCACAAGACCACTATTTATGCATTCCAAAATGAAATTTGAAATGAATCCTCGCTGTCCGCTGGCATTAATAATTCAATTACTTTAAATAATAATAATAATATTATGTTTTTTTTTTTAACTACTATACAGTTGGAAAAAGTAAGTATGAAAGCACAAATGTTAAACAAAACTACTGTATAAATATGTTAATTCTTGGTGAAGAGTTCGCATGAACGGAAAATAGGCATTCTCATCACCTGCAGAATCCGGGATATGTCACACGGCCGCGCGCCGCTGTGAGCGAGTTCAACTATTTTCTGTCTCGTGGAGTCTGGCAGCGGTCTGCCGTTGACGAACACACCGCCGAGCTGGTTCACTCCACTGTGACCTTAAAAAGAAGAAGGTAAGATCCCGTTGTAAATCACCAAGCATTTAGCGTACCAGCCTCAAAATACCGACTCTATTTAAACCGAATCCAATCACAGCTGTTTTTAATAGAAGCCTTCGGGGTCGCGATTGTCTAAAACGAGTCAAGCATTACAAGAGCATTGTCAACAAATCTCAATCTCCAGAGTAAATCGCTTTTAAATCAGCATAGCCGGTCATTATTGCTGTTGTGCAGCTGTCATATGTTTTCGACTGTTCTCCAGATGTGCTCGTAATATCATAATCTCCTAATGCACAATTGTAATATAATTACACATGCAGAACATAGATTAAGCGTCAGCGCTCTCGTATGATCTGGAGCAAAACATCTCCAAGCCACTGAGCCGAGATTTGCGCATCTTTGCAAAGCCTTAAACGGATCAGATGGCGTAATGCTATTTGTGGCATTATATTAAAACTTCTTAAACGCTGCCATGATTTAAACCATAGCCTCACTGTTACTCACATATTAAGTAAAACAACTTTTAAAAAAGCATCAACCAAGGCACAGCATCATGTTATTTTGTCAGTGGAAAAGCCCCTAAAAAGCAGACCAAAGGCACCAAACCTGAAGCCAAAACGGAAAAGCAGCCTTCCCGGTTTGCTTTACTTCTCAGCTCCCTTCCCTCCGAAGCCTCGCGTTAAATTGAGTCCAAGAGCACAAGCTCCTTTGCAATAAATAA
Source organism: Gymnocypris eckloni scoliostomus (assembly GCA_027564155.1). NCBI lineage: Eukaryota > Metazoa > Chordata > Actinopteri > Cypriniformes > Cyprinidae > Gymnocypris > Gymnocypris eckloni. The sequence goes on from CM050434.1 coordinate 11,924,945, forward strand.
GCTCCAAATATAGAAGAGGGGGAAAATATGATGAGCCTGCCTGACATTTGTCTTTAAAATAAAGCTAGCTGCATGTCAAGTTTGAGCTTAATTTCTGGAAATAGGCGGAAGTCGCCCTGGATCATGCATGGAAGGCTAATTGAAAAGATCAGTTGGAGCACTTGTGGCAGGCATGTCACTTTATGACATCGCTCTGCTTTTGAAAATCGCATCGTCACGACAAATAGTAGCATGATAAAACGACCCTTTCTGTCTGCATTTGGATATCACTCAGACTAAATTGGACTCTACTCATTTCCCCTTTAAGGAAAGCTTAATTTTAAGGTAGCCGTGGGCTGTGCGCGTGGACGTCCACGGGGGCGCGCCTCGCACTTAATATATTGAAAGTGACATTTCTTTTTTTCCAAAATGACAAACCTCCATTGCCTATATTTACGCCCTGGGAGCTAGTCTGCGGGATGCTGTTTTGTTCTGTAGGTTTATGCATAATAAATCTGCAGAGCGAAATATAAAATCTGAATTATGCACGAATGTTTTATTTTTAATATGCACACTACCTGAGAATTTTTTCTGATCATATTGCTGGCACACTTAACATGAAGAAAAGCGGAAATAAAATCCATATCACTTTTCGGAGCGAAGTTTAATTTGAAATTAAACAGACACATTTAGATTAATTGGCTTTGAAATTAAATTCCATATGGCTTTAAAAGCACAACCACTTGATTTGAGCTAGCCAACACGCAGATTAGGATATAAAATCAAACTTTCGCTTGAAAGGTTAAGTCTTAATCGTTCTATAATTCCCCACGGTGAATGGTGTCGGTCTCGCCCAGTGGTAATCATTACGCGCGCGGTACTCTGTTTCTAATCAATTAATAAGAAGACATATGGTGTCAATTTGGACGCTCCTCTCTATATACACCCAAGAGTTATTAGCACAAAGCATGGATTGCCGCCTGTGACCTTTAAACAAACCAAAGGCATAACCCGAATGATATCGTTTTATTAATACACGCGAGACATCACACAACAACATTTGAAATACAAATAACACAGTTTATTCCTAAGAAGGAAAAAAATCTACGGAAAGTTTTTAGGCAAAAACTTTTTTCGGTGCGTATTATTTTATTATTTTTTTTATCTCAAGGCCTTTTTTCAATAGTGTTTTTTTTAGAATATGGAATATCATTTGTATTTATGTATCGCTCATACAGTGTAATGTGCTCCACTTCATCTGACCTAGATTTAAACGCTCAGTTAAAAATCCATAGTCTATAGACGTCAAAATTAGTGACTAACACAATACAACAGTCGTTAGTATAAGGACAGAGCAAAAAACTGGCACGTACAACAATAAAAGCAATAGAAATGAGAGGATGACATTCAACACACCTTCGTTACAGATGTCATACACCTCTTGTCCAGCATTAAGAGAGAAAATATGTCTCATTTATTGTAATCATAACTTACTCAGTACTTTCCACAAATGACTAAGTATGTTTTGCCAGTTGGCCTTCACACATCTCAAAGACACAGACACATCCGCGCGTGTAATTTATTCATGCTACAACACTCAATGTTGCATCAAAGCTCAGTCTATTATTTCACTCTCACGTGTTTCATAAACATGATAGACGTTCCATCACAATCATGCAATGTCAATTTCGTCTCTGCTAATGGACTCGGTGGATTGGCCGCCGATGCTAACATTAATTCAGCAATTATTTAAAAGCAAGTCAAGCAGAAACATCCTCTCTCTCTAACACACGCAGACACACACACACACACACAATTATGCAAAGAGCATATGGGTTAGACACTCTAACTAGGTTGTGTAGATATGCAGGCTTCCATGTGAGTTTTTTTGCCATTCAATATCTTTGGGAATGTATTTTTTGCTCTCTCAAATGTAGCCTGTATAATTTTAAATAGTTGCTTATGTTCCATAAAACTCTAAAATTGTTAAAGTCAGGCTTAAGCAACGAGTTTAACTTACTATGCAGTGTTCAGCTACTTTGAGGGAGCTGTATGAATGACAGGCAAACATTTTGGCAGCATGCACACGCTCAACACCCCTGACATACAGTGTAAACTGCCTTCACTAATATACCAAAACAAATGCTTTGCTGGCTGGACGCCACTCACGCTTTTCTCGTACCCCCCACACCTTACTTTTAAATAATAAAAACGCATTTCATAAAAAGAAATAAACTCCACTTACTGTTTTGCATCATGGACGCGACGCCAGACTCCCACGTGGCCCGGTTATAGTATTCTGTTAGTCACAAAGAACGAATAATAATGATCAGTTTCACATTTTTAAATCAAGTGTATTGCTGTGCATTGTGTGTAAGACTTGTGTGCAATAAAAGTTACGGACAATATTTGTGTGGGCTGAAGCCTCACAATTTTTGCAATCATGCTGCAAAAAATGAGAACCAAAAAATACTGTCTCCACAAATACACTTATGTCTAGAGTTTAAAACTTGCCTGGAAACAGAGTTGACTGTCCGCTTAAAACAATTTATAGACTCGCATCTGCTTCACTCTATTAAAATATCCCTAGGACAAAGCAAAACAATTTATTAGTACACCTATCCATAATTATTTATTTAGCATTACAACTAAATCTAATATTAGCTTTTTTAGCATAGTGTTTTTATGACTGATAAATTGGATAATAATTCATAATTTTTTCGGTTTAATAAAAAAATCCAGTGTTTATTATAGTTAAAATCGGTTTTAATTGTTTATTAAAATAGTCAAGTTATTATTATTATTAGGCCTATTATTTTTATTATACAAATTATTTTCTACCTGTACACCTTCTTTTCCCTTAACTTCATGATTAGAAATCGTGAAATGTTGTGGGCAAGGCCTACTTTTTCCCTCTCCTTCAGATACACTGTTCTGGTGACACACGCTGTCTACCTCGCTTGGCTGCGCTGGAAAAGTAAAGCCAGGAGGGGGTGAGGGGTCCCCGACAAAGCCCCGCTGAATTTTAACAATAGCTTTCTTTCTCCCTGTACACCAAAACCCAATGAGTAAAACCCGGGCTCCCTAACTAGCTACACCGCTTCCAACTAAACGTACCAACAACTCTCAGAAAATACAAAGAGCTGAAGGGAGCGAGCCCCCCTCCTCCTCTTCCTCCTCCTACACCCGGTCCAGTACCCCCTTCACCCGCAACAGCCAGCGCAGCTCACTGTGACCCGGTGCCCGTTACCTCAATGCCTTTTTGTTTGTCTCGTTGCGCGAAATAGAAAAGTAATTTCTTGTTATAAGTATCTGGAGGTAATTGTGTTACTGGTATGTGTCGTTAAGGGCTGTAAAAAATGTACAACAGCGCAGTGGGGTGCTCAATTGGTAAAAGACAATTGCAATAAAGAACCCATTCAATACATTTACCGAAAAGGAGGCCACTGAAGAAATACTCACTGCTTTGATTTTTTTCTTCTTTTTTCTTTTTAAGTAGATGGACTGTGTGTGTGATTTACAGTGCACAGCAACAAATAAATACACACCAATCGCCAGCCAGCCTTGCACGTGTTTCATGAAATACCATTTATATTTAAAAAATAATGTTTTACTGTATTGCTTTTTTAAATAGTTTTTAACTCTTTAGATATATTCAGAATTTTTTAAAACAACGTTTCACTTTTTACATTTCTCTAGAAATTACATCAATTCAAAACCATTTTTGGATTGCAAATAAACATTAATATCACGATTAAATTGTATATGAAGTAAAACATGCAATATTTCTTTCCCACCTGGGTTATTTAAGGTCTTCTGCCTGCACTCATTTGTTTAGTTAATGATTTGTTTTAATAGTGCTATCTGTAATTGACGTTTTGTTCCTTCTAATGTGCAACATGAAGGCTCTTAATTAAACACACTTATTTAAGCCTTTGATATTCTGCGGAAAGTAGATTCTAGTCAAAGTTTAGGAAGCTGAAATATAAATGCTGATAAGTGCTGATTTATACAAATGTATAAAATTATTTTACGTAGCCTGTATTATAGCATGCTAATTACTGGCATCGTAAAATCAAAATAGAGACATAGAACTAGATGCTTTTAATTTTACAGAATGTGCTTATATATTTGTCAGATGTTTAATTTAATACTTTTATAAGACAACTCATACACATAGATTTAGATTAGATACACAAATAATATCGATCATATATTCGTGTTTTACTAAAAACGTCACAACAAAAATGGAGTAAATTAACAATTAAGTTTAAAGTTTAAACATTAACGTAATAAATACAGCTTTTTAATAGTTAGTCTGGGACAAAGAAGGCAGCGTTTCCCTGACTGAAAAGCCAAACACCAAGTTCACGGTGAGATATGGTGGTGGCACCCGGCTGAATGTGATGGTGTGATTCAACCTGACACGCCACCTCATCGGGTCATTGCGTTCCCATTTCCAGGACTGATCGCGGTCTTGGCCTACTGCGACTTTTTGCTTTCCTCTGTCATAAATAAGAACTTTGCTTGGCACAATACTCGACATAGCTAAAGCATAAAAAGGCAAAGAGCGTCCGTGAAAATCCACGATGAGTTTGACACCACGAGGCTGTGCAGCTTTAAGTTTTCTTTTTTAGTATCGTGTTTTTCCTTGAAAGTTTTTGTTTTGATAAACAGTTTCTTCAAGGCCATAACTAACTTTTTTCCCATAATTATTATTTATAAACCACTAGTATATATATATATATATATGTGTGTGTGTGTGTGTGTGTGTATGTGTGTGTGTGTGTGTGTGTATGTATACATATGTGTGTGTGTTTAAAGCTAGCGTGCATTTATTATTTTCACTTGTAAGTGGTGCATATGCGTGCAAGATGCTCGAAGGAAAAAAATGTCTTAACTTACCTTTTTGAGGCATAGTTCCAACAGCCTTCGTATCCTTGCTGCTATACTTCGTTTACAACAAGGAGAAGACTCTGAAGTTCCAGAAAATCGTCCTCAAGCAGTTTGTCTTTTATAGTTTCCAACTGATCTCGGGTGGAAAAATTCAATTCCCTGCGAAGGAAACAGAGATTGACAATAAAATGGGATGTCAAGACTGCGCGAGACTGAAAAATGTGCGCTCGTGGGAGAGAGTGAGCGAGAGAGAGGGGGAAAGAGAGGGAGCGAGAGAGAGAGGGCGCGCACCTATGCTGATTGGTGATAGCACTCGTGTATTAATGTATGTGTTCCTGGTCTGTGCCTCGCCTCCTCTCCTCTTCAGTGGCCCATTAGCTGAGCCTGACCTCTGTCATCATCTCCCAGCAAAACACTTCCTCCTGCCCCGGTGACAGAGCGGGAAACAGGGCCGAGCAAAAAGCTAGTTTTCAACCCTACTTAATCACTCCTCATAAGCATATGATTCTCTCCTGAATTTTCCATTGAAATTCCTTAATTTGGGCGTTCACGCTAAAAACGAAGTATCCTACCTGGGGAAAAAAGTACCAGGAAGTACCATGGTAATGTTTGTTTGTTAGTTTGGGATGTAAGCGTGTTCTTGGAATGATCTGGAATAGCCATATTTTTACGAGAATTTGCCGGGGCAGTACTTATTTGTTGTCAAATACTAAACAAGCGAATTTGTATACAAGTAAGCGTTTCTTAAATGTTGGCCTGCTTTATTACTTACATTTTTACTTAACTCCGTTATTATTGTGTCAGTTCACGCTACTCTTATCGATTGAAACGAGCCCAAACTTTCTCCACGTGTCATTGTTGACTTGGTGTCTGAGAATGTCAACCGCCTTTACGGCGCGCGCTCAACGATCAGTTGGAAGACCCCATACTATTTACATTAATAGCGTGATTTGTTGTCGTTTTCAGCGGGAGAAAAAGAAACTCTGTGTCGTGGGTTGCCAAGGGGGAAATGAAAATATCATTACGTCCATGGCCGGACACTTAAACTACATTTGTTGATTGCTTGGACATTAGCGCACACCTCGGTAAACTCCAAAGCAACCCCTCCGCGCCTGTGTTCGAGGTTACATGCGCGGCACTCTCAGCTCGCCACTCGCAGCTTGGGGTGTTCCACCCGTTCACTGGAGTGGAATAGATTCCGGGTTGGGATACAAGAAATGGAGAGGGGAGGGGGGACGTATAGCGTGGTGGGACAGCTTTAAAGAGAGACAAAATATGTCGGGACGCACGGAGCATAAAATTAAGCTGTGGTTGCATACACTTGACTTCGTTTTGACATGTGAAAAGTGCTAAAAGTCGGAGCTCATCAATAAACTATCGCGAAAGTGAATGCGAGCTCTGACAACCATTGCATTCCCCACTATAGCACAATGAGGAAACAAACGACACTGCCAAAGAGTCTGCATCGCAATGAAAGGCCGCTTGAATGGGAGTCGGATAATGAGCTGGCGCGACCGTCATGCACTGTCATCTCGGGTCCTGCGGCGCGACCCCGCCACGCCGTTTGATATTTGCGAATAATTTCCCTCTCCTTCCCATTTAATGTTTTGCTGGTTCCTCCGAAAGTGAAAGTTCAGCTTGAAACGCAACACGTTGTGCTACTGCACTTTTTAGTCTGTAGCATGTAGACTCATCCTGTTTAATATATTCGTAGCAATTACCTAAATGATGGTTGTCCTCAAAATAGAGCAGTTTTAATATTACACTTTTAACAATAAAAACTCTTCAGTGTTTTTGAAGGTTCAGCACATAATATTAAGAAACGCATCTTAATTCTAACAGTATTTTAAAATAAGGTTATTCAGAACAATCTATATGTTTTTAAAGTAGCCTACCTGTGTGAATAAAAAGTAATGTATGGAAGTTCCATGACATCACACTTTGAAACTATTTTGAACGTTTAATTTGAACATTGCATTTATTTAAAAAACTGAAATAAAGCACTAAATCATGCTTATGAAAACCAAAGACGTGCTATATATTTGCTCTATAGTTGTTAAACAACCTGTTTAAAAGGCTGGTCGAGATCAAATATTTGACTAGTTCCAGACTTTTCGCACGGATGGACTCTTGTAGTCCTCCCATCAATTAGCACAGTTCGGATTAGCAGTCAGTGGTGTTTGGTCATGAAAAAGACCCTAATCTTGTCGCTATTTCCCTCAGGCAAAATAGACGGTGCCTCGCCTCTCCCTAAAAGTTTTCAACAGGGAGGGAAAAAAACTAATAATAAGGGGCGGGGACAGGACTGAATGCAGCTGACGTCAGAGCGAGCGAGAGAGACGTCTATAGAAAGAGAGAGAGAGAGAGAACTAGAGATAGACTGGCTCTTATTAAGGCAATGTGGGAAAGGTTTATCGTTATGGCCAGTGCAAGCCCCACATCCAGTCACCATGTTCTGGGGGAGGGGACCTACCAAAGTTTCTAGTGTGGTTGCCCACAGCGACCACCGCACTGGCAAAGGGCCCTTCTGTGTAGCTAACTCTAGCGCCATGATCCAAAACTGTACACATTGTTCCATTTCATTAGGTATAATAGACGAGTTGTTGTGGGCTGATAATTATTTACGTTCTACCTTTTGCAGGTTATTTCGGAGGACATTTGCAGCCTTAATGTTTTATTTTATTTTTTAATTAGTTACAGAAAGTGGATTTTGTGAAGCTGCATAAAGTGTAAGCATTCAAATATTTCGATAAAATGACAATTGTGACATAATTTATAGACCGTGTAATCTTCATTCAGGGCAAAGTTTATGCATTGCAGGTCAAATGGGAATGTTAATCTTGGAATGAATTTCTAACGACCGTGCTTTATATCAGTAGCCTACTGAACAGTGTAATTTTCATAGCCATATTGTACTAGGCTATTTAAAAATATTTATTCTACACATATTTAAATACACAGTAGGAAGAATTGAATTTTTTATGGGAAACTAATTTATTTGTGTAGGCTAACCTACATAAAATTTGCAGCAACCATACATTATTTATATTTATTATTACTATATTAATTTTAGTAGTAGAATATATTTTTATATAGAGACCCATTTTATTCTGTAACTTACTGGTGAATGTATTTATAAAGTAACTCAAATACGTTATCAACTTTATTTTGTTTATTAAAGAAAACTTCAGTGATGCGCGACGTGCTTGATTTTTAAAATAATGAAAACGCATAATAATAATGAAAACAAAGTTGTAACTTACTTAAACGATTAAATGTCTAAATTATATTTATCATTATCTGACAGATAACATTAGGCTACTCATAATCACGATGCCCGTGTCTTTCAAGACTTTACAAGCCAATGAAATGAAATTATGTTGCACACACTCAAAACGTGTATCAAGTATTGAAGAATAAAAAGTTAATTTCAGGGCATAGTTTTAGAGGAATAAAGTTCTGCACGGCAGTCACATTCATGGTAAATTAGGTATTGCTCGAGATTAACAGACACCTAAATGCTGTCAGCGCAACAATCTGATGCATAACATTTGTGAAAACATGTTTTAAAGTATAATTTAGAACCTTGTAAACTCACTTACCTCAATAAATGATAGCCCGTTCCGCTAGCAAATCATAAATGAGTGCTTTCTTTTCCAAATGAGCCTGGAGACGAACCCCGATCCGGATCCGATTCACAAAACTAGTCCCAAAGTAAATCCAGTCCAACACGCCGAGAAGGGAACCAGGGCAAAAGTTTTGAGAGATGGTAAACCCCTCTTTGTAGTATTGATGAAAACTATTGCCTGTTTAACGAATGAAAGCAGGTCAAACTTTGGACTCTCCCTCGAGTTTCTTAGACACACTCGAACCTCGCACGTTGACTGTGTTGTCTTGTTGAAAATACCTCTTTCTTTAAACGTGGTTCGGAATAAAAAAAAGACGTCCTCGTCTCACCATCAACTTTCTCTTAATATTAACCTCAAGCTGGCAGTGATTGGCTGGAGTGACGGCCCACGTCACACTTGACGCCATTTATCATTCCCCAAACCGGGAAGTTGAAGGAACAAGAACTGCTGTCTGTTGTGTGCGAATTTGAGAACCTATTAACCATTCATAGCATGTCGTTTCTTTAAGGTTCATCTCACTTAATAATTATGTTTAATAAGAGTGTTTGAATTAGTGAGGTAGGCTATTCCTTAAAAAAATACAAAGGAACACATTTTTTTGAGACAGGATTTAAATTAAATGTAATATCATATAAAATAAGCAATGTTGCAGTTAATATATGCTGTTTACAAATAGTCCCCAGCAGAATGTAACCGACATATACAGGCCAACAAAAAAGTGTCTCAAAACTCTAAAGTCGTCATGTTACCTAGTTTTACTACTATTGAGCTTGTTATTAATGCCAGATGACAACACAAAATACAGTTTATATCGCCTTTGTTATCGGATCCCATGTTTATTACATGATAGGATATTTGTCCAACGATGCAGTCACACATATAATTTCTTCAGATGTGTGGGCCCTATAAAAAAGATTAAAATGTCGAGATTGTGGCGTGGTATTGTGTCAAACAGCGATGCTGCCTTAATATTAACCTTATTAAAGATTATAAAGATGATATCTTTGTACAAAAGAGTATGGCAGATTCGTAAAAGAATGCACGTTTTAAAAGGAGAACACAGATGAGAATCAAGTGCTGCCGTCGTTAAGACCTCGTGAAAGCGGTGCATCCCAGCAGAGTTCTTGAGATCTCCACTGGAAACCGCACGGCCTGCCCCCGCTTATCAGGCTGTCAATAAAGCGAGATGGGGATGCTAAAGCCGGGCCAGGTGCTGTCTCTCCCTCTCTCCCTCTCTCCGCTGGCCTGCACTCCAGAGCGCGATCAGGCGTAAACGTAAATCTGTCCAGCCAGCTTTCCCTTACGCCGACCCTCTGCTTCCGAGCGTGTGTGTGTGTGTGTTTGGGAGAGAGAGAGGAGAGGAGAGCAAGGAGAGCCCCCCCCCCTCCCCCCCGAAAATATTTTATTTAAGCTATATTTATTTACTATTATTATTTTAAGAAAAATATAATTCTAAAAATATAATTAAAAAATAAAACATAAGTAACGTTACACTACACATTAGACTGTGTCTGACTTCACGCACCCTGTCGCTGTTTTACAATTTCATTCAGCTACGTTTTGCTGTTAAAATGTAGCCTATGTTTAAGAGAGACAGCGACATAAAAAGATGCTCTACTTAAATATGAATTAAAGAATTACGTTGGGACTGTTTGCATGCATGTTTATGATGATTAAATAAGCGACGTATTGGCTTTTTCTGCTCTGAAGAAACATTTTCTTGATATTAAAGCCAATTGTTATGCCTGTGGATTTTTGCTTTTCTATTAATTAGTAGCTAATCAAAGCTACTTCGATTTTACAAAAAAACAAGTGATGGCCTGTTTAATTAATAATGAGTACAGATGCTCTCATGTGGATAATTTATCCATAGCAAAAGCTTTCCTGACTTGTGAAAACACCTGACAAAATATTTATGGCACTAATCGTGATTTTATTGGAGGTGGATTTTTGGTGATTATGCAGTAATTTAATAAGCATGCTTGTGTGAATGTGGTTTTATTTGTTCAGGCGATATTAGTTGAATTCCTCAGGGTGATTGGATGTGGTTTGCTTCAAGTCGACAGCCACGTCCTGTATGTTAGAAATTCATTTTTGCTCAACACGACACGGCTGAGTTCGATATTCAATGTATTTTAAGGCGCGTCAAGCGGAAAGACCTTTGATTATTTTCGTCTAATCCCAAACTGTTTGCAGAAGCCGCTGTGTTTGTGTGAAAAAAAACACGTTTCGTTGTCTTCATTAAGACTCACCGCGGCATTCAGAGGCAGAAAGATGCGCCTGTGCGTAACCGTGTTTGGATAAAATACAACTATTGTACCTCAGTCAAAAGAGAGCTCAGAGTCTGAGATTAGATATTGACAGTGTCCAATAGCATAACGCGAAGACTTGACACCTGCCACGGAGTCGAAGCACAGTACAACAAAATTACATGAAAGGATCGAGCACGTTTGTCATTTTCTTGTCAAGGTAAAAAAAGGACAAAAGTAAACACATTGTACCTACATGACTGCCATTAATGGAGTAATTGATTTTTTTTCTGCACACACATAAAAATGTTTTTTATATCAGGGGCAAGTCAAAATATAAATAATAGGCTAACATTTGTATGTCTGATGTGTATTATTTTACACTGTGCTTGGAGGTTACTGCATGTAAATTAAAAATAAAATCTATTTTGTTGTGAGAAATGGGAAATGCATGCATGGAAAACATTTCTTGTGTGCTTACAATTAATTGATGGGGTCTAAAATGCTAAAGTGTCAATATGTTTATTTATTTATTTACTCTGTTACCTTCATGTGGTACTATATTCACAGTCTACAGGTCCTGTCAAGGTAAAATTATCTGAATAAAATTATCCAACTGTATGGATGAGAATGAAAACCCTTCAGAGTCCATTCTATTCAGAACATAGTCCATCAAACTCCAAGTTGCACATTAAGATTATCAAATGACTTGGAGGAGAATGTCTGTACTCACAAAATCGAGTAATGGCTAAATGATGAGGGCAGACTATTCTGTCCAAAATTCCACTCCATAAATGGACAAATTCAGTATTTTTTGTGATCAGTTATGTCAGACATACGTGCTTTCTCCTGAGATCATCCTCCTCATCATGAGGAGAGCTGCCATAATCATTAATGCTTCTGCACTGTTGGTCTTAGATCCAGTTCTGTGCATTAGTTTCTTAACTTTGTTCAAATATTTTTAATTTGATCCTAGTTGCCCTCTTAAAAATTCTGGAGTGTGAATACATATAAGAAAACAAGAAAAGGGCCATTTTTTCAAGGAAAAATTGCATTCAATGAGTTCAAATTAAATGTAGATACACATTTTTTTTCTTTCCAAAACATTATTTGTTATATGTCATTGTGTCTTGATTTCCAAATGTATTTCCATGTAGTTGCTATTGACGAACAGCTGTGCATTGCATCTAATCAAAGTTCATAGAGACAATGAAAGCACAGTAAAGGCCTCTGAACTTGGAATCCACCCAAGTTCACAAGCGAGAAATATGCATAGTGTCATGCATGCATTTTTATCCTGCTCCCAGATATAATTGTAATGAAATGTATGCCTCACATACGGTTTCTTCTCATGGTTGTGCAAAGGTTGAACTTAAATATTCTACACTTTATATCTCAGCTGAAAGCTATTTGTACTGTAGATCCACTTTTCCTTTACCAAGATCCTAGATTTTCCTTTTCTATAAGCAACATTTATCAGTTTTATTTCAGGTTACAGAAATCTAAGCATACACTGTCCTATTAAATGACCGTACAACAGTGGGTAGATATTGTAGATATTGCTCTGCCCATTCCTCTAAATTAGGCCCACGCAGAGGAAGAGTAAGCAACGTAAGACATCAAGCGGTGAATTAGGTTTCCTTTTGCCTGCTCTCCCTAGTGAGTCTTTCCATTTACATTACAATTTCAAATGCCACATCGCTGGGTGTTTTATGCCATTGTTGGGGCATCCAAGTGTCCACTGAGACCAAGACCCTTGGCAATTTCTTATAATTAGCAACCCCCATCTTGCCAATAACTGAAAGGATTCCATGTCATCCCAATCTTAATCCATGCTAATTTGGCCTGAGCACCTCCAGGTGTTCTTTCCCGACCCATGCATTGGAATAAAGCTGCATGCTGGGCACTTCAAGAGTGATATTATGACATGTAATCCTGCTGAGAAATCAAGTTTTTATCACCGTTCTCATTATTAGATAAATAAGCACCTTTCATGCTATCCAGTGTCTGTATGTCTGCAAGCTAAGAAGAGAGTAGCTATAAAGGAAGGTTAAGGGTAATGCCAAACTAATATGATTGTGTAATTAATTGGTAATATAGGAGAAGGATTTATGAATGTTAGAAATGCAAATAAGATTGCAAAGGAATCCCTGCAAATGGATTATGAGTGTCATTTGAAATTATAAAACAATTGAATCTAATTTGTAAGTTTGTATAGTTTAAAAAACAACATACAGTGTGTTTGTATGGATTCGTATAGTTGCCCTCCACATTACGAAGGAAACATAATTCAGAACTACATTGACACGTTTGTCCATTTAGCCGTACTGTCTGTCTGAAAATCTCGTTAAACGTGCAGAGATGAGACAGGGCGAGGATTGTTGTGTTTTGTGAAACCGCAAAGCAATTTTCTAGGAAACCTGAATAACAGGAGGGAGGAGATTATGAATAAAACCAAGGTCATTAAACCGGGCTGCGTGGCTCCCAGCGAAGCGAAGACGAAATGCAGAAACACCTAAAGTGACAAACTCAACACAAATCCGACTGATACATTTAAATAGATGCAGCAGCAGCGCCACTGTGTTTGAATAACCGGAATACTGACACTACATCAGGCAATAACAACGACAAACCGCCTGGAAAATAGATTCACGGAGTAATGAGATTCTTCCGGTTTTATCTAGCTGACAAATTCTGTCCTAAAGTAAATATTTTGAAGATAATTGAACTGATTGCTGCTCGCTTGCTCATCTGAATATCTGAATGCGAAATATAGCGTTGTAAAATGAGAATACACTTTCAACAGTGAGCAATTTAAACCGTTATTAATTCAGTTAATCAAGTGATATTATAAATAATGTCACGAGCTGTTAATGCAAATTCACTCGTATCCGTTGCATTTAGATTTAAGTCTGAATAACTTTCCAGTTTTCCAACACTGAGTGTCTTTGAGCCTTAAAGTATTGAAAATAATGCAAATGTAAACTTTATTATGGACTAAACGGTATCATGTGCACGAGTTTTACTAGCCTGAACACATTTTTTAGTACCGTAAGTAAATAAAAAAGAACGATTTAGTGATAACACGAATGAAGGGCGTTTGTTGTTGTTTTTAATAGTGATAATGAACGTCTCGCGTTACAAAACGAGATCCATCGAATGAATTCATCAAACCTCGTGCTGTTGACAGAAAACCATCTGTTTACGTTCCTGCCTCTGACAGAACCTTAAATATGCTTTTAATTAAGGACGGGTTAAAGCTGTAGACCTCATGATGGGCAATAATTACAAATTACACTACAAATTCGACAGATGTGACAAGGGGCCTTCGTCTGTAGAGAGAATAAAAGACAACGAAGAGCAGTTTGACAGAAGCTGTGCTGAATTCATCTGGTGTCTTGAGAAACACCGTCTTTGATTATCCAGGCAGGATTTGTTCTTCTTCTCCGTCACGATTGTTTTCATATTTCTTTGACATGCATTGATTTGGAGGCAGCTGTAAGACTTTGTCACGAGAGAGAGGAGCAGTCACAACGCATTAGTCTGATGGCGTAACTCGAACCCTACAGAGCGCATGTTGAGAGACATGTGATGGCTTGTCTTGGCTTCCACCTAAACGGATAAAATGTCTAATTAGTCAATTTTTTTGTCAGTTACAAATCTGATACAGGATCATTTAAAATTTGACGTAGCCTATAAGCGACTTTATCACTCATTAATACTGTTACATATGATGATTGAAACAAGTTTTACGCACAAAATAACTTTGAATTTAGGAGTTCTGAGTTTGTTTTGAAATTATTTCTCAAAACTCGTATTACTCTTATCAATAATGTGTAGCCTAGTGGCATAAAAAGACTGTCTATGAAAATGTATTTTATTTCCAGCTTCACCGTCAGTTGTCAGTGCACGTGACGACTAAGTTGTTGATTTCTTTTTATATTTTTTGTGAGTATAAAGTTGAAACCAGCCTCAAATAATTGCACAGCTTTTTACATTTATTTATTTGTATGTGCCATGTTAAAAATGCGCATCAATGTGTACATTATAACTTTATAAAGGATTTCAATCAAAAATAGTGAATCTTGACTTTAGTATTTGTAAATATTGTGTCAGTGATATATAGGCTTCATAACAAATATTGTAATTCTTCTCATGCCTTTCAGACAAAAATCAGTTGTTTTCGGATGATATAAAGTAACCTTCCGTCCTTTTGTTGCGGTAGTTTATATAAATTCGTGAGAACCCCTGCTTAGTATGTGTAGTTTAAAAATTCTTTAGATTTCTTATATTGTACTTGTTAGGTTAGACTGGCATCAACACACTTAAAAACAATTGCAATTCCCCGCATAACGTTATTGCAGTTGTGTCTGTTGCATTGTGTTTGCTCTATAAAGTCGGCGGTGAATTATGAGTTTGAGGACATGCATATAGCAGTCGCTCGTGGATTCATTTGGCTGTAGACTGTACCGATGTTTCAGCCAGTGTGGATTTATCGCCTTCAACAATGCTCGATCGCCCTCTAGCGGTTAATCTACAACAGAAACGCAGAGGAGAAAAGAGAGAAATCACAGATCCGATTATAGCATAATCAATGGATCAAAGTCAACAGACGTGCACAAATCAAATAAAATGGCAGGCCAAAAAGAAGGAAAAAACAAACACGGGTTGCCTTAACAACAATGCATGTTCAGACTTCAGCTGGTTCCTATGCAATGCTTTGTGGCGTTTAATGAATCCTTCTGCTTCCAACATAATAGAATCTGTATGTACAAATCCAAAAATGTAGCCCACTGATCTCAAACTTTCTGAGTCTCTCTCACCTATGATAACAAAACGATTTTGTAATCTGTGTTTCCTGACATATGTAGGCCTGTAACCAGTTCTTAAAGATGATAGAACTCAGTAATTTACAGTGATTAATTAGTGTCGTGCATATGCTGGAGTCTGTTGACTTCTTCGAGCAGGCGCTCGTGGTGCTGAACGGACAGCGACAAGTAGCCCATTAAACAACCAGGGTGCGAATTATGGGAAGGGGGTTCGGATAGAGAAATGTAAGCGTTTAAAACATAAATATATAAAACGACGTTTCATTAACAAAGAAAGTTAGTCAGAATACGCTAAAATAGGCGCTCACTTTTTTAATAGATTTTCACAAGACAGATATTCTTACAGTAACTTTAGCGTTTTATTAAACCATGATATTTACTGAAATTTTTATTCTGGAAGTCGAAAAATTGTGCCTTTAAGATCTACTGTTAAAAGTCACGTGACACTTGTGCTGCGTTGCTCTCCAAGAAAGCCGGAATGTACAGTTTAAAGCTTCTTCTTTCTTTTCATCACTTGAGTTTCCCAACCAATCCACGAAGTTTGCAGGCCTTTTTTGAACGCGCCCACGGTAAACCCTGTGTGCTTCGGGACCTTTTGGATGGTAATGGCCAGTCAATTACATTTCTTTCGAGATCATTAAACACGAATCCGGCTTGTCTTTTAACAAGGCAGTCCCGTGTGTTAATGAGGGTCACGGAAGGTTAGAGATACTTTTAATGGACGCTTTTCCCTCTGCATCATCACTGTTCAGTGCTAGATAAAACTTTAAGAAAATACTGATTCCCAAATGTTGATTTTATTTACTTGGGCATATTAGTGTGCATGCATTATTAATTTGAACAATTTGAACCTTTTTGTAAATGTCCTCACTGCATTAAAACTAACAAGATTTAGAAGAAACACAATTATTTATGTTTAATTTTTATAATACTCCGTTGATATTTTACACAATATTTGAATATTGATGATGTCCTTCACACATAAAATTGCACTTTAACACTTTTTGTCATGTTGAACTTGAAGGTGAGCCACCCTGTTGTCAATACATTTCACCAGTCATCAGCTGCCATGTAACTAGAATGCAATTTCTTCTCCATTCCGACATGAGAGCAGTGCACCGGTCTATGGTGAGCAATGTCTAAGTCATGTTTCAGTGTTTAAGGCCCGGTAAATTACAAAGAGCGAGCAATTGATTTCTGGATTCGTTTCATGATTCATTGCGTTGCATTAATTCTGTAGGATGACATGCATGAAATATGTTGTTGTCTCAATACTGATGAGGAGCCGAGCTCAAAGTGATACCAGATCTGATGTGCTTTTAAGAGTAATTGGTTAGAAAATGGTTAGACGTTATAGGAACGATGGAATTACATAAGACATTTGTCTTGTTGTTGATTTCACCTCTAATATACAAAGCAAAATGCATCTGTTTATCAATAATTTATCATATGTCATTCAAAGTACAACTGTGGCTTTCATTTCAGTTTAAGCCATTATAGCTGTTCCTGCAACCCAAAGTATTACATTTAGATTGTTTTATGGTAGATTACAGATTTTCTGATTAAAAAATACTTTGATTGTGTGTCAAGCTAGCATAAGTCAGAGATCTTCTCTACTAAATGAGGTGCTCCACGCTTGGCTAATGATGCTTAATGACGTTTTCCAGAAAGCAAAATTATTATTCAAAAACGTGGCAGCAAGAGGCAAACAATCTGAAGGGTTGTAACACTCAACCACTCAACAGCCCAAAGAACAAAAGTATCATGCTGAAAATTAAACTAATGATGAAAAAATGTGCATTAATTTTGCATTTGAGAGGACATGGGAAATGTCAGACATATTTAAAAGGTTAATCTTTAATTCAACCACTAATAAACACAGCAGGGGAAAAGGAGAAATTAATCAAGTGTTCTTTCACTGGACATATTAAATATTCTTACGAATTAATAACTGTCTGCCCTGCAGTGTGTTTTCCCCCTAAATTAAGTAATCATCAGTCTTATCAGTGGATGAGGCTGAAATCGAAAAGGTTTGTGGACAGTGCAGTAAGAGTTTGTAGTTATTTTTGCGTTTGTTTTGAGAAATGTTTGGTGTCGGATCATTATGTTGGATTCAGTGTTTTGATGCAAATTAACTAATATGGCTAAAATCACTCACCCATCCTCATGCATAATGCAAAAGAAGATATTTTGAAGATGTTTTACCTATTTTGTTCTTTTGAAAGTTAATGGGGTCTAAAACAGCAACATTGGGTCCCATTGATTTCCATTCTTTCATGCCAAAAAAAGTCATACAGGTTTGGAACGGCGTGAGGGTGTGTAAATGATGACAGAATTTTCATTTTTGGATGAACTATCTTTTTATCTGCCCATACATGCTTAGAGAACCAGGACTAATGTTCTGCTACTACTTAGGAAATTGTCAGAACATGATGAATGTGGATCATCATGCTTTGCAGAAGGCTGCGGAGAAGTTTTCTGAAATTTAAAAAGCTGTAAGTTTAAACCTTTCATTTTTTTTTGCATTAATCACATACATTCTCTCCAGGAGCAACAACTTTAATATTGTCCTCACTCAGTCTTTTTTGATGTATGAGTGGGAAAAGTTTGCTCTAGGTGACGAGCTAAGGTCATGCTTATGTTATTGAACTCAGTGCCAGACACGTATGCAGGGAGCAGAGAAGGACTTGGAACAAAAGCGGATTCACCCGCTAGGCAGCATATGCCTCCACACTGCCATTCCCTACAGGCCTACAGCACACATCCAGTCAGATCTGCCGCTCTATGCCCAAAATATAGCTCTCTGCTCCTGTAACCACGTACTGCAGACCTCTCAGTATGAAGAACGTTCTCCGTTGTGTGGGATATGAAAGGACAAACCGTTATTGCTGGCTCCCTATACTCAAAGATTGAGGGTTTCGGTAAGTCAGTTGGTCACTAAATGTGTCACTAGGCGAGTTAAAAATAAACTTATGGATTAAAGTGTTTCGTGGATATTTTGTCTTACATTTATGAGTATGAAAGTAAGAAAATTTGAATATAAAAATGTTTTACTGCGAGTCATATAACAATATAGTTAATATAATAAATGTTGATTAATTTAAAATATGCTTCCTGCCCTGAAATGGTGGCCAGTGGCACTTTTATACACTCATTACAAGGCCGTTTTCTTGCAGTTTAGTCTTCAGAAGAGTTTCCATTAAATATTTTCTGTCCATTGCTCTCTGTGGTGTGACCTTAGGCACAGCTGGGATCCCAATGCGCCTTAAGCACCTATTAATAACACAGAAATGTGATTATTCATGGTAGATGTCTTAGCTTGTGCAATCAATGAAGCATTGTCCTCAGTATGATGAAGATTTCTGCCAGGTAGAATAGCCCTCACCTGAACTAATATTTTAGGGGGAGTCACAGCCTTTTTGTTTCAGATGCTCATCCAGTCACTTGCTTACTCATCACAATACACAAGTGAATTTAACCCTTATGTTGCGCTCCAGTCATTCTGACCCAGAGAGTTAATTTTTCCTGAAAATGCTTTTTCATGTTTCAGCATTTGATTCAAACTTAATGACTTTTCTCACAAAGCCTATAAAAAGGAGGGATCATTTTTGAACTTCTTTCAAAATGCTGATAGATTTCCCATTATGCTACATCATTACTAAATGTTTTTTTATGTGTTTTCTTTCAATTAGCAGAGGCTTTATATTTTTTCAGAACTGACTGGCCCCATAGAGTTTTTGGAAATATTACCAAAATGATCCATAAAAAGTAGTTGTTGCCATGAGACCAGGTAGGGTAAATAAGCTCAGATCAATGATGCCTATGATCAATCGATTCCAAAAGGAAATACAAAACATGTGCTAACTGAAAAAACAAGCTGACCAAAAAATGGAATAGCACAGGGGTGAAATTAGCATAGTCATTGAAATTCTAAATTCACTTGTAGCATTTAAAAAATATAGATTTATTATATATATATTATTATTTATATATACTGTATATACCTGTATGTATAAAACCTCCCTTTGGGGACGTCCTCATTTGTAAAACTGGGGAAAAGAAAGGGGGAGGGGGGGCAAAGTTATTTTAAAATGCTAAAAATGCCTATGTAATGTCCTCGTTTAGATTTTAACAAAATAATTAACCATTTATCAGGCCAGAATTTTAGGTTCATCCCTAGTTCCTGTTGTACATACCTCTACACCCGCTTGCTTGTTTTTGTCAGGCACAGCCACTGACCCTTCACCCGCTACAAAAACAAAAACAAACTAGGATTGTAGGTGTGCAAAGCCAATGTGTGCTCATGCTGAAAGCTCACGGGCTGTAGAAGGCCTTCTGGTTGGAGCATTATCAGCATATGGGACTTCTGATCCTATCACTCATATTTACCTCCAACACCAACCGTGCATCTGTTCCCGCCATGCTGCATATCCAACACGCTGCTCAGCCCTGCAAAGCCAGATGTGCTGGGGCTTAACCACACACACATCTTATAAAAGTGGGCACCGAGTCCAGGCGAGTTGGACTTTGATGGAACTTGAATGGTGAAGGAATGAAATCAATAGAAATTTAGATTTCAAATTGCTCGGCAGGATTTGTAGCCTACTTGTGTTTTAAAGATAAAAAGCTTTGATTGGCCAGTGAACTGCATATAATTACAGAAGAATTATTAATGAATGGTCGATTGGTATGAAAGCAGCTAATAATTGAAAGCAGCAGTTTGTCTTTTAATATTTTTGATTTCGAATCTTTTACTTCTGATTTACATTCACTCTGCATGTGCTTGTTTTCTTAGCAATGTAACGCTCCATTGATCAGTGATCATGGGAGCCGAACAGCTGAGCGAGGACATGATGGTTTTGGGATAGCGCATATGTTGCTCGCACCCTGTTTGCCAGCTGCAGCCCTTTGTATCACTGCAAGCCCGACAACTCTTTACAGGTTCCTCTGTCAGGTAATAACCACCAGCCTCTCTGACTCTGCCTACAGCCGGCTGTGCGGCAAGATGGATTACCCTTTGATTTCTGCAACGTGGAGATGATTTCATTTGTTGATCTTGATGCTTTTCAACACACTAAATCTAATGTTTTCTCTTTTTCAAAGGAACTCCAGAGATTTGTTCCTGATGTGCTTTATTGCAGAGCCAGATTCATTATGGGTGGTAAACAGACAGGAGAACACGCGCACACACACACACACACACACACACACACGCTCTCATCAGCAGAAGATTCTGCTAAACATATTGTGAGCCTTTGCTGCTTTTGCAAGCAGGTGTTCAAGGATGTATGCAAGTCAAAACGAGTTCGAGCAGCTATATTTTCACTTGCTAGTCTTGCATCTGAGATTTTGCGGTATGAATTTATAATACACTTTACTTTATCAACTTAGAGTCACAGTTCATACTTAAAATGGAAAACGCACAATGTACTGGTCATTTACTGTCAATTTTTTAATAGACATTTCCGTTTAATCTAAAACACAACAAAATGCAAAATTCCTTCATATTAATACCTACAATTTTATTTGAAAACAGTTTATTTAGTTGTGTTTACATAATATGTGTGTGTGTACTGTGTATATTTATATATAAATATATGCACATACATACATATTTAAGAAATGTATGTACTGGGCCTATATTTATATACTTTGTACAATATAAACCATACATAAATAGGAATATATCAACGTAAATACTTCTTTAATTTAATTAATGTACAAAATGAAAACTGCATATTCATTTTGAGATTTGCTTATATTACATCAGTGTTACTAAATAGTGTTTTTTTAATTAAATTTAAGTGATCAGATATAAATCAGAATCAGATGAAGTTCATTTTAACTGGGAAGTTGTGGCCTAATGGTTAGAGAATGGACTTGTAATCCAAAGGTTACGAGTTCAAGTCTCGGGCCGGCAGGAATTGTAGGTGGGGGTATTGAATGTCCAGAACAAATTAAACTTACTGTAACCCTCAATATCGCAACTGAGGTGCCCTTGAGCAAGCCACCGAACCCCCAACTGCTCCCCGGGTGCCGCAGCATAAATGGCTGCCCACTGCTCCGGGTGTGTGTTCACGGTGTGTGTGTGTGTTCACTGCTGTGTGTGTGCGCTTAGGATGGGTTAAATGCTGTGATTTTTACTTAATATTAAATTGTTACACGAGCAGATGCCAAGTAATTGTCTTAATGAGTGAGTTGTTGAATCACTTACTCAATCATACACATTAGGTTAAAAAAGACCTTGATTTAATTCTCCAAAATGCAATTCGGCCTTCTTGAAAATTCAATCATATTAAATAATATGAACTACATTTGCAACCTACAACATACGTTTCTAAACTCACAGAACAGTT
The DNA here is from genome assembly GCA_027564155.1 of Gymnocypris eckloni scoliostomus. Taxonomy (NCBI): domain Eukaryota; kingdom Metazoa; phylum Chordata; class Actinopteri; order Cypriniformes; family Cyprinidae; genus Gymnocypris; species Gymnocypris eckloni. The sequence goes on from CM050434.1 coordinate 11,946,883, forward strand.
ATTTAATTCATCAAACAAAAGCATCTGACTTTTGCCTCAGAATCGTGCAGGATATGGTTTTATGAGTCTTGTGTTGTCAAAGGTATAATACTGCAAAATATTTTACTTCTGTCAATAGCCCAGCACTCTTTTAATGAACAATTTTACATTCACGCCTTTAAACCTCAAGCCTAATTTTTCCTCAGGTATACAGCTACAGCATGATAATCAGTGTTTTGAGAGAGGTTAGTCAAATAAATTCTGAGCGCGGTATAAACGAAGCCCCTGACGCTGCTCAAAACTGTTTAATCTCTTTTTCATGTGCTACATAATTCATCGAAATTAGAGATGAAACGCTATCATATGTTTATAAATACTCCAGCATTAGGATTTTACTTCCCCATAAATCTGCAGCCGACCGCGGTCAAGAGCAGAGGAATAAAACTCCCAGTAGAACAATGATATATTCCCTTGCTGCCCATCGGGCCATTCATCCCGACACGCGCACACACTTCCTCAAACATTATTCCCTCCATTGATGCCCCTCATTTCAAATCTATTTCAATTTAAAGATGCTTGACATGCCAACAGCGGAAGAGTGACTAATGTTGGTTCGCTATACATCAGAGCATACATCAGAGTAAAGGACTCTCTCTCTTTCTCTCTCATCCATGTCCTTAATTTCTCAGTCTCTCTTTCTGAGTTAAATGAGTGAGCGAGCGGCGGTCCGGGTTCAGCGTGGTCACTGCCGAAACAGGGAGTAATTACCAGATCAGCTCTGCTAAAAATTCAGGCAGGGTGTTCGGTGACCTATCATCCACTAATCTGCATAGTGAAGTATAGCTTCATAACTGTAAATTGCTGACTTAATTAAAAGCTGGGACCTTTCTGTCATTTAATTACAGGGAGAAAAGGTTATTGCTTAAACGCAATTTTCCAAATGCGATTTCTTAACAGTTATTAACGGCGTCGCTATCATTTATTGTTTCAGATTTTTCAATTTGGAAATGGCCGCCGCTGACAGAAGTAATGAGTCGGAGGGGGGAAAAACTCAATCTCGATAGCGCACACACGGCAGCCATTTGTTTCCCACAAGTGGAGCCGATAGGTGGGGGAAGCTTGAAATGTCACGAGGAGGACCGGCCTTGATTACTGCAGCTTTTACTATAGCGATTAAACCAGAAGTGGAGTTTTGAAGAGAAGTTCATTAACATTTCTCAAATGAGCAGGATGTGCAGCGGTTAGAAACGTGGAAAGATAGTGAGGAGGAATCAGAGAGGAAAAGGGGCTTTTCATTTTTCTTCATTAAAAAAGTTTTACACTAAGATTAGTTTTTTTATGAAAAGAAAAAACTTTTAATTTTACATTGAATGAGTCACATAGTATTCACTTTATCAGAATACATTAAAAATTGCAAATGAATTATTCCTACATTGTTATTGGTAATTTTGTCTAGTCAAGACTTTTGACGTTTGGCATAAGTGCTCTCGGCAGTTTGTTCTAGTTCAAAACTTCCATGTGACTGACTTGTAAAGCAACCAATCAGATTTAGTTTGTATGCTGTTTAAGGGTTGATTATCTGAAATAGATTATTCCATAACAATACACTGGAAAATAGGAAGAAATGTACTTAAATTATGGCATAGCTAACAGCAAACAATAAAATTACAGAAACTTTGTATAGACTTGTGATCAGAATTTCTTCTTGATGCCTGATGCTTCATCTATGCTGGTAGGTTTTATGTCATTGTGGCCAATGAAACATATACATTACTGACTAAGACACGATAGTAGAATAAAAGATGTTTGTTTTAGTGGATAATAACAAGGGGAAAATAATTCGAAATAGGTAGTCAACCCAAAGATGAAGATTTTGCCAATATCACTCTAATGGCTTTCTTTCTTCTGTTGAACACAAAAGTGTGTTCCACTAAAGAAAGAACAGGTTCAAACAGGTTCGGAATAAAATGAAGGTAAGACTTTTTTATTTTTGGGTGGACTATCCCTATTATGTTAGCTTATGAAATTATTGATCATGTCTGCTTCTGTAAAGACTTGAATATGAATTCAATGAGTTGGCTTTGCATACAACAAACAAGTCTTTTTTTCTGTGCAGCAGTGGTCCACTTGCTTGAGTTCTTCACTGTTGAGTATCACATCAGGTGGAATGGCTCATCACCTACAGCTCATGGTTCATGTTTGCCCTCTGGCAGGTAAAACGTACTCGACCAGACCTAATTTATACCATCCAATAAACACGTCAACTCAGCATGTCTTTTTGACCTCCCCAGCACTACCCTAGAGGCCCTATTACATGTTTTATGGCACAGATTATATTAAATTCAGTCCATTTAATCAACCTATGCGTCAAAAGAAACCAATCTGCTTTTTATTTGAAGATCTGGTTAGGGCCAGGTTAGGGCAACTCCAGTACCAATAACATTTGGATATATAAACTTTTATGAGCAATAAATGAGGAATTATGATTCCAAGCATTGTAAAGCCGCTATGGGTATAAATCATTCTTTTTAAGGTTGTTATTAGGTGACTTTGAAAGTGTTTTAGCGTGTGTTGATGAGCAATTACGTGCATTCATAGTGGTCGTGAAAGTCAACCACTGCAGTCTAAAGTTTCAGATATTTCCATCAATTGTTTTTTCACTGTAGTTGAAAATAGGCTACTATTCTTGTGATCCATTATAGCTTATTGTAGCTTTTCCGGTTTTGCGTCCTTTAAAGTGAGGAAAGAATCAAATGCTAAACTTAAATGGTTCTCTCACAAGTAGCACTGGAAAGTTCAAGTGTGTTGGTTCATAAACGGACCTCAATATGTAGCGTTTGATTAATTCAAGAGAATCCGTTTGTTCTTAAATGGTTCTTTTTCTTTGGAAAGTCTGGTTGATTCTAGTTACTCAGTTCATCCTAAACAGACCTCTCTCATATGCAGCATTGGAAAGTTTGATTCATTTTACAGAATTGTTTAGTGCTTACATGTTTATTTCCCCCGTATGTATCGTTGGAAAGCCAGATTCATTCCATAGAATTGGCTCATTCTAAACAGACATGTGAAAGTTCAATTCATTCCAGAGAATCGTTTTGTCCTAAACAGACCTCTCTCATTTGTAGAATTGGAACATTTCATTCATTCCACTGAATCGGTTCATCCTTACATGGTTACTTCTCTCATGTGTATTATTGGAAAGTCTGATTCATTCTCATTGTTTCTCTGATATTCTCCATTAGTAAAAGTCTTATTCATTCTTGTGGGTTTTGTTCATGTGAACAAACGGATTAAATAACATTAACCAAGTTTGTGTCTTATTTTAGTATGCATACCTTTCAGGATTAATATGGTCGTCTTAATTGAGTTTGATAATGAATTCCCCCTTATTAATTTACTGTCAGCGAAAATTGTATAATTGTTGCTAAATTATGATTAGCTTGTAGCTATAGCTTCCAAATGAATGCATATTATACTGCTATTGAAGTCATTTTAGTTTATTATTAAATTCTGTGAATCAAATTTACTTATTGTTATAGCAATTTTACACCCCTTAGCACTCTTTTTTTGTTGTTGGTGTTAGTTTGTAATCGCTTTGTGACTGATGGACAGTAATTGTTTGCTCCTGAGAGGTCTGAATGAGTGTCTAAATCAAGAAGAGAAACTCCTGCATTCTTTCTTCACAGTAGCACTTTCCGTACATCTGCACTTTCAACAAAACCACTGGACATATGTTGCGTCCAACCGATTCCCAGCGTGAACCTGATCCTAAAGTGACACGGAAACACCACGCTGCTCCAAATAGAAGCCACTCTGCTCTCTAAACACAACTTTTCACTTAATTAAATCACTGATTTACAGTGTTCTCCTCTCTAGCGGAATCACACAGTCTTTCCGCCCAGCCCCCCTCATCACCCCTCCCCGCTCTCACCCTGAAATATTCATGTTGAAAAGAACACATTTATCCAGGCTGCTAACATCGTGTCATTGCTGCTATTGTCTGATGTCAACCTCTTAATTATAGCTTCTGATAGCGATACAGTATTTCCTTCATTTCTGTTCATCGCTCAACCTCTGCTGTCCCCCCGCTAAAGGTGATTAGCGACATTTTATGTCATATCGTCCGTCTGTTTGACAGCCAGCGCAAGCGAACTGGATTAGATAGGACAGCCAAATGAGATAGGCCTGAATCAAATTAAAACAGCAGAGATTATACAATCTTTTAATTATGCTAGCTGCGGTCAGACAAGGAATATTACCTCTATGTCTTTCCTTTCTTATAACCTGACGTAAATTGACCATTTAAGTCTTCGTTCATTCATAAAATAACATTTTCTGTGGCTCGAGGAATGTGCTGACACAAAATGAAACCAAAGTGATTATATAAATGCCATGTTTTTTAAATGGCTAACTGGCTAAAACAAAAAACGCATAATATCTTTGTCAGACGGCTGAAATTATGTAACTAGTGACGTCTCTTTCTACAGGAAACCAGTCCTTTATGGCGTATGTTTTGAAGTGGTGACAGTCTTTCAAGATCGCTCTTGATTCAGTGTCCCAATGGTACAACCTGTCAGCCCTAAACATGGAGAGTAAAGGGGAAACTTAGCGATACGGTGACCTTGATGATAGTGTGGCAGTCATCCGTGAAGAACCTTGTTCCACCCGGAGGAGATGAAGATGTTTAGGTCCATGTACCTAAGCCTATTTAGGCGCCGCTAGCATCGGCTCAAGCTAAAATAGAGGACTGTTTTCAGAGGATGCGATGGGCTTGTGTGAGACAGGTACTCCCAGAGCAGAAGAGGACACCCTGGGCAGGTTTATAAATATTTATGTCTCAAATGAACTTTTCTCGCACTAATATAGTCTGGATCTGGTGTTTTTTTAAACATACAGGGTTAGCTAAGGCTTGCTAGACTTTTCTGTCAGTTACAATATGGTTAGCTTAATGTGTATTTATCTGTATGTGTGGCTACAAGAAGATATTTTGATAAATCTTTATTGTGTTTAAGTCAGTGGGGTCTAAAACAACAATGGACCGAATTAATTTCATTGTATGGGCATGTAAGAAATATCTTCTTTTGTTATCCACCAAATCTACCAAAACTAGATTAATGTGTTATTACCAGCCCAAAATGCTTTTGAATCCGGATTCCCTTGCATTCGAAAGTAGTTCTAGTACTTTACCAAAAACACTTGGACACTTTTCAAAATATCTTCTTTTGAGATCTACAGAAGAAAAACAGTCATACTGTTGACATACATACGACATGAGGGTGAATAAATGTATTTAAGTATTTATCATAGAGTATTGTACTGTATGTCTTGTAAGCCTATTTTAAACATGGGAAGGTGGTGAAGTGCAATAATCTGTGCAATTTTTCTCTTGAATTGTGTGTCAGTGGGGTTATATTTCACAGATATTTCACATAGTTAGGCTCTGAGGTTGCATGTCATGTTTTGGACTAATGCACTATGACTTCAGATTTCATAAAACTGCAAAAACCTCTTTAGCATCTTAATTATTAATGTTGGTGAAAACATGTTACATAGAAAAGCAAGATTAGAGATAAAACAGCTCCCCTCGATTGAGTCGGTATTCACAAGACCAGAGTAAGTTCAGACAGATTCAAGTCAATGAAAGCGTGATTAGCATTAAATATTGATGCTATTTTGACAAGTCTGTAGTGACTGGTTTGTGTACTGAGAGAAAGATGTCACAACGTTGTGTCCTTTACTTATTTATGAATGAAGAGTTTGGACAAGGTGGTTTAAAGTGGGGAAAAAGAAGACACTTAAGCTTGCTGTAACCTAAAGGAATGTAACATTACATTTATATGCAATATTTAGTTATCAATATATTGAAGGCCTTATGGAAACTATGAGATGAGGCCCTACCGACAAGTAGTGGATCATACATGAGCATTTGTATCAGAAGTGAAATAGAATTAGTTTTTATTTGTTTATTTATTATTTTTTGTTGCCTTTTTTTAGATAAAATATTTTTAGTTCCTTTTCGAGGGTTCATGTCAATTATATTGAAACAATTGTGTAGAAATAATAATCATTTTGAAATTGCTAGTACATTTGAGAAATAATCACAAAGAATATGAAAATTTTAATTGTGACTTTTTATCTTATAATTCTGACTTTTTCCTTGCAATTTTGAGGTTATATTTCATAATTTATATTTTACAATACAAGAGGTAAACTTAGAATTACAAGAAAGACAGTCATAGTTCTGAGTTTGTATCTCACAATTGAGACCGTATTGAGACTTTTTTATTTGCAAGATATGTTTATGAAAGCCTGTTTCTGCCATTGAATAAAAACTAATAAATGGGGAATTGACATATCTTTATAAAAAAATATAATCTCACATTTCTGAGGGGGAAAAATGTAGAATTATGAGATAAAACTGAGTATAGATCTCACAATTCTGAATTTTTGTCTTTACATTTTTGTTTGTAAAAGCCTGAATTCTGACATTTAAAAAAAAATCACAATTGCATTTTTTTTATTCTCTTGCAGAAATAGGTTTTAGCAAGTAACACTCTAAATTGAATGTGAAAAAAGTAGAAAAACTGAAATGTAATTTTATTGAAAAACATCTTTGCTTTATTTACTTTGCTTTAAAAAATATTTTATAGTGTAGAAAATATAAATTTGATTAGCTTCAGTTGGCTACAAGTGAGCGTAAATTAGCAGACATCTGTCTTTATTTACTCACCAGCACCTTCAGGTTATTCCAAACCTGTATGTATGCAATTATTTTTTCTGTGGAAAATATTTTAAAGAATGATGGTAACCAAACAGTTTCCCATTGACTTCCATTGTAGTTCTTGTCCATACTATGGAACTCAATGGGACGTTGAAACTCTTCTGAACCTTTAAACTCTTTCAAGTTGCAGTAGGAGGAAAATTACCAGCTACTAATGGATTTAAAGAGCGTTTAAGTGAGTACGATGCAAACAATCCTGTTTTAGCCTTCTCTTGTGTGCAGCATTAATGATTACTGCCACTTCGGTCTGTTTTGAATCTCCAGTAGATAGATTGAGGACGGCGTGTCAAAGCACCCTCGTCGCTTTATTCTCCCATTCACCTCCTATGTCTCCCAGTTCTGAGTTAATTCCTCCCTGCCACCTAATTAGGATTATCTTTAATTTGCAGGATTACAATTAATAGCTTACTGCAGGTAAGTGATTAGGAGTTACCTGGTAATGACCCCGGGAGGCTATAACTACAGAAGGAGGAGAAATGATGACAGCTCCTCAAGCCCAGTGCGTCAGGCCGCAATTTAAGATGGCCGATTTGGAACGCTCCCCATGAGCCAGCAACACAATGGAGGAGTACACTTTCCCGCTCTGTAATTAAGGTCCATTGAGTGAAATTACCTTCCGATAATTACCGGGTAGTTGTCAGCGTTTGTTATAGCGTGGTGAGGCTCTGTCTTCCTCTCCTGGAGGATGGACTGGGTTGGGCTTGCTAGCCTTCACCTCATGTTGGTGCTCTCTTGAGAGGAGGGGCTGGTCGTGTCAGAAACCAGGAGATGAACGCTCAAGTAGCATGGCAGAATTTTTGACAGAACTATCAGGCCTCATCTGGCATCCTGGAACTCTGACCTCATTGTGGAGATGATGGATTTTGAATTCATGTCATCCTATATTTTTTTAAATATATTTAAATGTAAATGTATAGCAGTAGTATTTATATACAATTGTAGTACTTATTAATATTTGGAATTAGCTTTTATTTTGTTTAGGTTTTAGTCGTTTAATTTTGTTGATATTTATTTTTACACTCTAAAAAAATGGTGCTATGTAGCACTACAAGTGGTTATTTGGCTCGTAATCATAGAGGAACCACTTTTGGTGTTGTGTAGCACCAAATCTAGGTGCTTCAGTGGTTTTTCAGCAGTTCTTCACCGGTTCTTTGGCACAGCTACATATACGATATTGTAACATGTCGGCAGGAATTCAACTATCTCTACAGGTCACCAGGGGGGTAGGCTGTCTCCCTCCACCCTCAAGGTTCATGCTGCCGCTATATCCGCATACCACGACCACATCGATGGTAAGTCGATTGGTAAGCACGACCTGGTCGTCAGGTTCCTTAGGGGGGCGAGACGGTTAAATCCTCCTCGACCCCCCTCCATACCCTCTTGGGACCTTGCTCTGGTGCTTCGAGCACTCCAGATTGCTCCCTTTGAGCCTTTGCAGTCAGCAGACTTAAGGATTCTGTCTATGAAGACCTTGTTGCTGGTTGCATTGGCCTCCATCAAGAGGGTAGGGGACCTGCAGGCGTTTTCGGTTGACGAATCGTGCCTAGAGTTTGGGCCGGGTGACGGCCACGTGGTACTGAGTCCCCGGCCTGGCTATGTGCCCAAGGTTCCTACCACTCCCTTCAGGGACCAGGTAGTGAGCCTGCAAGCGCTGCCCCTGGAGGAGGCAGACCCAGCCCTGGCTTTGCTCTGTCCAGTTCGCGCCTTGCGACTATACACAGACAGAACTCAAAGCCTCAGGACCTCAGACCAGTTCTTTGTCTGTTACGGAGGCCAGCAGAAGGGAAAGGCTGTCTCCAAGCAGAGGATGGCCCACTGGATAGGGATGCCATTGCCTTGGCTTACCAAGCTCAGGGTGTGCCCTGCCCGCTCAGGTTGCGTGCCCACTCTACGAGAGGCGTGGCACCCTCCTGGGCGTTGGCTCGTGGCACCTCGCTGACAGATATTTGTAGAGCTGGGGCTGGGCGACACCTAACACGTTCGTTAGATTCTATAGCCTTCGTGTCGAGCCGGTCTCCTCCCGTGTTCTCACCTCAGGTCAGGGGCACGGAGAGGTACCGGCTTAGTGTCGGCTTGCTGCATTACATACGCTTATTGCTCCAGAGAGTCCCTATAGGCAGACCCTGTTGAGTCCTCCAGTCACCCTTCGGCAGCCAGACGTGGCGGAGCGCCCGGCGCCAGGCCTTTACTCCGTTGTATCCTTGAGAACCGGATTTAGGCTGGGTCCCATATGTGTGACCCTACGGGGATCCCATATGTGTTATTCCACGGGTTGCTCCTAAACAAACCCGTGTCTTTCCCTCTGGGAGAACCCACCTCTCGTCAGGTTGGAGTCACCCCAGTGCTTCCATATGTAGTACAGCCCTACAGGGCTAGTCCATATGTACTTCTCCACATAACTCCTGCGGGGAAGGATGTGGCTTCCGCAGCGTTCCTTTCCAGTGAAAGGGTACGCTTTCCCAGTGTTATCCAATAGTCTCACTGATTGGGTTGGGGAACAGCAGTGATCGACACTCTCTGTGTTGGCCCTGTCCCACCGTCTTTAAGCAAGGGGGTCAGGAGGCTTGCTACAGAGCGCTGGAAGGGGACAGCTCCTGTGACGCTTTGGTAGGGATTCCTATTCGTCGGTCAGTCCGACGTACGTCGAACGTGACCGACTGCATGGGAACGTCTCGGTTACATAGGTAACCCTCGTTCCCTGAAGGAGGAAACGGAGACGTACGTCCCGTCGCCATAGTCGCTGGACCCCGCTGTTGCTGCCGTCTTACTTGTTCGGCTCCTCAGCGAAAACCTGAAGATGCAACGCACCTGCTGCTCATTATATACCCGCGCTGCGAGGTGAGCAGCTGCTGCATATGATTGCATGCCAATGTGCATTGGCTCGTTTAGTTACACTCGAAGTAGATTGGCCTCTCTAGCGAGATTCCTATTCGTCGGTCAGTCCGACGTACGTCTCTGTTCCCTCCTTCAGGGAACGAGGGTTACCTATGTAACCGAGAAGTTTTCATCTGATATTTAAATTGTATTTAAATTTTTTTTAGCTTTACTGTAATTACCTTAACCTTTATAAAAGTGTCTGCTAAATGCTTAAATATAAATGTTAGGCTTATTGGCTGGGCTAATCAGAAGCCGTTCACAGCGACTGTTGGAGTATTTAAACTGCTTGGTTCTTGTTTTAAATCGGGAAAAGCCGATTAGTCACCAGAAGAAACAGACGTCAGCTTGTGAGTGTGTCTTTAATACTTGTTCATAGATCTGTTGTTTATATTATTTACTTGCTCCTAGGAAGGAATATTTCGCTTTCCTACCTATTTGTAGTCTGCATTTTCGTTGGTTGAATAGTTTTGATTGCACTTACTGGTAAATATAATCATTTGCGCCCCATTGCTCCTGGGCAAGGTGTTAGTTTGCCTCGAGCCATTAGCACTCTGTTAGGCTTATTGGCTGGGCTAATCAGAAGCCGCTCACAGCGACTGTTGGAGTATTTAAACTGCTTGGTTCTTGTTTTAAATCGGGAAAAGCCGATTAGTCACCAGAAGAAACAGACGTCAGCTTGTGAGTGTGTCTTTAATACTTGTTCATAGATCTGTTGTTTATATTATTTACTTGCTCCTAGGAAGGAATATTTCGTTTCCTACCTATTTGTAGTCTGCATTTTCGTTGGTTGAATAGTTTTGATTGCACTTACTGGTAAATATAATCATTTGCGCCTCATTGCTCCCTGGGCAAGGTGTTAGTTTCGCCTCGAGCCATTAGCACTCTGTTAGGCTTATTGGCTGGGCTAATCAGAAGCCGTTCACAGCTGTTTTCACTCTATTCTCTTAATTAGACTGTGTATTTATGTGATGTCCGAGGCTGACGCCAGGCGTCTGCGCGTTCAGCATCCTCGTGTGAAGACAGGCGAGTGTAAAGACAAGCGACTTTTTCCTGTGCGACTTCACCCGAGCAACGACACCGCAACGCATTCAGGTATATTTTTCCTCCCTTCCTCACACACTCTCCTTTGCTATCCTCTATACTTCCACCTCTATCATGTGTTTCAAAACCATTCCGGTTGTCTCGACCACGCCTAACATCACACGCAGACGGCAACGTAATCCTGCTAACCTGCGCCCCATCTCTACATCTTCTACTACACCTCTTTCTTTCTCTATGGCTCTCTGGAATTGTCAGTCAGCTGTCAACAAAGCAGACTTCATTTCCGCTTTTTCTTTACAATCCACTCTCAGCATCTTGGGCTTGACTGAGACCTGGATTCGTCCAGAAGACTCAGCAACCCAGCTGCCCTCTCTAACAATTTCTCTTTCTCTCACACCCCACGTCCAGGTTGGCGGGGTGGGGCACTGGTCTGCTCATTTCAAATAATTGGAAATACTCAACCCACTTGCCCCTATGCAATTACAACTCATTTGAATCCCATGCGATTACTGTAATGGCTCCTATAAAACTCCAGATTGTGGTAATCTACCGTCCCCTGGTCAAATTCTAGCCCCTTCCTAGAGGAGCTGGATGGGTTGCTGTCCTCTTTCATGGAGGATGGAACTCCACTCTTAGTTTTTGGCGATTTCAACATTCATCTAGAAAAGCCTTATGCTACAGACTTTCATTCGCTCTTAGCTTCATTTGATCTCAAACGCCTTACCACTACTAGCACTCACAAATCAGGCAACCAACTTGATTTAATTTACACACGCGATTGTACTGCAGATAACATTCTGGTACAACCACTACATATCTCTGACCATTTCTTCATTAAATTCACATTACACTTTGCTACCCGGGTGCCACCAACCCCCTTACCGGTTACTTTTAGACGAAACCTACGCTCCCTTTCTCCCTCACATCTTTCCTCTGTAGTATCCTCCTCTCTTCCCTCACCTACACATTTCTCATCTCTGGATGTGAATGCTGCTACTGATACTTTATGCTCTACTTTAACCACTTGTCTAGATGACATTTGTCCTCTCTCTCCAGGCCAGCACGGACTGCCCCTTCTAACCCCTGGTTATCTGATGTTCTTCGTGAACATCGGACCAGACTCCGAGCGGCAGAGAGAAAATGGCGAAAATCAAACGAGTCCGGACCTGAGTATGTATCAATCGTTTCTTTCATCTTTCTCTGCTGAAGTCCACACTGCCAAATCGTCACATTTCCATAACAAGATCAACAATGCTCCAGATATGCGTGATCTCTTCAGAACATTTAATTCTCTCCTCTGTCCCCTCCACCACCTCCCACCACTTCTATCACAGCTGATGACTTTGCAACTTTTTACAAACAAAACTAAAACAGTCAGCAGTCAGTTTTCACCTCCACTCACACAGGACCCCAACCAACTAGATCCACTGCTCAAACTCCCATCTTCTCCTTCTGTCCCCTCACTGAGGCGGAAGTATCCAAACTTCTCCTCTCCAGCCATCCTACAACATGTCCTCTAGACCCTATCCCCTCACACCTTCTCCAAGCAATCTCTCCGCACTCCTACCAGCACTCACACACATTATCAACACATCTCTCCTCACAGGCATCTTCCCCACTGCATTCAAGCAGGCTCGGGTAACCCCACTGCTCAAAAACCTACATTAAACACTTCTCTTTAGAAAACTACAGACCTATCTCTCTCCTTCCATTCATTGCCAAAACACTCGAACGAGTTGTCTTTAACCAGGTCTCATTGTTTCTTTCACAGAACAACAAACTGGACGCTAAACAGTCAGGTTTCAGGAGTGGCCATTCAACTGAGACTGCGCTACTATCGGTCACTGAAGCCCTGCGAATTGCAAAAGCCAATTCCAAATCATCAGTCCTCATTCTGCTGGATCTCTCTGCCGCTTTTGACACTGTCAATCATCAGATCCTCCTGTCCACCCTCTCATCACTGGATATCACTGGGATTCCACTCGCTGGTTTGAATCCTATCTCACTGGTCGGTCTTTCAGGGTGGCCTGGGAAGGGGAGGTATCCAAAGCACATCAATTGGTCACTGGGGTTCCCCAGGGATCGGTTCTTGGACCCCTCCTCTTCTCCACATACACTACATCACTGGCTCCCATCACAGGCACATGGCTTCTCCTACCACTTCTATGCTGATGACACACAGCTCTATCTCTCATTTCGACCAGATGATCCAACGGTAGCTGCACGGATCTCAGGCTGCCTGGCGGACATCTCGGCATGGATGAAAGAACACCACCTACAGCTCAACCTGGCAAAGACTGAGCTTCTTGTCTTCCCTGCAACTCCAACTCTACAGCATGATTTCACGATTCAGTTAGGTTCGTCAACAATTACCCCATCAGCTTCGGTCAGAAATCTTGGTGTAATCTTCGATGACCAGCTGACCTTCAAAGAGCACATTGCAAAGACTGCTCGATCTTGCAGGTTTGCACTACACAACATCAGAAAGATCAGGCCCTTTCTGACAGAGCATGCTGCACAACTTCTTGTCCAGGCCCTTGTCATTTCTAGACTGGACTACTGCAATGCTCTTCTAGCTGGACTTCCATCAAACACAATCAAACCTTTACAAATGATTCAGAATGCAGCGGCACGACTGGTCTTCAACGAGCCCAAGAGAGCCCATGTTACACCTCTCTTTGTCTCCTTGCACTGGCTACCAGTTGCAGCTCGCATCCAGTTCAAGACACTGATGCTTGCATATAGAACAATCACAGGCTCAGCACCCACCTACTTCCACTCACTATTACAAACTTACATCCCCTCCAGAAGCCTGAGATCTGCTAATGAGCGACGCCTCGTGGTACCATCACAGAGAGGCTCAAAATCACTCTCCAGAACATTCTCTTTCACCGTTCCTGGCCGGTGGAATGATCTTCCCATCCCCATCCGGAATGCTGGATCCCTGTCAATTTTCAAGCAACAACTTTCAAAATCTTCATCTTTCTCTTTATCTTTCTCTCCTTCCCTTGCTAGCTTGTACTTATTTGAACAATGCCTGAGACTTGGTGTTATTGGCACTTCCTCTGTATGTTTGCCTCTTCAAGATTAATCGCTTTATGTACTCCCCAATTGTAAGTCGCTTTGGATAAAAGCGTCTGCTTAAATGACTAAATGTAAATGTAAATGTAAATGTAAATGTAAATTTATTTTATATCAGTTTTATTAGTAGTAATTCTATTGCTTTTAACTGTATTTATTTAACCTTATTTAGTTAGTTGGCAAGAAAATTTTAATATTTTTCATGTAATGTAATTTTATGCATTTTCTTTTCTGATTTTTAGCTTTACTGTAATTACCAAAAACTTTCTAAAAATGTCTGCTAAATGCTTAAATTTAAATGTAAATTCATTTTTATATCAGTTTTAGTCTTAGTAAATCAAACTTTATTTCTTTAAACTTATTCAGTTAGTTGACAAGGAAATATTTATATTTTTTATAAAATGTATTTAAAACTTTCATATGCTATTTGTTTTGTTATGTTTATTTTATATTATTCTATTTGTACAATTCTTTAAGCTTTTTTTTAACACACGCACATAAAGTTGTATTCACAATCATATTCATATAATTATATTTTTAAATCCTAATACTAATTTGTATACATTATATATCTGGATTGTCTTGAACAATAAGCTGAATAGCTCAATCGGGGAGCCTCTTTTAAAATACGCAGTACTAAGTGTTCTTAGACATTGGGTCTTATCTCTTTAGGACCAGCAGACCCCTCAAAAAGGTACATGTGAGGTGCATGATGCCCCTGCTTGAGTGCCACCAATCCAAATGACCAAAATGATGTTTTACTGTACAGTAAGAGTTTCTTTCCTATGAATAATGTATAGTCAAAGTGCTTTCAGATGGGAATGTTTGGGCCCAAAGAGAGCCGACCTTTTATGCAGGAAGATTCAGAAGAGGAAAGGTTAAAAACTCACGCTTAATTGAACCCAGCCAGAGTGGCACTAAATTTGGTCAGCAGCAGGACAGAAGGTATGTGCCTGTGATCACACACCTCATGTTCATACAGTACATACTGAAGCACTTAGATGGACATTACATACACTACTAACTGTATTATGCAGTATACTTATGTAAAATAAAGCATGTTCTGGTTATTTTTTTTACTTAATTCACTCATTATTGTATGACAGATATCATTTAATTTGTTCTCAGAACTATTTAGAGCAGCTATTTCACCATTAAATGTTTTTTCCCCTATTAGGATAGAGATGTCAATTTATGTGAATAAAACAATTGATATAAAAAAATTATAATAATTGTAATAAATTGAAATGATGGGTAATAAGAATATATAAATTATGTATTATTTATATAAATTCTGAATTAAAAAATACTTAACACTTTACTGCAATAATATTAAACAATTATTAATTATTATTATTTATTATTGACATAGAAAATAAATATTATTAAAATAAATGTAAAAATATTTTACCGAAATTAGATTATTATTAATAATAATATTATTTATTGCATATGTATAAATTGTTTATACAGTATACATAGAATATACATATATATGTATAAATGTAATTTTTACATCATTTTATTTATATTTGATTTATTATTTATGTATAATAAAACCTGAAAACACTTAACAAATGCAATAAAATTTATTATATATATATATATATATATATATTAAATAAAATAAAATAATATTGCATGTTTTAAGTAAGTATATATTATTTATGTGTAATAGTTTGTTAAAGTAAAATGATATTTAATGATATTTCATAATTTTAATACTTAAAGGTTCAAATTATTAGTGTGAAATTTAGTACAAAAATATTTCTATTGATATGTTGGGAAAGATATTATTTGGGTCACAATGACTGATTTTCCTAAAAACTATATTGGGCTTTGTGTACATTTACATTTAAGCACAGTCCATTGGCACTGTGGATAAAACGTGTGCGAGTTCATTTAATGATGCCTAAGGCCTGTGTTAATCCATTTGTGTTCGTTAGCAGGCCAGCAGTGTTAATTAGTACTAAAGGACTTCCTTCCACATCTCCACTGCAAGCATATGTACTTTGTCACATGTCATTGGCAGTGTGTGTGTGTGTGTGTGTGAGTCGCAGAGGTCTTCCACAGTTCACCATACGCTTATCTTTTACACAGGCCCTCTCAGTTTAAGATGAGTATCTAATTATTCAGGCGAGGCTAATTTAATGACTGCGGACAGGTCTTATGCGAACGTCTATGTAAATTATGTGCCTCCAATAAAAATTACAGAGTCGGTCTGAGAAGCGAGATAATGTAATAAATTATATTTTAATTTGAATATTAATATTTGAATGTGGCAGCTTCCATATCGGCCGGTTTCTGGTATAATCAGGATATGGGGATAATTTTGTTGATGGGACTTTAAAGCTCAGGATGATGAGGGAATGAGTGATGGAGAAAGAGGGGTGGAGGGTGTAATATTGCCAGGAATGTGCTGCATGGCACAGTCAAGGTCAATTGACTAAATGGGGAAAAAAGCGAGAGAAAATCCTTACAAAGCATTTTCTGGGGAGGCATGAGCGAGACTGTTTACACACATTGATAACTAAGGTGTTTTAATTACAGATTCGCCAT
The DNA here is from genome assembly GCA_027564155.1 of Gymnocypris eckloni scoliostomus. Taxonomy (NCBI): domain Eukaryota; kingdom Metazoa; phylum Chordata; class Actinopteri; order Cypriniformes; family Cyprinidae; genus Gymnocypris; species Gymnocypris eckloni. The sequence continues at coordinate 11,963,201 of CM050434.1, forward strand.
GTGGTCACATTAAAAGCACATTTCAGAGATCTGAATTCATGAATAAGAGAAAACTGCAGTTCAGTGAAAAAATTAGTATAGAGACTGAATTGGCCCGAAAGCGCTTTAACTTTTATTAGTTTATTTGTGATTTAAATAATCTGAACCACTTTGATTTATAAATATACAATTACAAACAAATCCATTTAAAGGGATAGTTCAACCAAAAATGAAAATTCTGTCACTAATTACTCACCCTCATGTGGTTCCAAACCCGAAATACTTTTGTTCATCTTCGGAACACAAATTAAGATGAATTTGATGAAATCCGAGAGCTCGCTGACCCTCCATAGACAGCAAAAAAACTGGCACGTTCAATGCCCAGAAATGTTGTCCTTACTATCTTTCTGGGCCTGGAACGTGGTAGTCGCATTGCTGTCTATGCAGGGTCAAAAAACTCTCGGATTTCATCATATCTATCTTAATTTGTGTTCCGAAGATGAACAAAAGTCTTTCGGGTTTGGAACGACATGAGGGTGAGTAATTAATTATAGAATTTTCATTTTTGGTTGAACTATCCTTTAACTAATTGGACTTGAGTTAATCCAAATGGTTAGACCATTTAAAATTGGAAAACATGTCGTTTTTAGATTTAAAGGGACAGTTCATAGTTCAGAATTTGCTCTTCTTCATGTTGTTCCAAGCCTGTGTGGATATTTACATAATTTTCTTTTACCATTGTTGTTTTGGACCGCATTGACTTTGGTATTTACAAAAACATTTTTGAAACATTCCTCAAAAATCATCTTTTGTGTTCCACAGAATTAAAAAAAGGTTATAAATTTCCAAATCAAACATTAGGGTGAGTAAATCATTTTTTAAGTGAACTGTCCCTTTAAAAAATACTTGATTCTACCATTTTCTGTTTAATAAGGCATGCAAAATTACAAAACACCTACATATACAGTACACGATTACACTCCATTTACACCACATGTGATGATCATTTGCTTGCAGTGTAGACAAAGTGTTATATACTCCATATCTCCACTGCCCAGGGAACCCTTTCCCATAAGTGATTCCTGAGATATGGCACTATTTTAGACTGTATGTTAGGCATCCATAATATTACCAGAAGCGTAGAGGTTATTAAGACACAAATGTAATGTGGTAGAGCTGATCGTATATTAACTTTAATCTTAATTGATTCGCATTTCCCCGCCCCGAGTGAATGACGGACAGCGAGGCAGAGCAGTTCTCACCCCTCGTGACCCTGCAGTGTAAAATATTAACACATTTACACCGCTGAATTATATTAATGCTTTTTTTAGACAGGATTTGCATATCTCATCAGCCACCTCTTTTCACCTAAAACGCATTCTTGGTGAAACCCATGCTGAAATTCTGTATTCGATTTGTTACTTATAACATATTTTTGGACATATGAAAATGAATGTGCCTGATGTTTTTGTCAAGCAATTATCTTTGTTCTAGCAATAGCATAATTTGATTAATATTATACTTTTCAAATTAAAATATACTCTACCATTCATTCATTCTTTAAATTATGAATAAAATAATAAATGGATGAATGAATGAATGAAGTCTCTCATGATCAAGAATACAGTAAAACAAAATTAATGCTAAAGATGTTACAAAAGATTTCCAATGCTGTTTATGGAGCCTTCTATTCATTAAAGAATTTTGAAAAAAGCATACATTATAATAACAATGACTTCTGAAGAATCACGTGACACTGAAGATGATGTTGTAAATTCAGCTTTGCCGTCACAGGAATAAATTACATTTAAAAATATATTAAAATGGAAAACAGTTATTTTAAATTGTAATAATATTTCACAACATTACTGTTATTACGGTATTTTGTCATATAAATGCAGCTTTGGTGCATATTAAAAAACATTTTAAAATCATAATTTTTAAGTTTGACTTTACCGCAGTGAAACACAAATGGAGAAGGTTAGTAGACCGTTCACGCTGCTCATTTCCATATAATGAAATCCAATTCATAGTGAAAAAATATGCTATAAAAGTGATCCACACTACATTCCAAGTCAAATAATAGACTGGATATTAGACTGAAAGGCAAGTCGTATGGACTCCATTTATAATACTGGAGCTTGATAGTCCATGGTCACCATTCACTTTCATTGTGCTCATTCATTGGTTTGGAACATCATGAGGATAAGTAAACAACAGAACCGTCTGTTTTGGGGTGAACAATCCCTTCAACTGGATCCCTCCACCACCACTTCTCATTGTCCTCATTAAAGCTGATTATTTTAAGTATCTTGTTCCTAGATCCAGATAGCTAACTTTTCCTAGATCCAGAACCATGTTCTGTCTTCAGGGATTGAAAGGATGAAACCGCTACAGGTTAGCACTCAATTTAAACGTGTTTTTGTTTGTGTAGAGATCAACTCCTGAGGATCCTCAGGCTCCCAAGTGTTCTGTGCAGAGGATGCTTTCAAACAGGCATGTGTTTTTCTTCTTTCTACTTGTATAGTTCTGGATCAGATTGAAAAGACACATAATAGACTCTGCAAGCCATATATGCTGATTTTGAGTTTGTGTGACAGAATAACCTGCAGTCTTGCATGAATTTTTAATTTCACCCTCAGTATCTGAATAAAGGTTAATACTGTGCTGATACAGAGCCCTCCACTCCTCCTATAGACCAGAAATAGCTATGACAGGCGCTCATTTGAGGGCCATGAACTCCCCGGCATGCAGAACAAGTCTTTTTGTCTTACATTATGCATTTTCATCCCGCCATTAGTCGCCCAGGCGTCTTTTCCCGTGATAGCTACACAATGAGAGCGATATATTTTAATTTAAACACCATAAACCCGTTGAGTGCTTAATTAACTTTTACCATCTTTAGGGGAAGAAAGCCAATTTAGAGACGCTAGTGAGGGTTTGATTTGATATCAAATGGTTTTACATCACCCGTCCATTTGCCAGGCCTTTTCAGAAGCTGATTAACGGACTGAATTACCGTGTTGGTTAAATTCATACCCTTTCCCCTTGGGAAATCTCCTCTCTCGTGCAGTGAGCATGATTAGCTCAGCCATTGTTTTTCTTTAACAATATTATTTAATGAGCTTTAAGAAGACAAAAACGAGAAGAGCTCATTTTAATTTGAATATTCGGCATATCAGCATTGTGATGTCACAAAGCCGCCTGAAAGCTGCACAAATGTTCGTTTGAAAATGAGTCTTTCTTTGCTTTCTGCATTCGGGTTAGCAGCAAATAAAGATGATGCAATTAAAAAGCTTAGGAAAATCTAGTTTAAAACAAAACGATATGATATATGACTATAGATGATATTATATATAAGGAGTGTGTGTGTGTGTGAGTTATATATATATATATATATATATATATATATATATGACAATTTAAAAATGGAAAATTTAGCCTAAACAACACAGGGTATTGTTTTTGTATGGTTAATATCATATTGCTTTTTTTACTGAATTTTTTATTCACACCATGACTTGCTATATGTTGCTATAATTTTATTTTTTACTTTAAGCTGCACTATAATATGTGACCCTCTCTGTGAAATCCAGGCTAAAGTCTCAAAATCCAATTATGAGAAAACAATCATCAAAGTTTGATTTCTACCATTAATTTCACTATAATTTCAATCTTTGACATGACCTTACTCAGTCAATATTACAGATATAAAGGTTACATTTTCACAGAATGTTCTTTACCATATGAAGGATGATTTCATTTAGTAGAAAACAGCAAATCACAAAAAATGTTGTTTGCTAAAAAATAGCTTTAATAATATATATATATTTTTACATAACTTTATAGATATGCATCAGTTCTGACTCATTTGCAAGAGTCCAACGCATAAAACAGAGGCATTCATTACAGTTAAACAGGAAAAAAAAGAAGGAAAAATAACACCTTGTTTGTTCTCTAGAATGAAAGGGCTGAATAATTACACAGGACATTAAGTGATCAGATATTAATGCCATTAAAGGATGATTTTCTGAGAGCTCTCTGCATGTATGGATCACATGATTTCCAAATGGAAATGGAAATGATCTTTAATTAAGAGCAAGCCAAACATTTTCATTAAGTCTGCATGACAATGAGCTCAGGGATCTGACTAGTCTCAGGAGACCAGCGTTCTCGTTCTCTCTCTCTCTGTTCTAAGACAGGCTTTTGTCGCAGTAAAGCACACATGATGCTACCGCCTGAAGGCTTGGTGTCTGCCTCCCTTTGGCAAGGATGGAGGAAGCAGGCAGGAGAGATGAGACTGGGGGAGGGGGTCCCCTTGAGCTCAGCCCCCTGCTCAAACTCTTATCTACACGATGTTAACAGATGTAATCCTATTACAGTCTTTTATGCTCTGTTTTTCTTTCTCTTTCTGATCCAGGCAGATATCTCCCGGCAGGGCTTCAGAGGGGTGGCAGATGCCCGGCTATGGATGGCCTACATGTGCCCTTTGAGTGATACATACCAGGGCAAGTTACCAGTGCCTTCTTAACCCCTTTCAATGGACTGTTTAGAGCATCCTACATTATAAGCTTATGTATTATATTTAGAAAGGACTATATTTTTTGAAGAGAGGTTTTTAGACTCACCTTTTTGCATGCAGAATGGATTTTCAGTTCCAACAGTTGGAACTAAAATACTTGTTCAGACTGACTTTCTACTTGTGTGTGTGTTTTTTCTTCTTCTTTTTTTTTCCTTTTTTATAATGATTTATATATATATATATATAATTGATTTATTATTTGTATTATATATATATAAAATTATAAATTGTAAATCTATATTTGAATGTACTAAAATAACTAAAACTGAAATAAAAATGAATAAATATATAGTCATATATTTAAAAACAAAACAAAAAGTAATAAAAAATAACAAAATACACAATAATATGACTAAAATGAACTAAATATGAAATGAGGTTTGAGCTCAGATGAGTGCCACAGGGAGGTCCAGGAGTCTCATTTCTGAAATCATTAAGCCAGTTTAGCAAACTAGTTTTATGAATCCAATCACAATTGAACCAGTGACATAATTAATTGTATGGAAGTAGTAACTTTACACTGTAAAGTTTCAGGAGTGATCCCCTAAATGATCATTTTGTGTGTATGAAAAATTCACTCTTGAAATTGCGATGACTGGGATCACAGACATGACTGATTGGAATCCACCACTTTTGACAAAATAGATATTACAGTAATATTACTTTTTATTTTTATAAGTAATATGACTTTTTGTCTCAAAATTATAAAAAACAATCAGAATTGCGAGATATAAACACAGAATTATTTTACTGTGTATCTCGCAACTTTTCCCCAACATTTTTACTGTATTTCACAATTCTGAATTTTTACCTCAGGTTCAAATTTACATCTCACGATTCTGACTTTTAGTCTCAATTCTGAGAAGAAAAATCTGAATTTTTGGAAAAAAAGTCTTGCAACTCTCCAAATTGCTGGAAAAATGTCTGGATTGTGAGAAAATGTTCCAAGTACTTTTACATTTTATTTTATTTAACCACGGGCAGAAACAAGTTTCGAAAGAACAGAAAACAAAACTCGGATACAATTTAAATACATCGTTAACAACTAGTAATTCAGTATGCTTCTGTACACACTGCATATCATTTTTGTAAATGCAGTTGTCACAACCTGAACTTTTCAGGAGTTAATTCAGTTGTAGAATGGGGTTGTCAGTCGCACCTGTAAATTACTGAACTGTGTGTGTACAGAACCGAATTAAGCACTAAAAGGTGCATTGACAGCCAAATTTAGCTGACGGCACAAGCAATATTGACTGGCAAATGTTTATGCAACTCAAATGGGTCACAAGATCAATCCAACACTGAACAACCATCACAGATTAATTTTTACAGTATATATTATACTCTACTCTTCCTGGGCTCGTGAAAATTGTTGACTGACAGACATCCAGTTTAATCTCCTGATATGAGGTCAGGTAAACCCCATCCTGTCTGCAGTAGATAATGTGTCAGGAGTGTTATTAATGCAGGATTGGAACTAAAAATAACAGTGGCGGTTGTGTTTCAAAAAGGCCATGGTAATCTGCCTCTGCTGGGGTGTGCAGATTTTGTCTTCGGGTAAAACAATGTGACTCTCTCTAGTTTTCCTTCATGCATATCCAAATAAGTATTGTAATTGAAATCTGACTGTCTGGTTCTTTTCACAGACCGCTGAGCTCTGTTATTATACATTTTCTAGATGGGCACCACTGACTAACACCGAAGGTAATAGTAGCAGTAATGTCCATGTATTATTTAAGAATATAGTAATGGGCTGCAGATTTCTATTCAAGTTGGACTGATTATCTGAGGTGACTTATTATAAGGAATTATTGGTAGCAATTCTAAGCTATATGGCTTTTCTCTAACAAAAAACATATTTAGTATGTATGTGAATTTACGATTCCATGAGAGATCTGAGCTAGTTGTCACATGAAAAAACCACAATATACCTATTGTGACAACATGCCCCTGTAGTGCTACTATATGGGGTAAGTTGTCACAATGTATGGAACCTGCCTTTTTAAAGCAAGATTAAATAGTAAAGCAATTATGAAACAAAACGATTCATGAAACATTATAAAAATGGAAAAACTCCCATTCCAAAACATTGTAATGTCTACCTCAACAATTGAATGTTTCCGTTCTCACTCTCCCTGACTACACTGACCATACAGCATACACAGCAGAACTGGGTTTTAGCCCACAGGCAAACACATGAGCGATGCAGTCAAGCAAACTGTATGCACAGATGTGTCTCTCTGCTGTAAGCTGCTATTCAGCATTATAACTGTGCCACCGCACTAGTGTTTTGTTTAGACCAGAAGTGCTGCTTTGTTTTATTGGCTGGATGTCTGAAGTGAGCAGAGAAGAGATGAGGGCAGAGCCGAGTCCTTGCTCTCCTCCATGTTCCTCGAGTATCTTCAGATATTTTTGAAGTACAGATTTGTCTTTTTTATGTTTTGCTGTTTTATCCACCTGGTCTGGGTCAGTCCTGTTATGCAGTACTGTACCTTTTGGTTTCCATAAGTTTAAATAACAAATATGCTTGTGTTTGAATATGTTGAAATGACCGTCAATAGGGAAAGATGCTCTTTCTCTACATAATGGTTACAGTATCTTCTGTAATGGATCTGAAGTTTATGCCGTTGACTTCTGTGAGAATGACATCTTAAAGGATATTATTTATTTTTTTGGTTAGTTGAAGAAATTAGAAAATATTTTAGAGTTATTAAAACCATTAATTGTCACAAATTATTATCAATGTTTACAGATACTTGCTGTTAGTTAAATTGATTTGACAAACTATTAACATAATTAAAAACAATTATTTATTTATTTTATACTTGTAATAATATTATGATATTGTTATGGGAAAATATGTTTAGATGAATATTTCAAATAAATGTAAATATTGCAAATAGAAAATTATTTTTAAAGATCTGCAATTTTATTAAACAGGACAAAATAATTAATAGTAATAAAATCCATTAAGAGATCCATTAAATCCATTAAGAGTTGCAGAGTTCATCAATTTCATTGCAAATATTTACAGTACAGATCTCTGCGCTGTTGTTTTCCACTGAAATTATGTTTTAACCAATCAAATGATTTAAAATTCAAGTACAGTAACCACGATTAAGCTAATGTGATTTCTTTATGTACTTTTCATTTTTTATTCAATACATTAATACAACATGGTGACATGAAAATGTGTTACATAGTAGGAATGACCCGTCTGCTCACACGTGGAAAGCAGAAGCACAAAGAGAACCTGCAGGTTTAAGCATGAAGCCATATTTATCCCTCTCCTTTACAATGAGTGATGAATGTAATTAGGGCAAGCACCATAATCTAGCAAGGCCACTTAAGGCATCCCAACATATACCCATGCAAAGTGCTTCAGACATGAGTGTCAGTGAGCGCGCAACCCCTCTGTCTCAGTCACACAAACGCATACACTTCCTCATGGCACCCATAGTGGACAGAAATGGAGATGAATGGAGCCCAAGCCACCAAAGTAATCAAAAATGCATTTTCCATATCTCGGTAATTGAATTGTGTACAAGCTGCAAGTTAATGAGGTCATCTCCCCTCCAGCTCTGACAGGAAAGCACAAATAATTATCTCCCCATTTTTCCTTATGTAGCAATTAATTTGAACCATTGGCAAGCGACCGCCGCCCCTCCCCACCATCGTTTCTCCTGCTCATCCCCTCCCCCCAGCCTTTTCCCCCGTGTGCCCCTTCCTGCCTCTCGCTCTCGCTGCTTGAGTGCCTTCTGGTTAAGGCTGAGAGGAATTGACAGCCGATTGATGTGAGAGAGCCAGTGGGCGGCTCGGGGCTGACATGGGTGAGGCAGGCAATCAAGGCCCTACAGCTGTTACGAGGCTGAGAGGCTTCCAGGTGACTGTCACCTGAGATTTTACGTGCTGGCACTCGTCGGGCACTGGGGGCGTGAGAGAAGTGCCAAAGGGGCATCTGGTTCCAGGTGGAGAATGAGAAGGCCGGGCCAGTGTTGATGTTGTTTGTCTTGTGCCTCACTGAAAATGAATGAGGAACATGGCAAGAGTCTGAATTTGAATGACAGGAAGAGGAATACCGGTAAACTGAATTGTCATTCAAAGAAATTCAACACAGGTTATGCATTATGAGAAATTAAATGTTCAACCGTGTACAAAAATCTATCTAAATGTATCTGTCTGTTTGTCTATCTATCTATCTATCTATCTATCTATCTATCTATCTATCTATCTATCTATCTATCTATCTATCTATCTATCTATCTATCTATCTATCTATCTATCTATCTATCTATCTATCTATCTACAGTGCTGTGAAAATGTTTTTATCCCCTTCCTGTTTTATTTTTTAATTGTTTGCATATTTGTCACACTTAAATGATTTGGACTTTGACTTGGCCACTCCAAAACCTTAATTTAGTTTTTCTTCTGCCATATAGAGGTGAACTTGCTGGTGTGTTTGAGATCACTGTTCTGGTTTATAACCCAAGTACACTTGAGCTTGAGGTCACAAACTGATGGTTGGACATTCTCCTTCAGGATTTTCTGATAGAGAGCAGAATTCATGGTTCCATCAGTTATGGCAAGTCATCCAGGTCCTGAAGCTGCAAAGCAGCCCCAGATCATCACACTACCACCACCATGTTTGACGGTTGGTATGATGTTCTTTTTATGAAATGTGTTGGTTTTATGCCAGATGAAATGGGACACACACCTTCCAAAAAGTTACACTTTTGTCTCATCAGTCCACAGAATATTTAGCCAAAAGTCTTGGGGATAATCAAGATATTTTTGTGAGACGAGCTTTTGTGTTCTTTTTGGTCAGCTGACTTACCTTAGCACTCTGCCATGAATGCTGTTTTTGCCCAGTCTCTTTCTTATTGTTGAATCATGAACACTGAACTTAATTGAGGTGCAGTTCTCAAGTGAGGTCTGCAGTTCTTTAGATGTTGTTCTGGGTTCTTGTATGACCTCCTAGATGAGTTGTCGTTGCGTTCTTGGAGTAATTTTGGTAGGCCGGCCACTCCTGGGAAGGTTCATTATTGTTGTAAGTTTTCTCCATTTGTGGATAAAAGCTCTGACCATGGTTCGCTGGAGTCCCGAAGCGTTAGAAATTACAGGTTCTAATTAAGTGATTTCTTGATTCAACAGGTCTGGCAGTAATCAGGCCTGGGTCTGGCTAGTGAAATTTAACTCAGCTTTCTAAAATAATGTGGCTAATCACAGTTCTTTCATGATTTAACAGGAGGGGGCAATTCATTTTTCACTTAGGGCCAGATAGGTTTGGACAGCTTTTTCCCTAAATAAATGAAATCATCATTTAAAAACTGCATTTTGTATCCGTCCGTCCATCTTGAAGATCTAAAAACTAAGGCTTTGAAACTTTTGTAAAGTTTTGTCAAACTTTGCATTTTTAGTCAAAGAGTAGCTAAAAATGTCTTTACATCTCAATTCATGACTCCTTGTTTCTGTATAGTCAAATTCAGATTTCTCTTCTGCATTTTGGTCAAATCCAGTTCAAATTCAAGAAATAAACAAAGGTATTTATGATTCATTTCAGGTAAATTTAAACTTTTTACACAAGCCAATTATGGGTTAAAATGCACACTATAAATTTGTTAACACTGGGTTTGCATTATTATTTGCATATTTATACATTTACTTAATGAAGTCACTGTTTAGTTTCTAATTGGTTAATAACTCTCTGTGCTTGTTCTAGCTTTGTAAAGTTTAACCGTATACCTATGGCACTGTTAACCGCTAGTGTTGTTAACCCTACACTGGAATATAGTTTCATAATCCAGAGGTGTTAACTGGCTTTCAAAAATAGAAGTGTGAAACATTACTTTAGGGTTAAAAGCCAAGGGTTAAGCGTGGTGTGAAAAGCCACGAAGAGGGTTAAGGAAGTGTTAGAACCAATTAATTTACAATAAGTGGGTTATTTGTCACAATTAAAGGAGGGACAGATATTTATTTTTCAATTATTATTTGTATTTATTTCCATTTATAGCTACTTTTCTCCATCCATCTCAAACACAAAATCCTTCCACATGCTCTGAGCTTTTTGTAATTGCTGTCACTCAGTCCTCAAGTATCTCTGTGGCGCTCCAATTATACGATCCTCTGCAGTCATATCAACGGGGCTGTCAGTGCTTTGTCTTTCATCTTCAGGGGGTTCTTTCTGAAGCCAAAAGGATGTCCGCTCACATGACTGACAGCTACTTTATCTAATCTCTGACAAATAGTGGCTTAATAAGCATCCTCGGCCAGGAGCAGCCACAGAGGAAGTGTCAGTAATTGGGGTAATGGAGGAGGTTGGCAGATTTCATTGACCTCTGCCCTTCATTAAACCGTTTTCCTTCTCCAGCTAATATCATGTCTCAAGTGAGTCCCTCCACCCCTAACCAAACAGACAGCTTCCCATTCAACCTGAGATCTCACCTCAGCGGAGGGACACCCTGCCGCGTTTCTGCATGTCCTTAAAATTAGGCCTAATAAGTCCTTTGCTCCTATTTGGAAAGAGAGATGCCCCTCATTACCACATCTTTTCCTCTGTGGTGTTGATTTACACTGAGCCAATAGGCCTCACCGTTTACCATGGTGTCCCCAGCAGCCCTGACACTGTTACTCCTTCAACACCACCAGCAAATAAGAATTATGAATTATTCAGCACTTGAAAGATGTGTTTGTTATCCACAGGCATAATGAAAAGGAAATGTGCATTCGTCCTGAATTATTGTAAATTACTGACTATATGGAATTACCTTTCTGCCTCAGCAATTGCTGAAACCAATTCACCTGCTTAGGAAAAAAACAGATGGAGGAGGTTGTGACATCATAGTAAACGAGAATTCAGAAATATGCTTTTGATGTTCACTGAGGCAGTAACTGAATTCATTCGTTTGATCACGCAAACTGGGCGTTCTCATACAGGTAACTGCTTAGTCTGTTCATCCCACCACGTAAATAAAGATGTGTTCATGTGTTTTAAAGAAGGACAAATGTGTCAAACCCTGAAAATGACATATTTCATTTGTCATAACTTCAACAAGGTCTAGTATAGCAAAAAAGAGAAAATGATGTCATTACATTTACCATTTACTAAGGATGGGTTGTAAGGAATTTAACAATTCCATTTCCCAGTTAATGCTTCTTTTAAATTTGAAGTTGATTATTGAACTAATTTTTACATTCTAAAATAATAAACAACAAAAGATATGCTAACATCATTCTTTTACTTTTTGTAAAATATCACTGACTTGCATAGGCTCATAGAATCATAGATGATTCTGAAACACACGTTTTATTCCCTGTACAATACTGCAGCCTCGAGTTGTTTATACCACTGTCTGTGGTGAATCTCAGTCTCGATTTTGAGTTGGTGAGGCCGGGAAAAACTGTATGTATTCGATTCACTAAAAAGAATCGGCTTATAAGAGTTATTCTCAATCGCTCAGAAATTGTAGGCTACCACTGGTGGCCGTAAACTAGGCCTACCTATTGCGTGGTTATGTAATAATGTAAGAAATTAATAACGCTCGTTCACCTGTTTACATTGCCTGAAGACTTGTCTCAGGAATACAGTTGAATGACGAACCACAAAATGTACTTGTTCTGGTGAATAAACATCACCATATTCGGTAAATGCCGAGGAGAACCTACTGAAAGAGCTCAGGCAGTTGCAGAATGAACATCAGATAGGCTAAGTTGAATTATAATTTATTTATTTTTTGGGAATGACCAAAATAGATGATTCTGAAACACACGTTTTATTCCCTGTACAATACTGCAGCCTCTCGAGTTGTTTATACCACTGTCTGTGGTGAATCTCAGTCTCGATTTTGAGTTGGTGAGGCCGGGAAAAACAGTTTGTATTCGATTCACGAAATCGGCTTATAAGAGTTATTCTCAATCGCTCAGAAATTGTAGGCTACATCACTGGCCATGCTTTATAATTTAACAATTAACCCTTTAAGATTCCTGTAAAATTTGCCTAAAACGGCTAAAAAAGGCATACCCAAAGTAAATTGCATGCTGTTCTTGGGCCATTTGGATGATATGCATGATGTTGGTCTCCTTTGAAAGGTGACACTCTGAGGTTTGTTTTGTTACAGAATCACTGTAAGTCTTACTGATATTGAGTAATAGCACTTTGAATACACACAAAAAAAGAAAAAAAGAATTCTGCCTGCATTTTTTTTGTAAATATAAGCCTGCAGATGACTATAGCTGGGAGGTATGAACTGGAAAATACATTGGGATCACAGAATGAAGCCTTACCAAGCCAAATTTACCATTTGATAAACAATATATTAGAAAATGTGTGTTTTACACATGTTTATCTAATTTTATGTCTAGACGCTTCCGAAAAAATTACACTTGGGAGACTCCAAGTGACACTTTGTAACCAACGACACATACAATGCTGTAATTCTTGAATGCTTTAATGTACAGTCATCATTTTGGGCTCTAATGAAAGGTTACACTTAGAGCTATTCAATTTATCACCCAGATTCACTGTCAATAATTGCTGACACATAGTAACTGAAGCATAAACACATTATAGTGACATTTATTTATAGAATCCAAAATGTGTACATTTTTTAAATTACATATATATTTATAATTTATAATCTAAATATTTTTTTTCCTATATTTCTATTTCTGTACATGGTACATTAGTTAATTTGTGGGTTTTTTTCTTATATTGGTGTTATATTGCATCCCTACTGTGTTATTCCTATGCATGTCTGTACTATCATGCATGTCTGCATTATGTCAACAAAAAGTGGTCTGATAAAGACACTGATTGTACATGCTGAGTTCATTGTATCTTAAAATGGTTTACATAGTTGAAATCACAAGAATCTCAGCTTTCCGTGGATATATGACATGATCAACTTTTTTTTTTTTTTATTACTTTTTTTTTTGTGTCTGACAACTTCACCCTCTCACCACTAGGCGTCCCGCCGGCGGTACGCTGGATTGTTAAAGGGTTAACCCCTTTAAGGGCTAAGAGAGTAATTCGCTTGAGAATCGGACTTGATTGGTCGCTCTGTATGTTTTGATGCAGTGAATGATCGAACCACATCACAAGAGTCATTCACCTAGGAATCAGACATCACCAGTCACGCTGTAAAATATACAAAGGCTCATATGAGTCGCTCATCAGTCATTTCTCTCGAAATGGGCTTCACAGGTAAACAATGGCAATTTGTAACATGTAGGCTATATAACTTGATAAACCTAATGCATTCTGGTTGAATAAATGTTTTAATTATATGTTTCAAACTTTTGAATGGTACTGTAAATAGGCCTAATACTGTTTAACATATTTCAGAGACGTTGAGCTCTGAGTTTTTGTTCTTTCTGCAGTATAATACAATTATAAACAATGTGTTCATCAAATTTGAATATTTTTCCAGGTCACAACCTGTTTTGTCTGGATCCGTTTACGATGGAAAATTGGTCAAACTGTTTGCTATCTTAATTCATTCTTGCAAAAACAGTGCTCATTTTAAAAACCTAAATGATAATTAAAAATGTTTGGATCCAAATGCATCCATTAGCTTTTCAGACAGCAGGATGAAAACATGGACTTCTGTACATGTGATAATGAGGGGGATGGAATTGGGCTCAGATCCTCCGCTTCTATGGATATGGACTTGTTTTTTGAGGTCAAAGCGCTCTGTGAGCCAAGACATCTAATGTTTTCTCACATCTGCCAATTTGTTCTTCTGTGATAATCAGGGAGGAAGAAGCGTGTTGACTTTAGCAAGATGTACTTCATTTTCCCATCCATTCCATGTCCTGTCTATCAAGATGTGGTCTCCATCTAATCTACGTATCATTATATGTTGCTGTGTGTCATGCTTATTTTCCTCATATGCCATTAGGGCTGAAATGTGGATTGCAATAATAGGAGACAGCGGTCGTGTGTGTATTTGTGAATCTCAGTAATGTACACAATGCTAACATTAACTGTGCTGGATGTGCGTATGAATGGCTGTGCAGAAATTGCTGTGATTTGAATGACGTTTGGCATTATGTGAAGTGACACAGGAAGGTGATAACCCAGCTAAATGCTCGCTTTTGTTCGGTGTAATTTTAAATGAAACTAACGACGTCTCCGTGTCATTTTGACATGGCTCTGGCATACTCTGCAGCAGTGACATGACAATCTACAAGACAGTGTATTAGAGCACATGAGGAAGATTGGCTGAGGGAGAAAATTGAGTTTGCTAAATTCGCATGTCTGATAAGGAATTACATGCCAATTGTTTTGGGTTCTGAGTTCAGCTTTTGCTAACATACTTTTCAATAAAGATCTTGTTTGTAATTTTAAGACTTAATCTAATGTACGCTAAGCTTTTACCACTGACATTTTTACTGGCAAGACCTGGATGAAGCCCATCAAAAAGTCAGTCCTTAATGAAAAAACTCTGAAATTAGCATATGCTGTTGAAATAAGACCGAAAAGTCTGACTGTAGATACCGGTTTTAACCTTCTCCAATTGAGAAGGAAGAAACCTCAACCTCGGTCCCTTGACAACACTAATTCAGACTGCAAGAAGATGTACAAGGACATCAAATGAGGACCCATTAGATCCATCTGTGGGTTGAAAATTAGGCCTGGGAAATTATATCTGACATGAAGCATAATTACCTTTCAGTGAAAGTGAACATAGATCACAGGTTTCCTGTTGAAGACTCGTGATTCATCTTGCAGTCACCTATTTTTTTAAAGACTCAACAAAGGATTGGCATCAGGTGTCAGTACTAATGAGTAAGTGTATAATAAATGTCTCTGATGACTGGCAGAGGGCAGGAGGATAAGCTGGCTTTGGAACTTCGCAGAGTGATTCAATTCAAGTATTTCTTGAATTGGAAATTGCATATCAGTTTTGTTGCTACACTGTTAGCTTAATGTAAAGTGGCCCCAAAATGTATTTGGACAATTTTGGATTCCAAAGCCACACTTAAAAATGTCTGAGTGTCATTGTGTTACATCAAAGTGGCATCTGGAAAAATTACCTCTTCTCAGAACTAACTTCACTTTTCTTAGTTGTTAGAGAACGTGTGAAGTATGTGTGAAGAGACTAACAAACATTTTGTAAATTAATTTGCTTGATAAAATATTTTCTGTCCTCAAATCTGATATTGATATCTTCAGACACACTGTCAGTCTGTGTATTATGCCATAGTGACAGGGATTTTCAGTACTCTTTCACTTTTATGAGTGAGACATTGATCAGCTGATACTTTCAAAAAGTTAGTTCATTGTCTTTACACGTGACAATTCTGATTCTTTCAGGAACGATCCAATTATCTGTCCTTATGAGTGAGTCATTGTATCATTTACTCAACTGATTTGTTCAAAAACACTGATTTACTCAGGAACACCACTATGTGTTGCTTGGAATCGTGCAACGGAAATTTATGACAGAACATCAAGGCCGGGATACACCAAGCCGACTTCAAAGAACTAGCAGCGACAAAAGCCGACGGTTTTGTCACCTTGTGTCGACAGCTTCTGGACAAAAAAGCCGCACTTGAACACAATGCACAGACTACGGCCGACTGCAAACTAACATGTGCTTTCTGCTCCTGCATGAGAGGAATTAACTATCTATGTCAGCAGCTATCAATAGAATATATTCGTCATTTAAAAGTAAAAACTGAAACAAGGATATACCAGATATATGCATATATACAGAAAACGTAAACAAAGCAGCACTTGCTTACCATTTTGAATATCAGTTATGTTGACATCTTTCTTCATTTTAAGCAGCTCATGTTATGAAATTGCTAGAATTAAGCTGTCTATATCAGTCAATACTTTATATTTGTAATTTAAAAGGAGATAACGAAACAAGGATATGCAGAAAATGTAAACAAAGCAGCACTCGCTTACTGTTTTGAATATCATTAAGGCCTATGTTAATAACTTTCTTCCTTTTAAGTGGCTCATGTTGTTATGAAATTATTTGCATATTAAATGCTTGGGTAAGATCACGTAACATTAGAACAGCCTTCTGTCTGTGCTGCCTTAATTTTCATCACTTTCGCTTTAATTCTCTGGCACTGAATTGTTCGCTAAACTGAACATCCAATCAGAGTTCTCACTCTCTCCGACGGCCCCGAATCGGGCAAACTCCCGCCGATGTCTGGAACACAGCAAACAAACTATCCCGACAGATGCTCAACAAGTGTCCCGGGCTCAATACAGTGGGCCAAATAAGTATCTGAAACACTGCCGATTTTTTAAGTTTTCCCACTTACAAAGAATGGAGAGATCTGTAATTTTCATCGTAGGTACACCTCAACTGTGAGAGACAGAATAAATAAAAAAATCCAGAAAATCACATTGTATTATTTTTAATTAATTAACTTCCATTTTATTGCATGAATTGCATGGGTTCGTTGAAAACCAGTCATGCTGCTGCATTCTGAATCATCTGTAAAGGTTTGATTGTGCATGATGGAAGTCCAGCTAGAAGAGGATTGCAGTAGTCCAGTCTAGAAATGACAAGGGCCTGGACAAGAAGTTGAGCTGCATGCTGAGTAATGAAGGGCCTGATCTTTCTGATGTTGTGAAGTGCAAACCGGCAAGATCAGCAGTTTTTGCAATGTGGTCTTTGAAAGTCAGCTGGTCATCGAAAATTTCACCTAGATTTCTGACTGAATTTGATGGGGTAATTGTAGAAGAACCTAGCTGGATGGTGAAATCATGCTGTAGAGTTGGAGTGGCAGGGAAGACAAGAAGCTCAGTCTAAGCCAGGTTGAGCACCACTTCATGCTTCCTATACTGACCAGCTTTTTAAAGATGCTGATTTAATTTTCCAGCAGGATTTTGCACCTGTCCACACTGCCAAAAGCACCAAAAGTTGGTTAAATGACCATGGTGTTGGTGTGCTTGTCTAGCCAGCAAACTCACCAGACCTGAACCTAATAGAGAATCTATGGGTTATTGTCAAGAGGAAAATGAGAAACAAGAGACCAAAAAATGCAGATGAGCTGAAGGCCACTGTCAAAGAAACCTGGGCTTCCATACCACCTCAGCAGTGCCACAAACTGATCACCTCCATGCCACGCCGAATTGAGGCAGTAATTAAAGCAAAAGGAGCCCCTACCAAGTATTGAGTACATATACAGTAAATGAACATACTTTCCAGAATGCCAACAATTCACTAAAAATGTTTTTTTTTATTGGTCTTATGAAGTATTTTAATTTGTTGAGATAGTGAAGTTTGTTGAGTTTTTGTTAAATGTGAGCCAAAATCATCACAATTAAAAGAACAAAAAACGTAAACTACTTCAGTCTGTGTGCATTGAATTTATTTAATACACGAGTTTCACAATTTGAGTTAAATTACTGAAATAAATTAACTTTTCCACCACATTCTAATTTATGGAGATGCACCTGTGTATATATATATACTTATATATAGTGCTTGGATCTCAAGTTTGAAACTCCTGGTTTCCAGGCTTTTATTTGCTCTGCTTCAGTAACTCCCCAGGGAGGTGAAGTTAATGGGTTCAAGTATTGCTTAAATTCTGAGGATATACTAGACAAACACACATGCGTTAATCCCATCCACAGCTGGGTCAGGTGTAAGTGTTGCCTAATCAGACACTGAGGTCTTTTCCATTCTCCTCCCATCTCTCTCTCCAACCCATGTACACATCTTTCCTTACGTCTTTCGCACAGAAAAAGGGCTTAAGGCGGAGAGGGTCTGTAGGCCTTTCCCTGGAGACGTGGGAGCCCATCTGTCTGTGTGTGCCACTGAAGCTAAACTAGCAGCGGGCACGACTCCTCCTCAGAGAACCCCCCTCCCCCCGTCCCAACTTCTACCACAGACAGCAGATGGCACGCAGCCTCCCCATTTCTTTGCCATGTTTGTTTAATACATTTAATTAATATTCTACCTCAAGAGAGACCCACCGCAGACCCTCCCTCCAGCCTCCTTGTCGTGTCGTCCATTGCTATCTCTCGTTGCGCTTCTTCTCCTTCTCGACTCTCCGCTGCTCTTTTCTGATGGACAGACTGGCATTGGACAATTATACACACAAGAGGCAAACAATGCCCTAAAGTGGTCTTTAAATGAAAAGCTCCATGTGTTTTCTTGTAGTGTCGGATGTATTAATCACACGCCGCCCTCAGGACACATACAAGACCCCCTGAGAGCCTCTTAAATCAATGCTAACCCTAGCATCCTAATGCATTGGTTAACCAATACAGTGCTTAGGAATTTGTCAAAGTTTCCCTTGGGTGTCAGTGGCCTAAAATTGAATAAAAATGTGCTTAAAATGCAAATTGAGCCTAGAATTTCCTGGATGTAATTTTGACCAAAGGCCAGTTTACGCAAAATTGAGTTGTGGCTTGTTATTCCATGATTGTTATTTAATACTCTGACAAGTGCTTCTTAACAAGAGCTAGGGCAGATATGAAGTGGTCCAAATTGGCAAACACTACTAAGTATTGATAAAAGGTCAAAGTCGGACACATACAGGTAGAGATATTAACTGTCTGATTCTTACACTCTAAAATCTGTCTCGTGACACCTAACATTAGGGCTGCATGATACATCGAATATTAAATCGAAATAGCGAATAAGACAGAAGCTGCGATTTTCATGCGATTGTCTTTCAGTGAAGCACGGTTCTGTGATCAGGGGATAGAAAATATTGTTTGGTTAGCATAAAAGTAATAGAAGTCTAGTATACAATTCACAAAAACAAAGGCGTGTGTGTGTGTGTGTGTGTGTGTGTGTGTGCGTGCGTGCGTGTGTGCGTGCGTGCGTGCGCGGCACGTCCTGATTTTAGATGTGTTCCTGGGTCAACATAAATTGTTGACCCTGGAACAACATTTTAATCCAAAAATTTTATCTTGACCATGAGTAATCCCTAAAATCAGAGGAAATTATAAATGAATGACACTCATGTACAAGCAACAAACAGAGAGAGAGAGAGAGAGAGAGAGAGAGAGACCATCCAAGGACATTCCTAATTTGGAATGGATTCATAAGAAGGCAAACAAAATGGAAGGCAAACAAAACTAAAAAAGTAGTAACCCTAACTTTTAGTGGTAGAGACATCGAAATCATTCTACATTGACATTTGGAACAATTGTTAACTGTTGGCCTCCATTTTTTAGTACGATGAGATAAAGGTCTCATCCTTTTAAAAACACTTGATTGTATGATTGCATCACACTACCAAATAATTCAGATGAATACATAATCATAAGCGAAGATGGTGTTGATGACAGCGTTAATGACGTTAATTGCGAGCAACAAAAGGAACAGCAGTCAAATAAAGCACATCTGTTTCATTGAAATCATCCAAATTGTCTTTGTGTAATAATGAAGACTTTAGTGGAAAACAGGCCGACTGTAATCTGTTTACAAGCACTGAACTGGGAGACCGTCCAACGCCTCAGGGCAGAGCTAACACAACACTGCTCGTTTCACCCAGATGTACATGGCACATTTCTCTATCAAACAAGAGCATTTACATACGCAGAGCAGGACATGAGCAAATCAAAAGTGTCATTAGCATATGCACCACGGGCTCATTTGACTTGCTAACGTGCCGGCATGGATTTTGCCACTGTGGATACGTATCTCTCTTTTCACAAAGACAAAGGTTATCTGACATGTAATCCAATTTGGAGTATCCTTGGGGCCTGCTTTATTTAAACAAGGATCTGGCTTTGGCTAGACTGAAGCCGGGTTGTCAAAGGTTATTCCACTGCATTGGGAATGTTTTAATTGATTTAAATCATGAAGCACGATGGTGCCAAAAGAATCCATCTTTGTTTTCCCCTCTAGAAAATCCCCAGATTCAGTGCATATGTTTATCCTTACTTTGTTTTTGTTGTTATTTTAGGTTGTGATCTGCTTTTTGCGGGACAAGCCAAGCGATTCTCTTCTAGGCCATGTTTAATATAAACCCTTTTTCACCTGAATAATTCACCTATTTATTGAACTACACACTAACTGACACACAACACTATACACATCATGCATATTTGATCTACATGCACTCAGTCGCTGCTCGCTTTCTGACTGAGGACTGCGGCAGATTTCCTTCAGCACTCACAGGAAGACCAGTACTGCCTCCATGTGGGTAAACAATGCACTTGGTCGTTGCTGCGTTTATTAATATCACTACTATTACAGTCTTTGTTCATATTTTGAATCAGATTTTATTTGTCATTTTTATGTTTTCATTTTCATTTTATTTAAAGTCTCTGTAATTTTAGTTTTTTTATATCTATATAATTTTTAATGTAATGTTCCAAAATATGAAAAAAAGTGTTAAACATATTTAATAAATATTTAAAGTTAAGAATGTTAACTTTCACAGGCCTAAGAATATATATTTTTTAATAATTATTGTTCTTTCTTAAATTTTGTGGCGCCTTAGAGGACCCTGATTCAGTATTATGTTAATATCACTGATATATTATTATAGTTTTTGTATTTTTTATTTAGATCTTATTTTAATATTTTCTGTTTTCGTTTTAATTTTAATTAAAGTCTTATTAGTTTTAGTTTTTTAATATCTAAACAATTTAACACTTTCATTTATTGGTTTTAATTTCGATCATTTTATTTATTAAAGGAAAATGATGAAAGATTAAAATGAAAATGTTGCTTTGGCAAATATCTGAAGTAAATGTATTTTATGTGCTTTATTTATTATTTTCTATTTAATTGTTAATTTAATGAAACGGTTTCTGCCCTGGAACCCAGTTTGAAAACCCCTGGAGGAAAGGTCTATGGAATTTCAGCTTGTTTCAAATCTGTAATATTATTATTAGTTTTGTTGTTGTTTATTTATTCATTTATTGAGCTTGAAATACTAGTATGCCAAATTATTTAACAAATAAATTAATGAAAGTAACAACATATAATTTTGGAACAACATATTTACATTTTTGGTCACATTTATACAAATTAAGTTATAGCAACATGCAGCCTTCAAGCAAAATGAATAAATAATTATAATCCGTTCATTTATCAGAACCTAACTACCGCCCTCCTCCCATCACCATCACTAAATCTAGCCATTAACACTTCAGTTTGTTGTGACACTCGTTCCTGTTTTGAGTTCATCTTTCACCATAAGGCTTCCTCAGACAGCCTATAAATCAGATAAATAGCTCAACAGATGACCTTTGCCCTTTCAGGTTTGCTCTCTGGTCACTAGGGCACAAGACATGTGTTAGGTGGGGTATGAGATAGGCTGTGTGTTTGTTTTAACCGGCTTGATGAATGACATGAGTCCTCATTGACTTTCACTATATGCTGAACAAACAGACCTCGATTGTGGTCTCTAAAGTCACTTTCTCTGTTAGCTCAATCACTTTAAAATCTCAAAACATAAGGGCCAACTTAATACCGCATGTTTTCACAACTTAGATATAGAATACAATCTTCATAATGGTATAATATTAAGTCTAACTCAAAGCAAAATGTTTGTTTTGGTTGGTTAAATGCATTCACATGATAGTGTGTTGTTTAGACCCAGGTGTTCCTATAAGACTGTGATGCATTTAAAGCACGCTGGGGTCTGGCAGTTTACGTCATCAATCTGAACTACGGTCACATTCCATAGAGACAGCTCATAATGACCTGCCACAGCAAGATAAAATGCACTTTTCTCAGCTCCCCGTCGTACTGTAAACGGACAGTAGAAGGCGCTCTTCTCCCTTTCACTCCACACACTGGACTTGAGCTCCTGTAAAATATGTAAAGATATCATTTTATTTTCCTCCATTAAGTTATATATCATTGACATGTCTGATGTGAAATGGTCAAAGGTTATATTTTCCCCATGTTCGTTTGGATAACTTATTGTCATGCGGAAAGGGTTTCTTATTTCCTGTTAGTTTTTGTGCCAAGTAAAATATGTTTTTGCCAGGTTTTGCCAAGCCAAATATATGTTTTCACCACTAGACAGAAAGAGATTCTGCTGATTTTCAGGTCTGCCAAGCACTTCCTCAGAAGCAGAGGACTTTTGCTATTCTGGGAGATTTTTGGAGAGTTTCTTAAACGATTTATACTGGTATGTTCTTGTGACATAATTAGCTTTCTTTCAGCACATAAATAATTGAATGAATAGAATTGAATTGATATAAAAATAGAAATCTAAATATGTTAACTATACATAAAAATGTGTAAGTAATATATATATTTATACAGGATGTGTGTGTGTGTGTGTGTGTGTGTGTGTGTGTGTGTGTGTGTATATATATATATACAGAACTAAATTATAAACACAATAATTTAGTTTTTGCCCCCATTTTTCATGAGCGGAACTCAAAGATCTACAACTTTTTCTTATTGCACAAAAGGACATTTTCTCTCAAATATTTTTCACAAATCTGTCTAAATCTGTGTTTGTGAGCACTTCTCCTTTGCAGAGATAATCCATCCACCTCACAGGTGTGGCATATCAAGATGCTGATTAGAAAGCATGATTATTGCACAGGTGTGCCTCAGGCTGGCCACAATAAAAGGCCACTCTAAAATGTGCAGTTTTACTGTATTGGGGGGGTCCAAAAACCAGTCAGTATATGGTGTGACCACCATTTGCCTCGCGCAGTGAAACACATCTCCTTCACATAGAGTTGATCAGGTTGTTGATTGTGGCCTGTGGAATGTTGGTCCACTCCTCTTCAATGGCTGTGTAAAGTTGCTGGATATTGGCAGGAAGTGGATCACGCTGTCGTATACGCTGATCCAGAGCATCCCAAGCATGCTCAATGGGTGACCTGTCCGGCGGCGGTGAGTATGCTGGCCATGCAAGAACTGGGATGTTTTCAGCTTTCAGGAATTGTGTACAGATCCTTGCAACATGGGGCCGTGCATTATCATGCTGCAACATGAGGTGATGGTCGGGATGAATAGCACAAATAATTGAGCCTCAGGATCTCATCACGGTATCTTTGTGTATTCAAAATGTCATCAATAAAATGCACCTGTTAGTTTGTCCATAACATACGCCTGCTACCATAACCCCACTGCCATGCCACCATGGGCCACACTAGCGTTGACATCAGCAAACCACTCACCCACACGCCGCCACATGCGGTCTGCCATCTGCCCTGTTCACTGAAAACCAGGATTCATTCGTGAAGAGAACACCTCTCCAAAGTGCCAGACGCCATCGAATGTGAGCATTTGCCCACTCAAGTCGGTTACGATGACGAACTGCAGTCAGGTCGAGACCCCGATGAGGATGACGATCATGCTGATGAGCTTCCCTGAGACGGTTTCTGACAGTTTGTGCAGAAATTCTTCATTTGCTGCAGCAGCTGTCTGGGTGGCTGGTCTCAGACGATCTTGGAGGTGAAGATGCTGGATGTGGAGGTCCTGGGCTGGTGTGGTTACACGTGGTCTGCGGTTGTGAGGCCAGTTGGATGTACTGCCAAATTCTCTGAAAAGCGTCTGGAGATTGCATATGGTAGAGAAATGAACATTCAATTCACGGGCAACAGCTCTGGTGGACATTCCTGCAGTCAGCATGCCAATTGCACGTTCCCTCAAAACTTGCGACATCTGTGGCATTGTGCTGTGTGATAAAACTGCACATTTTAGAGTGGCCTTTTATTGTGTCCAGCCTAAGGCACACCTGTGCAATAATCATGCTGTCTAATCAGTATCTTGATATTCCACATCTGTGAGGTGGATGGATTATCTCGACAAAGGAGAAGTGCTCACTAACACAGATTTAGACAGATTTGTGAACAATATTTGAGAGAAATAGGCCTTTTGTGTACATAAAAAAAATCTTAGATCTTTGAGTTCAGCTCATGAAAAAATGGGGGCAAAAACTAAATTGTTGCATTTATAATTTTGTTCAGTGTATATATATGTGTGTGTGTGTGTGTGTGTGTATTTCATTTAAATACTCATAAATGTATGTAATATTTATAATCATTTATTTTCTTTTTATATTATTTTATTTGAATAATTTTACACATTTTGATACATATAATTATGTATTTTTATAGATAGATAGATAGATAGATAGATAGAGTCTAATCATTCCTTTTTTCAGCTCACAATAATGCAACAGACATCAGAATGGCTAATATAATGAATAAAACCAATTAAACAGAAGCACATTTGAATTACAAGCCAAAACTTTAAACAAGCAACATATTTTGTATCCATTTGATTCATGGTTTTAAGTGTGGGCAGAAATGTCTCCATGCAACACAAACAAACGCTCTGTCAATAACAGCTGCACAGTGATATTCCTCCTATGACCTTGTGAACTACATTTATTTTTTCAGTGCTAATCATCATATTTGCGCAAGATGCTATCGCTTTGTGGAAATGCCTCTTCCGAGTTTCAACATCTCGATAAGGCAATTGTTTACTCTGTTAAACTAAGTATTGTTCCTTTCCCCAAATTAGCCATGACAAACGAGTGGAGATCGTAATGAACTTTAGCTGCTACTGGGAGTGCTGGAGGAACTCGGTCTCCTTTATTTACTTTGGGCACTGAGTTCCCAGAGGTATTTCTGAGACCTTTCAAGCATGCAGACCGCTTACTCACTACCTCTGCTGTCTTAAAACACTTATCACATTTCCCTCTGTGCTTCTAGTCTTTTACTGTTTAGAAGATGCTTTTATATTGTAGCTCAATGAAATCTAACCCCAGTAACATTATAAACCAGGACTTGGAAATTAATATTTGCTTTAATCTATAAAACAATAGGTTTAAATAAGCACTATAGACTGTTTCTTTTTAAGGAGAGACAACGACCTATTATGTGTATGAGTCACGTTATTAAATTATGGGTGTTACAGTTTGTAATTATGGGTAATGTTTCATACTTGTTGACCTTGAATGATAATAATGCAAATGACCCATTGGTTATCATTTATAAATACAGTTGCAATCTGATCTTTCTCAGAGAAAATCTGAACCTGAAACGTTAAAGCTCATGATTATTCAGATAAGCTCAGGTGTTATTACAGTTTTTCTCAATTACTGTGGCACATGTTTCGAAACAGTCTTCACATTCTCTAAACTGTGAGTGCAGATGTCTCAACTGTTTGCTGGAACTTCAGAACTTTATTTCATGTCTGCAAAATGTAGTTATTCACCCAAAACATTTCATTCATGCTTCAAAACCTAGTTACCGTGTCAGTAATTTGGCCAAGGCCACCAAAATATAAAGTATTTTTGTCATCGTGTGAGCCACACTGGTCAAAATGTTTAGTTGTTTTTTAACCATGACAGTCAACCTTGGAAATTAAGGTTTCATAAAAAAAAAATCTGATATTTCTTGAGTAAGAGTCAATAGTACATAGAAAAAAAGTATATGAACATTTGTATTTATACAGTGCATTTTTTTTTGTACGAATGCATTACTTGTAAAGTGAAATCTTGCTTGTCTAATTACTGTACATTTCACATTTCTTATGTTACCACAAATACACAAAAATACAAAATAACATCCATGAAAAAAATGTTGATGGACATCCCTGATGGAATTGTTGGCTATGATCATGTTGCAGATTTCTCGTTCTTGCTGATGGTTAAATACTGCTGCGCTGCCACCAGCGCGAGGTTGTTGTGTGGTTCTTTAGAATGTACAAATAGACTTGCATTTACCTTTACAATATTGTTGTTCATAAAAATGCTTTACATACTGTAAAACCAAAAATAAATACCTGTTTTCCTACGAAAGGTTTGCACAATTGATGACACTGTGGACCTGTTTACATTACACTGTACTCTTCGACCAGCCTCTTTCATTGTAAAACCATGATTTATGACATGATCCACAAGTGTGGCTCTGATGACTCTGACTCTTCTATTTATGACTCTTCTTCCTCTAACACCACCACCATGTTTTCTTACACGTCTTCCATTGCTCTTCCACGAGCATGTTGCTGTAGTTCAGGGTTGTGGAAGTCCTCCTTTCTCAAAACATGGTAGTGAGTGTGCTGTGGGCAATCTACATATATATGCTCCCAAACTTGATTGGTTACAGTAAATGGTTGATTCAAATTGTATTGCAATTAGAGGTCATTTGCCAATTTAGCAGACATTACAAACAATGGCAATGTCAGATATTTATGGAGTATACATGCGTGTACACAAATTTTTGATAATTGAATGGATCGTTTTGAATGTGATGGCTTACACGATGAAAAAGGATTGAGAAGTTGTGAAGAGTTTGACAGTTTAAGTGAGAATCAACAAACCATATGCAATTTGTTGTTGTACAAACTGCAGGCGATTGTATTTACTGTTTGCAGACATGTGCCAAAGCATTAGAAATTTGCTCAAATCAATAATAAATTCCAATCTGATGTGAACAAGAAGATAATTGTTTAAAGATCTGAACTTTTTGTATCGATTTTTGTTGTTGTTGAGAATTGTGCCAAAGCAATTGAGAAAAACTGTAATATTAACAATAACAACAACAGCAATAATAATTATGAGAAATATTTACAATTATGTACATAAATTAAATATTTTTACATTTAATTTATAATATAATATATATATAATATATAATATAATATTTAATAATCATAAATTGCAAATATGTTAGTGTTATATTTTAATGTTTAAAAAAACATTAATATAAAAAAATGAAAATATGTATAATTATTTTTATATAATTAAAATTAGATTTTATAAATATTTGAATGTAATACATATCATAATAATGTTTATTTTTTATTTTATTTCAATATTATTTTATTTATACAAATAGCTGTACATATTTTAATAATTAACCTATTTTTGTTATCTGAATATTACATAATTTTGTAAAAATAAAATATTATATAATAATGTATTTTATAACTGTATATTCATATTTAATATTCATAAACATTTGTTTTATAATTTGTTTCATATAAATATTATTTAATACATATACAAATATTAAATGTATGTGCAGAATTGAAAATATGTCACACTGTTATTATATTATTATTAACAACAATGTACATATGTTTTGAATTATTGAAATAAACATTTATATTATACCTATGTATTAACTAAATATAAAACTATATATTTGATACTCAAAACATTTATATCATTTTATGTCATATAAATAATAATAAAAAATACATACATATATTTAATTGTTATTAATAATAATATTTGTATTATTATCAACAACAACAATTATTTCTAAGTGAATCATTAATAATGGCCACTTTAAATGATGATGATGATGTCATTGACGGTTTGGTGTAAATAAAAGGAGAATTACTGATGGGACTGTTGAGGTACAAAAGACAAAAAAAGATGGGGAAGCACTGCATTGGGTGTAGATGACTGATTCATGTTTTTCTGTGCCGTGTGGGGCATTCATTTAGGGGTCACACTATAAACAGCACCTTATTCTTGAGGAGCTCTTCTGTCATGCACTTTATCAAGTCCTTTGTCATAAGAGAAATCACAACAAGCAACAACTTGAGCTCCATCTGAAGTTTACTCTGTAGTGGAGGAATTGCCCAGATTAGAAGATTCCTCTTCAATGACATGTTCACTCAAAACATGGCGATCTGGCTGTGAGAAACACCAGCCACTCGTGCTGAGACTTCCCATCTTCCAAAAGAGGGGTGTAAATCAAAGCCGGTTCCTTCATTGCCCACTTTTCTGTCCAGGAGAGAGTTATAGTGGCGTGATGAAGAGCGCTTACACGTGTGGACAGTAGAAGGCTTCTCTGAACAACCTGTCCTCTGTTTCTCCAGAGATAAGTGCGAGTTGGAGAGTAACCTCCTGACCTCTGGGGCTGCAGCTGGGAGAACAGGCCTTCTGACACTTGTGTTTGCTTTCTTATGTCAGTCAGTTTTAGTGGCTGTAAAAGTTAGGAGAGAACCTCAGTATAGTGGAGCTAAGTTTATGACATAAGTTGGATTAACAACGAGAGGTCAAAGTTAGTCTTGAGGTGAAACTCTTGAGGTTGCATTAAAGGTTTGGCCAGAATTTTAATTTCTTGGTTCTTTAAAGCAGTGGCTTTCATCTCAACTGGTTGCAAAAAATTCATTGGTCTCTGATCAAGAAAAAGGAAGAAAGATGCAAATCATAAAATGCAATATTATGGGTTTTCATCTCTGCATATGGTGTTAGTTTAATATGCATTTATTTTATGCTTTATTTTCAAATTCACATAATTTCTAACATCTGTGGTCAGACGTTTACAGCATTTCAGTAGATTTATAATGACAATTATTTATAAACGGTCAACTAGGCTGAACACAGCAATATATATTTGTAATATATTTATTTGTATATTTTTTATTTTTTTATTTTACAGTGCTGTTAGCCATGAATTAACATTAATTTATTATTAATATTAATACATTAACATGGTTAAGAAAAATATGATTATTAAATAAATTAAGATGTGCATATTTTACTAATGTAAATTATGAATGTATTATTATTAAATTCATTAATATATTGTTTATAGGTTTATTTGTAAATATTCATTTGTATTCTATAGTGCTGTTGTGACTGTAGTCATGACTTAATTAATAACATTAATAAATGAATATGGTTAATACGAATATTATTACTATTAAAAATAAGACATATTATATTTGACCAATGTATATAATAAATGTAATCATTATAAAATGTATTAATTAATATATTATACATTTATTTGGACATTTTCATTTTTTTAACACTGCAGTTGTTACTGTAGTAATTCATATTAAGTTAATAATAATACATCTATATTTATTAATTAATAAAATATTTTCGTTTATAATAATTATTATGATTAATTTGTATTAAAGGATTTAAGACATTTATTGTAATTGTACTACAATATATTGTTTTACTGTGCAGTTGTATAACAATATATTTATGTTCATGAGTTAATAATAATATTAAGCTAATAATATCAATGCAATTTTTTTGTTCACTCTGTTTAGTTCAGTTTAGCCACTGAAAGAGATCTGAGCTCTCAAAGTGCAAAACCATATGTCGTATAAATAATTTGTTGATCTCAAAATTGCAAAAATCGCTTATTTTTAAATATGTTATTGTGCCTTTATTTGTTGCAGTTCTTCAATCTTATGTGACTTTTTTAATTTATTTGCTAACATTTTTTAACAGTGATTTTTTTTGGCTCACCCAGTTTAGGTGGGTTTAGAGTGTCTGAGCCTGAGCTTAACTTTGCAAGATTTCAACCAAATATCTCCGCTATGCATTACATCACTGTTTTTCTAGCTGCACAGCTGAAACATCCCAAGACCACATTTTAATTAAGCTCTAAATAAGGGGGTGGTGATTCTAAAATTGGAATTCACACCATTTAGGGTTTGAATTGGTTTAATATAAGAAAGTGAATAAATATGTATATAGTGAATGTGTGTGTGCGCGTGCATGTGTCTCTGTGTGTGTTTACATATGTATGTATGTATGTATGTATGTAATTGGTGAAAAGTCAGCCTTAAACACACACTCCCACACAGAGTCCAGGAAGGAGTGTATCTTACCCTCATTACTGTACAGGCTTGAGGAAGTGCAGAGGTATGAATGATGACAGTGCCAGGATAGTGGAGAGCTATTGCACAACAAATAACAAGAGTGTGCCTCTGTGTGTGAGTGAGCGAGAGAGAGAGGTGAAGGAGAAAATCTGTCCTGTGACTGATGGAATGCAGTCTCTAGAGATCCGTACCAGGATCTTCACATCAGAACACCATCCACAGCCATTACAGCATCACCCTAGAGGCCTGGATCAGCTGGGGGTTTCCCACACACACACACGCACACACACACACACACACACACACACACACACACACACACACACACACACACACACACACACACACACACACACACACACACACACACACACAGACACAGGCACGCACACACACACACTGGAGTGTGCACTAGTTGTTGGCGAAGGAAACTGGTAATTATGTAATGTACTTCTGCATATAGATTCTGAAACTTTTGAAATTTAATTAAGCTTAACCAGTAATTAGAAATGTTGCCCAGGCAACTATCTGAAATACTTTTATGTTGACTGAAAGCTAAAATAAAGATAAAATATAAATATTTACTAACTAAAATAAAAATAAAAATAAAACTGAAAATCTAATGTAGTAGGCCTATATTATAGTATAAATAATATTAAAATAACACTGAATCATGGTATTATCACTATAACAAGTGAATTATTGCTTGTGAAAAACAGTAAAAATACTTTTCTTAAAAAAAAAATTCATGACAGTTATCACCGATAAATTACTAGTTAACAAAATAATTACATTTATTAATAATTAATATTGTGATTACCCTGTTATAGATATACCTTCTGAACATAGAATTAAGTTATAATTATGAATATATAGTGCAGAAATGTCATTGATGTTTTTTCATAAAACAATATTTTAATGAAAATCATAAAAGTATTGATTAATTTAATAAAATAATATTAAGTTAATGTGTTTATACTTTTATAGTCACACTTTGGAGTGATTTCAGCGTATTTTTTAAATAGTTTTTAATTACCTAATCCCATGCAAAGAACTACAGGTGCATCTCAATATATGTCGTGGAAAAGTTCATTTATTTCAGTAATTCAACTTAAATTGTGAAATTTGTGTATCAAATCAATTCAATGCACACAGACTGAAGTAGTTTAAGTCTTTGGTTCTTTTAATTGTGATGATTTTGGCTCACATTTAACAAAAACCCACCAATTCACAATCTCAACAAATTAGAATATGGTGACATGCCAATCAGCTTAATCAACTCAAAACACCTGCAAAGGTTTCCTGAGCCTTCAAAATGGTCTCTCAGTTTGGTTCACTAGGCTACACAATCATGGGGAAGACTGCTGATCTGACAGTTGTCCAGAAAACAATCATTGACACTCTTCACAAGGAGGGTAAACCACAAACATTCACTGACAAAGAAGCTGGCTGTTCACAGAGTGCTGTATCCAAGCATGTTAACAGAAAGTTGAGTGAAATTAAAAAGTGTGGAAGAAAAAGATGCACAACCAACCGAGAGAACCGCAGCCTTATGAGGATTGTCACGCAAAATCGATTCAAGAATTTGGGTGAACTTCACAAGGAATGGACTGAGGCTGGGGTCAAGGCATCAAGAGCCACCACACACAGACGTGTCAAGAAATTCAGCCACAGTTATCGTCAGAGGCGTCTTACCTGGGCTAAGTAGAAGAAGAACTGGACTGTTGCCTAGTGGTCCAAAGTCTTCTTTTCAGATGAGAACAAGTTTTGTATTTCATTTGAAAACCAAGGTCCTAGAGTCTGGAGGAAGGGTGGAGAAGCTCATAGACCAAGTTGCTTGAAGTCCAGTGTTAAGTTTTCACAGTCTGAGGATTTGGGGTGCAACTTCATCTGCTGGTGTTGGTCCATTGTGTTTTTTTGAAGAAAAAAAAAACAGTTTTTTGACCTGTTATCCAAGAAATTTTAGAGCACTTCATGCTTCCTTCTGCTGACCAGCTTTTTAAAGATGCTGATTTCATTTTCCAGGAGGATTTGGCACCTGCTCACACTGCCAAAAGCACCATAAGTTGGTTAAATGACCATGGTGTTGGTGTGCTTGACTGGCCAGCAAACTCACCAGACCTGAACCTCATAGAGAATCTATGTATGTATCTACTCTGAGAAGTATTTTAATTTGTTGAGAGTGAATTTGTGGGTTTTTGTTAAATGTGAGCCAAAATCATCACAATTAAAAGAACCAAAGACTTAAACTACTTCAGTCTGTGTGCATTGAATTTATTTAATACACGAGTTTCACAATTTGAGTTGAATTACTGAAATGAACTTTTCCACGACATTCTAATTTATTGAGATGCACCTATTACCCACAATTCCATAACACAGATTTGTATATACTTTTTTGGAGTAAATGTATAAAAATGAAAGGGAAAATACTTCCAGAACCAAGGCTTCTTTTTAAGCTTTAACGTGGCTCATCCTATTCGATTTTAGAGTCTGAACTGTCATTTTATAATGATTTTCATAAAATGTTTCATGTGCTGTTCATCAAGAAACTTTATCAGAAAGAGCACAAATAGCCAGAATGACTAAGGAAAGAAGAAAGTTGATCCTAAATGACAAACCGTGTTCAGACTTACACCCTGGTAAGTCCTCACATCCTCACCATCGAGCCAGGTTTAATCCCATAATGGCCGCTGACCACCTGATAAACACACACACATGTGAGGCAGAGGGTCAGAGATCCTCCTCGCTCATCTTACCTCTCAGTCTGTCCAAGCATTTATCACTCCCGCTCTCTCTTATCTTATCCCGTGAATGAAGGGGCTCACTGATCGCCCAACACTAGGGTCATAAAGGTGTCGTGGGCTCGGTCAGTGAAGAATCCGATGTAGCTCTTCTCTTGTGTGAGGAGCTCTTTCCTCCTAAACACTTCACTTTATCGAGTGGCATTTCAAAGTTGTATTTTAAGTGTTTTGAAACAAATAACTTAAATGTCATATATATATACAAACAGAGCTGGGTAGATTACAAATGTAGTCCATTACCATTGAACTTATCATATTAATATAAAAAATATAAAAACAAATATATATATTTTTTTATATCAACAACATTAAATCATACATTTAGTAACTTGCATACTTATTTGTTTCATACGTGGTCTAATTGCTAGAGAGGTTGCTTTTTTAACCCAAATTCATAAGTGTGGTTTGACATTTACTTGGCGATTCTATACTGTGAATATAGTCAAATATAAATGATATGACACGTAATATATAATCCATAACGAATAACCAATCTGATCATGAGCTGATTATTATAACATGTAATATACTCTAATTACAAGTATTTGATTTTTAGAATCTGATTTATAACTAGACATTTACACACACACACATAAATATCTAATGTATATGGGCTGGGATTTTTTATTTTATTTGTATTTTTTAAGTGGTCTCTTATGCTCACCAAGGCTGCATTTTTATAGCAAATACAGTAATATTGTGAAATATTATTATAATTCAAAATAGTTTTATTTTTTAAATTTATTTTAAATGGTAATTTATTCCTGTGATGCAAACCTGAACTTTTAGCATCCATTGGTCCAGTCTTCAGTGTCACATGATCCTTCAGAAATTATTCAAATATGCCGATTTGATGAACATTTCAGAAGTTGATATTTTTAACTAAACCATCATCCATTTTTTCCAGGATTCTTTGATGAATAGAAAGTTCTGAAAGAACTTGTGTAACATCAAATCTCTTTACAGTTACTTGTATTCAACGCATTATCACTGAATATAAGTATTAATTCATTTTTAAATAAGTATTTTTTACTGATATGGTAAGGTAAAATATATACTTTAAAATCACATGCAGATGTTTGTCATACTTTTAATCAGCAATATTAAAATAAATCTGAAATACTATCAAATTAAATTTGGAGCTTTAAACAATAAAAGCTAAATCTAAAATATGCATTAGAATATTGAACCTAAAACTTCACTTATGTTTGATATTAAATGCGCAGGAGCTTTTGTTTATTTTGGCAAACCACAAAAGGTTGTCTTCTATGGAAAAGGTACTGGATGGATGGATGGGATCACTTTGAGCTTTCCAAGAAGGCTTTTGAATACTCATTTTAAGAAAGATGGAGCAGAAATTGAAAAAGACTGCCGTGCGTCAACACGCGCTCTATTTTGGAGCTATTCTTCAACCGCTGCATGTCTTCATCAAATTAACGCTCCGTCTGAGAGTTTGACGGACCTGAGATGCCCTAAAACTGAAGTCCAAATTTGATCAGCGTTTGGAAGGATCACAGAAAAGAGAGTTCAGTGAGAGTGTGTTTCTTTCATCTTGTGGTATCAGAGCCAAATAAAACAGGCTGTTGATTAGCACCTTTTCTTTTTTACAGTCATCTTAAGACAAAAAAATCAAGGCAGGGAATACAAATGGAATTAAAAACAAGAATTGCAGGCTTTGTCTATCATTCAGACCAATAAAATCCTCCTGGCCAACAGCTATCAAACACGAGACTGCTTGTCATTGATCATTCAGTTTCATCCACCTTCCCCCCTTTTTGAAGATCTCCATTAGACCAATGATTCTTTGGATAGAAGTGGCGAGTAGAAATGCACCGTTGGAAGTAGACTGTGCTGGAGTTACACAAAGCAGCCACCTCGCCTTCAAAGGGCACTCGGACCAAATCTAAGACAGAGATTAAGCGCTGTCTCTGTGAGATATAGCGGGACTTTTCGGCATGAGTAATAGGGTGGAGAAGCTCGCTGATTTACGCCGCACTGGGGGCCAAGCAAATTGTTTAAGATGGAAAAGTCTAGGCGGCCAAGACTTGGGCTCCAGATAGAGATTAAATATCAGCAGATAGCTGTACATTTACATGGGTGTTTTCATGTAGAGCATGCATGTTTGAAGGGCGTCTCTGCGTGATTTCCCAAACATTTTTTAAGTGTGAATTTTAACTGCGAAGATTTTAACTGATTAACCAATCGGCTGAGCCATATGCTAATGATGTCATTAGGTCAGACTGAGTCGGACTGCGCCAACTTAGAGTTTCATTCCAGAACTCTGTATTTATCAAGAGACACGGTACATTTTTTCTACATAAAAAAAAAAAAATTAACCATGAACTTTTAGCAGAATTGGAGCTTCACATTTCATCAACTTAATGCCGAGAGTTTAATTAAAAAAAGAACAATGACTGTCAATTACAGATATATATGACAAACATACTAATAAAACTCATTTTAAAAAACAAAACATGTCCATCCAAATACATTTCACATTTCTTTCCGTTACTTATAGTTAGAGTCACATTTCCCATGAACAGAATTTTGCCTGTTAGATGTTTATTTTTTTGGTGTTGGCTGAGGATTGAAACTAATATTTACAACTTGACCACAACCGCTCAGCCACATAACCAGTGTGACCTACTCATAAATTAACTGGTCAAAGAGAGTGGATTTTTACAAACAGCATGGATGAACACTTCAGTGGAGAGAGTTTCACAATTCCAGATACAACATGCCAAGCACGGATGTAGTTTGGATGATTTTACAAGGAAAGAAAAAACAGTTACTTTTTAATTTACAACAAACAAAATAAATTACTCTAAAAACTACTTCATTAACTGTTAGGTACATAATATTTCACATCCCAAATCTAAAAATCTTATTAAAGACATAAGGTTTCCTCACCGGAAACATACTTTTATGTTGAAGCCACTGTAATGGTGCATTAGGGCCTGTGGTGAGCTGCCTCAAGGGGGCGCTACACATGCAGATAAAGAGAGTGTTGTCTTGTCTTGCCAGTTTTCCATATCCAAACCATAACTTGAACTATTATAAAGGAAAACAGACTATTGCTTTTCCTTAAAAAGCTGCAGTTAATGCTTTGGGATGGGGCCGCACCATCACACACTGCCAATGGGACGTGTCTCAGATGGCCAGCTGAAGCTTCGTCAGATTCCTCTGGTGCATGTTGTGGTGCCGGACAAGCTCATCAGACCTGGCGAACTTCTTCTGACAGTTTGGCCATCTGCAGTTAAAGGGCTTCTCACCTGAGAGAGATACACAGGATATAGACATTAGGATGGAATCGAAGATAAAAGAGCAATAAGGAATATCTGTTATTAAATTATACTGAGGTCACCTTTAAGAGCAGTGGTTCTCAACTGGAGGGTCGTAACCCAAAAAAATGAGTTGCAGACATTTTTTATTAAATGCAAAAATAAATTGTGTGTAGGATAACAAATAATAATAACAACAGCAACAACAAAAAATAAAATAATTATTTAAATAATTCATCAAATTTTAAAAAGAAAAACATGTCAAAAACTAATTTATTTATTTATGTGTTGATGTTTAAGGCTGTGTGTTCAATCGGTCTTTATCATAAATTGACTGAAAGTCATGTCACTTGGTAAATGCTATTGAAATGAGATGCACAAAAGCATGAAAAAACTTTGAAATTCATTAGAATTCAAGACATTTAGAAATATGTATTTTTAATTATTTTAATAATTTAGCATAAGTTTGTGCATACAGTTATTGATCCTAATGCAATTCATTCTTGTTTTTAGGACATTTTAAACATGAATAGAATATTATTTTTAACACAATAATACTGCATCTACTATCATATGACTAAAACAAAATATGCATTATGAATATTTCACTACTAATAATTATTACTATTGTTATTTATACAACGCTTGTTTTGTGATCTACTATATTTCTATTTAATTATTTGTTTTATTTATCTATTATATTTATTTAAATTGTTTACACTTTACCTATGATTAGTATAGCTGTGTGTTTTTCTCTAGTACAAGAAAATTGAAAATATATTTAAGAATGATAACAGATTAAGTTGAAAATTGTGAATATTAGTAAACAAATGATATATCTCTAGTTAAGAAGCACTGCTGCACTGATTTTTCAGTGTGCTCTTTCGAATGCAAACTGAAAACATAATGCTAAAGAAAAGTGACCTCTTAAAATTCAACTATCCATCAAAGAGTGGAAAGAGAGGAGCGAATCATGAAAAAATGAAAAGGTTTACGCACTTGTTTTACCTGTATGTGTCCGGGTGTGGGTCTTAAGGTGGTCTGACCGTGAGAACTTTCTCTGACAGGTTTCGCACTGGAATGGCTTAACGCCTACACACACACAGGAGCACACAAGTGTGGTCACACACACACACACACACACAAGGAGAGGACGAGTACAGGCTACAGTAGAGAGGCCTTGCCAAAATGTGTCAGAGGGGAAAAAACACTCTTATATTAAGTATGTGAGACCAACGTCCAAAGAGAATCCTAGCAATACATCGGCAAACACTTGCACTAAATGATTGAGTAAATCATCAAAGTGTTTTCACACACTTGGAACGAGAGTGAAAATAAACATGAACATTAACACTTCAAGTCGACAACTGTAGACTGTTTTATCAAGTTTGTTAAGAATGAGCATCATTCTACTTGCATAGCAGTGTGTACCACTTTAAATTTAAAACAAAGCACACTTTAGCTTACTTATAAAATTAGTACATACTACGAAAATATTGTACTTTAAAATAATATACGTTAAGTGCAACCTGAATGTGATGTTTTCGGACACTTAACTTCATATTATTGAAGTTTTAAAATGTTTTATATTTTGTTAAATGCAATTAGTTAGTTAAGTGTACTTTTTGGACCCACTTAAGTATATCTTTATATGCAATTTTATAATTGTCATAATTATCTTCTATTGTCTTTGAAATATGATTGAAGTGTACTGCCGAATGTACTAACAAGCATTTATGGTAAACTAAAATACATTTTTATGCCATTGTTATTGAAACTTCTGTCATGTACTTATATTTCTAATGATGAAGTTGCAGTTTAGTACATTTAAAATATATTAGCTTTAAATTTAATATCGAATAACACTCTACAGTTTGAAATTATAATCAAGTACTTTACATGTGCTTTAGTCAACATATCAAAATAAGTTATATAAAATAAGTTTACAGCATGAATATATATATATATATATATAAAGTACTTTTAAGTAAAAGCTTTTAATTTGACACTAGTTATTATTAGTATTACAATGTGAGCTTTGTAAAAGTGCACTTAAAGGGATAGTTCACCCAACAATGAAAATTACCCCATGATTTAGGCTACTCACCCTCAAGCTTTCTTCTTTCAGATGAATACAATCA
This sequence comes from Gymnocypris eckloni scoliostomus, assembly GCA_027564155.1. Taxonomy (NCBI): domain Eukaryota; kingdom Metazoa; phylum Chordata; class Actinopteri; order Cypriniformes; family Cyprinidae; genus Gymnocypris; species Gymnocypris eckloni. The sequence goes on from CM050434.1 coordinate 12,001,487, forward strand.
GAGTAATATAAAAAAATGTCCTGGGTATTCAAAGCTTTATAACGGCAGTGAATGGGGGTGCAAGATTTTGAAGCGCATTGAAGAGAGCACAACAAAACACTGGTCACGAATTAGAAGTACAAAATGAGAATTTGTAAAGAAAAAATGTCAGAGGATTTCGATATAAGCCAAGAGGAGACTAGTTTTCCTTTGCTGTAAACACAACTTGGTTCTCGCGTGACTAGCATATTCTCACCGGAGCTTAGGTTCTCTCGTGAATGTGTGTATGACAGTTAAGCGGAGGCTACAGATTATGGTTTATAACGTTTTTAATATGGATATTTTTCTTACACAAGTGCATCTATTCACTTGAGATGGTGCTGTGTGGAGCACTTTTATGATGGATGGATGTCTTTTGGGGCTTCAAAATCTCGACCCCCATTCACTGCCATTATAAAGCTTGGAAGAGCATTTTTTTATATAACTCCAACTGTATTCGTCTGAAAGAAGAAAAACATATACACCTAGGATGACTTGTGGGTGAGTAAATCATGAGGTAATTATTTTATTTTTGGATGAACTATTCATTTAAGCGTGATCTGAAAGTGTACTCTCTTTAAGTACACTTAAATTACCTTTTATTTCACTTATGATCTTTTCTGCAAGTGCGGAATTTAGAAATGTACTTTTTAAATGTGAAGTACACTTTAAGTGCACATTTAATAAAAAAAAAAAAAAAAAAATAGGGGCCAGGGGCCAAGATCTGAAAATCTCCCTCACCTATGCTAGCAAGGAAGTACTACAGGAAAACAGGAGGAAGTGAAAATATAAAGGACAGAGGCGCATACCTGTGTGTCTTCTCTGGTGTCTTTTAAGCTGGTCTGATCTGGAGAACCTGCGCCCACAGTCTGTGAAGTCACACTGATAGGGTTTCTCCCCTATGAGTTTAAAACAACCAAACATGTTCATCTTAGCATTTGTGCTAATGGCATCTAATAACATTTGTGGGTTGTCTTACCTGTATGTTTACGGCTGTGCATCTGTAAGTGAGATAGTTTAAAGTATCTTTTGTTGCAGCCCGGGTAGGCGCACATAAACGGCCTTTTTTCATTGGTTTCGGATGAGCGCACAATGGCGGGTGTAATGCCCGGTACTCTCCGCACATCCTGTGAGAAAGTCAAAAACATTCAATTCATGCTACAACAAACAATTTTTTGCACAGCAAAAAAGACATCCAAACCCAGCACCCATGGGGAAAACTGCTAATGATTAGCATGTCCAATCGGTTCATTACTGCAGAATTAGCTGTGAAATGATCATTTTGGATTTCCCCATGCTACTGATATGAGCTCTAACTGTGAACGGTTAGTCACGGACGTTAGACAGACCCTATTTCGCTTCTTCACTCCCTCTGTTCCTCCCGTTTCCCTCATTTGCCCACTGCTAAAGCCCATCTGCTCTTAATTAACTAGCGCTTAGCATAATGGTGTTTCCGTACGCTGGCACGGTAATGAAAGAGTGTTAAGTGTTATTGATAAGTAAATTACTGAAACTGTTCTACAGCTGTAGTGCCAGACATATATATTGACCCCACTGGGATGATAACACAGCAGGCTAGGCAGTACAGCTCAGCGCCTAGCATGCTACGTTTGATTTGTATGTGACAGTTAAGTTCAGATTAGCTGTCTGCAACCATACATCTTAACTAATGTTTTGTATGCATTTTCATACATATAATATCTATTGTTCTAGTTATCTGACTGTCTTGTTCTTGCAGTTTATCTATCTATCTATCTATCTATCTATCTATCTATCTATCTATCTATCTATCTATCTATCTATCTATCTATCTATCTATCTATCTATCTATCTATCTATCTATCTATCTATCTATCTATCTATCTATCTATCTATCTACACTATGTTGAGAAGTCATTCTAAGTTGCCCATCATGCATTTATACAATGAAGAGGGAACGAATAAACAGAGAAGTGAAGAAAGGCATCCCATTTTGAGCGAGAGCAGCTCTGGAGTATCTCTTCTTTTACAGCTTTAAGGCCGCTGACAGACATTAATTAAGAGCTAATGATTTATATGCATGAGCAGCAGGCAACTGGAAACTTCAGCTTTACGGCTAATGGACTTTTTTAAGTGATTCCTCTTTGCTTTTCATCCTGAAATGCCTTTCAAATCTCTCAACTATTCTGGCAGGGGCCTGTTTCCTCTCGCATAGCGTTCTCATTGCGTCAGATGGTTTTCTTCAGCACCTTCTTTTTAAATTACATTTGTCTCTTTTTTTATTAATTATTTAAGGCACTGTATCACACTTCTAAATCTCGGGTTTTTCATGTCTTTTTGGATTATACATCATTTAGAAAGTTGTATAATCAACAGTTTGATTAAGGGTTGTGTGTGAGGTGTTTGTCAGTGTGTCTTTGTACGCTGTGGCCTGACCTTGGCCCGATATGAGCACATCCCAAGAGCACAAAGAATCTTAGTGTGTCCTGAGAGTGAACTCAAATGAGCTGTGAGCAAGAGATACTGACCTGAAGGCCTCTGAAGACGCCGTGGGTGTGGATGCGGTACTGCGTGCTGCAGCTGTAGACCATGGGGTCACTCTCGTAGCCTCCTGCATGGCTGTTTGTGAAACAGGAGAATATTTGGTTAATGTAATCAGATGGAATAAAGTAAGCTTAATAAAAAAATAAAAAATAAATGCAATACATTTTTCCAGCCATAAGTATAAGCTAAATCTTGTGAGTTTTGTGCATAAAACAAGAAAAATATTGCCAGTGATGTAAAAAAAAATATATTCTGTTTAAAAGGGCTCAATCATTTATTTCAATGATCAGCAAGGATGGATTAAATTCGAAATTTACAGTAAATACATTTATAATGTTACCAAAGATTTCTATTCATCAGAGAATAATGAAAAATAATGTATAGTGGTTCCACAAAAATATTAAGCAACACAACCATTTTCAACATTGCTAAGAATAAGAAATGTTTCTTGAGCAGCAAATCAGCATATTAGAATGATTTCTGGAGGATCATGTGACACTGATGATTGGAGTAATGATGCTGAGAATAAATTACACTTTTAAAATATATTAAAATAGACAAGGCATTTTAAATTGTAATAACATTTCGCAATATTATTGTTTTTACTGTATGTTTTTGATCAAATAAATGCAGCCTTGGAGAGCACATATAGAGCAGTATGTCAAAAGCAACCCTAACATTTGAACTTATAGTCTATATTAAAAACAAATCATTGTATCAGATGTTTTTACTCAAAAATAAAACAAGAAATAACAATTAACAAAATTATTAGCTATTTCATAATATATAAAAATGTTCACAATAATATTTAATGAACAAAATTTTAGTTTTAAACGTTATTGCACTGATATGGTACTACAACTAGAATAAAACATAGATGCATGTAAAACATCAACAATTTCTCCATGCTAAAGCAACTGTTCACCAAATGTAATTCTACTTCATAACTTTCTCATTTATGCATGACAGCATATACAGTCCTTCATAAATCTCTCCATGCATTATTTCACAAAGTTTGGATGACATTCCTAGCCATAAAATACATACACAGAGTCATGTCTTTGTAACTCATCTTGACATTGGGGCAAATTGCTCCCGGTTTCAAATAGCAATATTTTTGCCCTAAACATCTGAAGTAGGGCCAGTCAGAGAGATGAATGGGGAATGTATGGTCTTGCTCACTGTTGAACTTCTGCCTGAACCTCAGCGGTATAGCTTTTTACGTCATGCTGTAAATACACATTTCTCGGGACAATTCACCATGTTTCACCGATTTGGAGAAAAGACCACACATTATGAAAACTGTTTTTTGTTACTGTACAGACCTTTCCCAAAATTTCACGAATTTAGGTTCATGAGGTATAAAGTTCTCTTTGTCTGACCAGCCAGACAGAAAAGACAGTCCAAAACAGCATCCTGCAGTAAATCTCCTCACAGTTCATTCATTCACCCAAGCCGAACCACCTTGGGCTTGCGACAGGCATGGGATTTAGAGGTATGTGAAGAGCTATAGAAAGTTGGACGTGTATATGAATGATTAAGTTTGGCTTGAGGAGCCACAGCAACGCTTCCATGGCAGCCCCCTTGAGATCGATCAGCATGTCTGATTTTTCCTCAACTGAAACCATCCCCGTCCCTCTCATTTATCAGCATATGAATCATTCCGTCACCCAGGGCTCCTCAGACTCTTTCAGGGAGGCTGGGGAGAGGTCACAGCCTCCTCCCCGCCTGGCCGAACATGACTGCGGATTCTCGCTCGGGTCCCAGGGGGAGTAGAGTCTGTCCCATTGTGCACTGATGCACTTCCACCTCCCCCCTGCGTGGCTCCCTTCCTCCCGGCGGGCCGGCGCTCAGCCTGGTCAAGGCTAAGGTGCCACTGGCAGAAATATATGGCAGGATATCGTTCTCTAGCCAGACAAAACAGAGGCTTATTCTGCATGTGCACACTCTGATCTCTGGCACAAACAGAAAGATGAAAAAAGTTGTGGAGAATAGATTTTTAGATCATATGCAGACACGACTATAAATACATCTGCAGGTTGATTTAGCCAAAAAGTGCACAACTTTAGTCATGTTTTTCATGACTCATGTTTCATGACTCATGACTCACTCATGTCAAGTGCGGATCTTATGAGAAAACTAGTATTTATATATATAAATACTAGTTTTCTCATAAGATCCGGTTGCGGTTGTGCACTTTTTGGCTATATATATATATATATATATATATATATATATTATGATGTGGGAGTGGGTGGGTGTATCGGGAAAGGTCTTCAAGCCAGGATTCGAACTCAGGACGCCTGTAGCGCAATGGCGCTGCATGTCGGCGTGCTGCCCACAAGGCTTCCTGCGCTGATGAAAACTAGTATTTTATAGGTTGGTTATCTAGTATGAATTTAGTACAATGTGTCACTGGACTGCACTAGCTGTGCTGTATATTTCTTATTCGCAAGGCAAGGCAAGGCAAGGCAAGTTTATTTATATAGAACATTTCATACACTGTGGTAATTCAAAGTGCTTTACATAAACGAAAATTAAATATCCATTCAAATAATAATCATAGAAATAAAAAAACTTACAAATGTTGATTTAAAATGAATTTAAAACAGTTAAGAAAAGAATTCAATTCAATTTAATTCAAGATTATTTGAATAGCGCTTTTTACGATACAATCGTTGCAAAGCAACTTCACAGGAAAATGATTACACATGAAATACAGTGCAGTCAGTTCGGACGTAGCACAGTGCTCATTCAGCAAATGCACAGCTAAACAGATGAGTTTTGAGTCTGGATTTAAATGTGGCTAATGGTTTAGCAAATCTGATCTCTTGAGGAAGCTGGTTCCAGCTGCGGGCGGCAAAATAGCTAAAAGCGGACTCCCCTTGTTTTGTGTGAACCCTTGGTATTTCTAACTGACTCGATCCTACTGATCTGAGTGGTCTGTTAGGTTTATATTCAGTGAGCATATCTGCAATGTATTTAGATCCTAGGCCATTGAGTGATTTTTAAATGAGTAAAAGTACTTTAAAATCAATCCTAAATCGAACTGGAAGCCAGTGTAAGGACCCGAGGACTGGTGTGATATGCTCAGATTTTCTGGTTAGCAGACTCTTTTATCCAAAGCGACTTACAGTGCATTCAGTCTATAATTTTTTGTTATCAGTATGTGTGTTCCCTGGGAATTGAACCCACAACCGTTTGCGCTTTTAACACAATGCTCTACCACTGAGCCACAGGAACAGTACAATAATACACCCTGCTGGTGATAAAGGCATGAACAAATTTCTCCAAATCTTAACTGGAAACAAAACATTGAATTCTTGCAATGTTTTTGAGATGATAGTATGCAGATTTAGTTACTGCTTTGACATGACTACTAAAACTAAGGTCTGTCTCCAGAATCACCCCAAGATTTCTGACTTGATTTTTAGTTGTTTGACCCCTAGAGTCAAGGCATGCATTCACTTTGAGAACATAATCGTTGTTTCCAAATGCAATGACAATTGTATTTCACTCCTTGTTTAGAAAGTTCTAGCACACCCAACTGTTAATTTCATCAATGCATTGGCAGAGGGAGTCTATAGTCAATCGGAGATAAGGCTAGGTAAATCTAGGTATCATCAACATGTGAAAACAATTTGCTGAGATAGGCAATTTGCTAAAAGGAAATGGCTAATAAGAGTCACTTGTTTGGGAATCAGACAACACTGTTTGTGCTATATCCTTTTGATTAGCTAAAAACGACTAATTTGTTCGGTAATAAGAGTAAACATGTTGCGCTGTAATACCCTACAAAGAACCGACTCTCACACAAGAGGCAATTTTTCAGAATCTGAATATATTTATGATGTATTTGTTTCACTAAAATGAAGCAGGTTATTAGAGTACCTGTAATCTATAACCAGTAACTGTGATTACATTGATCAAGTTGTCTGTTTAGTGCTGTTTATTCAGTCGAAGAAGTAACACGGGAAACTCATTAACTCTGCTATTCTTTAATACTGAGAATTTAATACTGAGAACTACTGTAGTCTATGTTTATCTTTAGCTTTATAGTTATCATCCTTAGTACAAACAGGTCTTATTACGAAAATAAAACAATCCATTTTATTTTTATCATTCAACTTCTAAGTTTTTTTTTTATCTCATTCTCTTTCTTTTCTTTCATTCTTTTTTTTTTTTATCTGACTAGTATTGTACTATTTGCAACGAATGTGGTTTTCTGACATCCATTGCAATGTACCATAACAGAAACCGAACCCAAGCCATTGTGGTTTGCACACATAATCCAACTTGAATTCAGACTTATTATCAGGCCCTCGTAATAATTTAAATTCCCATTTTATTTTCCCAGCGTAATGAAGCATATTGTAAGTCCTTCTCTTTTCTTGGCTGAAACAAATGCGTGCTCATTCAAATCACAGAAGAATTTCCTACATGACAGGAGCGGGTCACATCGACCTACCTCTTTATAGTGGACGCCAGAGGGTTGACAGGATTCCACCCCATGCATTCCAACTGTGACGCCATTTGATATAAATTATCACTGCTGGGATTGAAAACAACAGAAATACTGTTTAAGAAAATATACATATACGGTATTTCCCTGTACTACAAGCACTCTTAATCTTAAAAAAACAGCAACCAGTGTTAGATGTAAAGAATGTGTGAATGAAAAATAGCCCTTCTGACAAACGCATCCTGGGTAACAGCGAATGAATGTGTCATATGTGCCAAAAAAATAAGGAGGTTACCCACACCAGGGGTGATCAGTTAATCAGGTCATCCCACTGACCAAAAACCTGCCATAGGTTATTAAAAACCTGTCTGTTGGACCATTAGTTACCCTGCCAGGTGCTCACCCAATCACATAGTTTGGATTTATCTACAGCAACTCTGACATCATAGTGTTTCATCATAGACGGTATGAACTGGTACCTGGTACTGCGCTTGCTTCACTGCTGAAGAAACTTCACAGTATTTCAGCATCAACAGAGTTTGTTTTGAGAAAATACTGGCTGAAGAAACTAATTTGACACGTTTGTGTTAGAAATGTTTCAGGACTCTTTCTATAATGATAACTTCTGCACATCAATAGTATTTGTGGCGTAATGTTGGTTACCACATCATTTTGTGGTAAAATTGTTATAGAGTTTAGAGTTTAGTATATAGTATAGGTAGAGTTTTTGTATATATTGTTATTTTATATAGAGAGATGACATTTATCAAGTGACAGTAATGACATTTATAATGTTACAAAATATTTCTGTTTTAAATGAATGTTGTTCTTTTGAACTTTCTGTTCATCAAGGAATCTTAAAATTAATTTAAACATGAATAATAATAATACAAATTCTTAAGCAGCAAATCTGCATATGATTTCTGAAGGATCATGTGACACCGAAGGCTGGAGTAATGATGCTGAAAATAATTTAGCTTTGCTTCACAGGAATTAATTACATTTTATCATATATTAAAATAGAAAACAGTTATTCTAAATTATAATAATATTTCACAACATTAATGTTTTTACTGTATCTTAAATCAAATAAATGCAACCTGTGTAAGCATAAGAGTTATCTTTAAGAAACATGAACAAATGTTACCTACCCTAAACTTTTGAATGATAGTGAATATTTTTAATGCATTAAAAAAGCCCATAAAATGTATTAAACAGAAGTTGTATGTTTCTATTCATTGCCATAATCTATATAACGGTTTTGAAAGTAGAATTAATGTCAGTGCTTTTATTAAAAACAAACTAGTATATTCCTTTAAACAGAGTAAAATATGATAAAGCCAAACCATACATTTTAAAATGTTCACTGTTTTAAAAGTACTGCCACAAGTTAGAAAGCAATTTTTTAAGCTATATTCAATTTTACAATCCATTGGCATGACAATTTAATGCTCAAAACATAAAACTTAAAAAATTCTACAGGCAAATTACTATAACTAAGGCAAACCTTAAGCTTTAAAATACTAACTGTTTGGAAAGTAAAGCCACAAGATGTACAGTGTACACTATGTGTTAATATGATTTAAGTATGCATTATGCAAAAACTGCTTACTAATCTTTTCTTTGTAAAGTTCTATCCAATTGTATGATTCATTGCCAACAATTAAATCTTAAAAAGATAGAACACAACTTGATTTACACAGCTTTGCAGCTCAAGTAATACACAAGAATTAATGTCAGTGCTTGTATAAAATGAACCTGAAATTCACGGGAAAAAGTTCATAGTTTATTCAAAGATATAATATATGGTCTAGTAAGCTCCCCCGTTCAGCTTTGCTCTGTGAACATGGTCTGGATCTTTGTTTTTCATTATAGATGCACCAGACATAGATGCAGGAAGCCTGTAGATTGTGAACAGTTTACATTTTCATACACTGCATCTGCTTTTGAGATTAACAACAACCTAATTTTACTTTGAAAATCTGGATGTGTTTTTATTCCAGCCACCTCGTGCTACCTAAAAAGCGCTTTAACCGGAGGCCTGTGTAAATACAGGGCTGTAGGTACCAGGCATTGGATTTGAAAAGCAGCACAGCGTTCGGATTTGAGGATTCACAGCCGCCTCGCTGCGGCCCGATAGAAGACTGTTTATTAAGCTGCAGTTCGACCTGAGTCAAAGTCCTCTTATCATCCCAATTCTGTTATTTTGAATCTTTATGTTCCCTCTGCGCTGGAAAAACAACATGGCGAAAGCATCCGAGGAATGCGAGATCATTTCAGGGCTGTAGTACTCGCGCTGTTAGCCGAAGTTGCGAAGGGAATTCCACCGAGAACAGTTAAACACTTATCAGAATGAAAGAATTCAGAGCTGGTCTGGAAGTGCAAACGGTGGTGGATTAAACCGTTTATCTTGGCGTAATACACAATGCCGTTCAACACTTGACCTTTATTAAGCACGTTTAACAGGACCCAGCTTTGATTTGGCAGTATGCTGTTATTAAATGAAATTATACCAATTAGCATTTTAACTCATCAAACACTTTTATTTTATATTGATGAAATCTGGAATTTCTTTGGTTTGTTTATATTGAGGCATTAGAGATTACGTTACTGTTTAGAAGTTTGGGGTCAGTAGGATTGTTATTTTTTAGGAAACGGATTCAAAAAGGACACATTAAATTGGTCAAAAGTGACAGTAAACACACTTATAATATTAAAAAAGATTTATATTTCTAATAAATGCTGTTCTTTTGAACTTTTCATCATTATCACTATTCATCAAAGAATCTTGAAAAACATATTTCCAACATTAATAATGATACAAGTTTATTTACCAGCAAACCTGAAGGATCATGTGACACTGAGACTGAGTAATGCTGCTGAAAATTCAGCTTTGCATCACAGGAATAAATTACATTTTAAAATATATTAAAGAAGAATACATATTCACAATATTAATGTTTTTACTGTGTCTTTGGTCAAATAAATGCAGCCTTGATAAGCACCCCTTTAAAAAAAACATTAAAAAATCTTACCGATCCTAAACTTTTAAATGGTAGTGCATATTTCTAATGCATTTCCCCCTGAAACTTTAATCGAACATCCTGTGCCTCCTTTTCCTCCTCTTGTTACCTAACTTTCGCACTTCCTCTACGTGCTCAGTGGCAGCGTGACTTTTTGGAGCCGCCATAATAACAGATTTTGACGTGTCTCTGATTGTTGCACAGGCCTGGTTATTGAACAGAACTGGATTTGAACTTCCTGCACCCCGTGTGTCCTGACAACTATCAGTTGTACTGTCTGTAGTCTGTCTGGAAGACTTTTTTTAAAGAATTCGGTGGTCCTGTGCATGACTTTCTCATTTCATATCTCGTTTCCTTCATATCTTTTTGGATACAAATTACATTTTGTGAAGTCTGTTTCTCGGCTATGAAGCGCAATGGTCTACATGTCTTGTAGAGAGAGTGAGAGAGTCAGATGTGTAAGGGACATGTTTCAGAAGGCCTTGAGATGTCATTGGTGATGGATGGATAGGACTGGAGCTGTACCTGTTGTATGGGTTCCTCAGGAGCAGAGCCTGACTTCCTGTACAGCTGTCAGAGGGAGTGTGGCAGCCGTATACCGGAGGAGGAACAGGATACTGCTGCTCACCTGAAATATGAACGGAAAGCCTTTGATAGTGTTTATTTCTGGCATTGATTTGATTTCTAAGATCTTATACCCAGGCATCTACAATATCCCTGTATTGGCCAAATATTACATTTATATATTTTATATTAATATAAAAATAATCTAAAGTAAATAATGCTACTTGTTTTTATTATTGTTAATTACTAATTAGTTACTAATAAATTATAATTAATAATATTATTATAAACACATAATTTTTACATAAATGTTATATTACAGACATTATCGGAAAAAGTACAATATATATGCTGTACAAATAACTTAATATAAAAAAGTTTACAAAAATATATATTAGTATTTATTTTTCTTGTGTATTATATTTTATATGCCCTTTTATCTTGTGCATTATTTAATGGTCGTTTTGCTTTTGTCTTATTGTCATGGTTTTAAATTAATCTCAGTATTAATTTAAACATTATATAAATTGTAAAAATTATTATAAAAATAGATTCTTTTGTATGTCTTTTTTTATTTAATAGTATTTTTGGCTGTAATATTTTTTCTTATTTTCTTTTCATGGCATTAATTACTTATTTTTATACTTTATTATACACATTCTATAAATATTGGAAAACAAATAATTGTAAGTACTTTAAAAATAAAAGATATATATTTACTTTAATACGGTGTCTTCTTTAACTGTTTATGTGTGTGTGTGTGTGTGTGTGTGTGTGTGCGTGCGTGTGTGCGTGCGTGTGCGTGCGTGCGTGCGTGTGTGTGTGTGTGTGTGTGTGTGTGTGTGTGTGTGTTTTCAAAGTGTTCTCAAATAAATAAATTATAAATGAATACATAAGTCGACTATTTTAAATAAACATGACTTGATTCAGTGCCTATGCAAGAGATAAAGACATTTTTTTGAAGAAAAATATAATTCTTCCTTAGTAACAAGAAATGTTCTAATATTTCACCTCCATCACTCTTTGGTTAACCACATTGTGTGATTGTGTTTTAATGAATTCTGTTTTTAATAATTCTCCGCAGAGTTTAATTAACGGGAATGAACATTTGTGCACTCTGTTTGTCTTGAGTCCCTGATGGAAAATATCTATGCCTGGATGCTCAGAGTATCATAACTTTGCTGTTCCAGCGAAACGCATGACCGAGGATGTGTGGCATAGTGTGTCTTACAAAGGGAATATGAGCGTGAGGGAGGGTTATGGAGACGCAGCCGAGTACACTTAGCAGTTATGAAAACAACAGGCTGACTTTCTTTGAAGCCATAAAGCACGCAGACCTCTCGCTCTCCGTTTCAAAGTGCAAATGAGGAATCGCTGCTTTGGCTCATCCGGCCCCCGTATTGTGAATGCGTCCCATGGTAGTTCTAAACATTCCGAAAGGCATCTCGCATTGCCACAAGTGCAGAGACCTCAGGCAGAATTTACTGCGGCACAGTGAACACCAAATCGTCCGCTTAGCTGTTTGCTGATGTTTAACATTATGACGTGCGTAAGAGGACTATGGGGAGAAAAAAGTTTGGCTGATTTACTGTTCAGCAATGGGACGTTTTGTGCAACTTGCCCCCTGAATGACATTACAGAGATCGCTCTGTAAGTTCAAAGAGCAAGGGCCAGATTTCAAACACGCAGAAAGTGTTTGCAGATTAGAATCTCTTGCAATATGTGCATTTGTACAAACACTATAAAATGTAATTTAGTGCATGGTGTGTGTGTGTGTGTGTTTACCCATGTTGCTTTGCTGCGTGATGGGGTCCTCGTGTTTGAAGGAGTGGTTGGGAAACTGCGAGGTGTGGTGGGAAGGTGTGTGTCCGTAGTTTGTGGCTCCATCAAAAGAAACTGTGCCGTAACCTGTGACAGATAATATATATGAAGTCAGAAATATTGTAAATAGAAATATATTTTTCATATATATATATATAAAGAGAGAGAGAGAGAGAGAGAGAGAGAGAGGGAGGTCTAAAATACATTTAAAATATGTACATTTGTACTATTATATAAAAAAACTATTATATAATATAATAAAAAAAGTGACACACAGATCGGTTTTAGAAATTTTAGAATTGCATAATTATTCTGTAAACTTAAAATATTTTCTGTTGACGTGGAAATATAATTGAAGTTACAAATATTATTTTAATGTTTAAATATCTTTCAAATATAGATTTGTAGAATTGCTTCAATTATTACTTATTTTAAGATATAGAAATGAAATCAGAAATATTTTTATTGTGAAATAAAAAGAAATATAAAAATATATTATTATATATACATAAATATCTGTTCAATGTTATATATGTTATGTTAAATATAATATTTGCACAATTTGTGTTTTAGAAATAGTAGAATTGACTAATTATTCATAAACGTATAAAAATATTTTCATTTGAGATGTAAATATAAATGAAATATTTTATATATATATAGAAATATCTTAATATATATAGATTTTTTTACTTTTAACTATATATCTTATACCATTTTTATTTTAGAAAGGTTAAGAGATGGCCTAACTACTCCATAAATGTCAAATATTTTGTTAATATAAATTAAGTCATATATATATATATATATATATATATATATATATATAAATAAAAATTATCTTTTGAAATATTTCAGAAAATTTCATTTCAATTGCGTAATTATTCCGTAAACTTCAAATATTTTTAGTTGAGATGGAAACAACCTATTTATGTGTGCCAGACATAAAAAATATCACCAGCAAGTCTATATTAGCTGTTATTAAACAGCAGACCACAGCTATTCTCCAGATAACAGGAATATTCTTCCTTGGATCCTAATCAGCCCTCTGTTCCCCAGCGGGGGTGAGCGGACAAGCTGTGCGAGGAAAACAAACGCTGGCAGGACGGTGTAGCCGAGAGCCGACACCAGGTTTAGGGGTGAATCATGCCTCGCGTAACCCCAGGTCAGACGTAACATCATAAATCACGGTCTCCCACTACCATCTTCATTAATTACAAGCCAACCACTTTCACCTCAGACAGAGAAAACTCATTAAAGATGACCATTTCTCTTCCACCCTACAGGGTCTCAGCAAGAGTTTTAACCTGGGAGTCAGGGGAGAGCTGGAAGTGTGGCCTGATATTGCCAAGAGTGGCACTACCCACATTTACATTGTAACTTTAGATTTCCAAAATGCAATTTAGAACTAAACGAGTATCAGATGTCTTCGGGAGTAACAGTGTTTATTAATAATTCTCCTACGTCTGGGTTAACTCAACCACTGAAGATCTTATTTATTATTATTGATTATCTTATTGTATTACTATTGACAGAGGAGGGCTAAAAGTTACAAAATATTACTTTGAATAAAATAAAATTACATTATCCCCCAAAATAAATTCATACCAAATAGCAAGTATTAGAGTAGCAATGTGGATTAAAATGATTAGAAGGACTGCAAAATATGTAGTAATTTTGTTTAGTATGTATATATATAAATATGTAGTAAAGTTGTTTATTGATGAATTAAAGGAGAAAATGTATCCATGTATCTAAAATCATAAAATGCATTGAAAATATCAAATATTAATTTTATTTAACTAAAATGCAGGTGTCCAAACAACGTATCGTCAGAAAGAATAAAACTTTCTTTCTCGTTGTGTGTCTCTATTATCTGTTCTTATTTATAACATCGTATCAAATATAATTTTAAAACATATTTTGCAAAATCATTAGTACTACTTACATTTAGTCTTTTTTTTATCTGTTAATTACTTAAAGTCTCAAATGATTTCTGAAGGATGAAATTTATTCAAATTTAGTTATTGTCACGTAAAATAAAAAATAAGTAGAATAATATTAGCAGTTATTCATCAGTATTTTAAAAAGATGTAGTTTGTCATCATGAAAAGGAAGAAAAAGATATGCTTCTTGCCTGAATGCAAAATCTGTATCATAAGTTTAAAGCCAAGACAGTGATCTCAAGTTTCTTACACACTGACACAGTAATGAGTCGGATGCATTAAACGCCTGTGTGATGAGGTGTTTGCAGCATATCTGTAAAATAACTGGGAACTGTTTCGCCAAATACAGGAGCACTCAGATACGTAATTACTCAAGGCTCAAATATGTGTGAGCTGATGGCCTGATGATGGATAAACCACAGAATACATTTACTCATTAACTTAAACAAGTTCATACAAGCAAATACACCATTTACACAGTTGTCCAGTAAAATACTCACATCCAACAAAGGAGAAGGCTACTATAAACTCTTTATAAGATTATAGATTATTTTGAACCATCAATCAATTGCCTTAAAGGAGGGTTTCAAATAAAGACAACCCGCTGAAAGCTAATTGCTAATACAAATGTATTTTATTTAATTACAAATAACTGTATAAATGTGTAATTAATTTAATGAATAAAAAATAATTATAATAACATTTACAATTAATAAAAAGAAAGTTTTTGGATAATCAATATTCTGAATACTGTTGTCCTGGCATTTCATCTAATTTGTTAACAGTGTCTTATAGGCCAATAGCAGAGTCGGTTAAATGGTCCAGTTTCAACATGTTATGACATTTAGAGTGATCACAGCTAAAAATAAAGAGCAGAAACCTCTGAATTTGACTTTTATTGTTTTAAAAACTTGCAACATAAAAGCTGAAGAATTAATATGCTTGAATTAAATGTACGAAACGGATGAAATCTAAACTGAATGACTGAAATAAAACAGAAGTTACAATAAGCTGTAAAGGCCCATGCACGCTTAAAAATAAATATTTCATGTGGAAGTTTTTGCCGTGATGGGTTCCACAAAGAACCTTTCAGTGAGCAGTTCTTGAAAGAAATGTTTTTCTTAGTGTGACTAATATTTTAATAATCCTTTTCCACTCTTAAGAACCTATTGTGGAATGAAAGTTACCATTTAACACCAATAAAGAACCTTTATTTTTAAAAGTATACCATTAATCTCTTAAAATGCTTTTTGCCCTTAATAAAGATATTAAAATGTATACTTGTTGATAAACACTGGCTTATCTTATTCAAACGTTTCAAAGCAATGTCACAAAGAAGCAAGAACAGAATAACAGCGACATTTAAAGCAGTTTCTCACCCTGATTCCTGGAGCTGGGCTGGCTGTCCATGCAGTTGGAGAGGTAAGGGCCATTGCTGAACATCCTGGGCTGACTGGGGGGAGGCTGACTGGATGTAGGGGCCCCGAAGGCTCCGTACCTGCAGGCCCCAGTGCCAGTGAACTGTCCAGAGAAGTGCACGGTGAAGGCGCTCAGCCCGCAGTGAGGGTCTTCATGGGGGTCAGCCGTGCCCCAGCTGGGCTCCTGTTTGATGAAGGAGTGCGGGGCCAGCGAGCTGTAGGGAGCACCGGTGTGAAAGTCCAGCATCGGAGCCCACTGTGGGGTGCTGCTCACGGGCAGGGCGCAGTTACCGTTCCCCCCGGGTAGCGGGGGCACGGGAGGGAGAAGAGTGTTGAGGTCACGTACATCAGAACCCATTTTTGGCTACTTACAAAACAGGCTCAGCTGAGAGACGTTTGAGTTCGGAGCTAAAATCCCAAAGTCAAGGTGTCATCGCTGAGTCAAGTTGGGTCACGGCCAGAAAAAAGTGTAACGGCTTTTCGTTTTCAACAGGAATAGTCCATGCCACAATGGGAGAAAGCAAACAGGGTCTCGGTCGGGAGGTCCCAGCAGGGGCGAGTTCTCGCAGGCTCTGTGAATGGAGTGAGGAGAGAAGAAGAGATATTCCTCCTTTCTTGATGTCTGTTTTCTTTGGAGGCCCAGGAGCTCACACTCTGAGGAGTCGGGAGGAGGAGGAGCCAGGGCTAGAGAGGAAAGATGAGCATAACACTTCATTCATTTACTTCTCCCTGTACAATACTCCTCCCTGTATACTCATACAGCATGCTGGGAGTCTCAATAAACTGTGTGTGTTTGTGGGAGTCGGGCGGATGGATAACAATGATTCAGAGACTGGCTTTTTATGAGCTTTGAAACACATTTGAGCAGACAGTGTAAAAGTGTTAATAAATGTACTGCAGATTTGAGGGAATATCTGAGGTGGTTATTTAAGAGGAGGGAATACATTTAAATTCCGTTTTGAACTGGACTTATTTTATTTTAATTGGTTTATGAAAGGACAGGCTGTTAGTTTAATTTATCGTTCTAACTCTATGCTTCGGTTAAGTAATCTTTAATTTTATTTCAAGACGATATTTTGAGGCGCGTGACCTTACAGCCTGGTAATGACCGCGCGCAAGCTCGCGCTTTCTCATTAACATCCATCAAACTTAATGCTTTTTTTGCGGCATAATACGCATTAAACAAATGCGGCTGTCCTGTTATAATTTAGGGCGTTTTGTGAAATTGTTTTAGAGCATTATGGCCGTAAGAAATTCGTGCCTTGAAGGCAAAATTATGAAGATTATTTTCTAAGTGGATTTTTGTAACAAAATCTTTATGAGAACGGAAATTGTTCATTATTAATTGTGTGTTATTGTTTGTCACGTTTTTTATTTTATTTAGGCCTATGGAAGATGGAAAAACCTTAAAATAGATATCTGACTCCGTAACTTCTTTTAAACGAGGATAACTTAATAGCTAGGCTATATAATAATAATAATAAATGCCAAATAAATTATTGGCATATAATGTTTTCAAAATAGGCTATACCCAAGCGGCCGTGTCAGCAATTTTTTCTTCCATAATTTATCGACAAAATTATGCAACGTGTCTTGACTTCTTTCCTTTTTATGTATTGTTTTAATGTATTAAACGTTGAGTTTAATGTAACTTAATGTATAGGCTAGGCAGCAATGAAAATACAAACTGTAAGGAAAACAGATTAAAGATAGTGTTTCTTTTTCTTTTAATAATTAATTAATCATTCTTTTTTACAATTATTAATATTTCATAGTTGTTCTTTTTATTATTTTAACGTATTCTTTGATTTATTCACTAAGCTCTATTATTCATAATGTTTCTCATTGCCTAATATTTATGAACCGAAAGCGCAGCATAATTAAATGAAACATACTTGATTTCTGAGGATTCAACTCACTGCTAGTCATACAAATAAAGATGATCTTGAGGATCCATAAGAACTGTTTAAGTTCAGGGGGATTTTTGTTTAAATTAAAAAAAGGTTTCTTATCATCGTTTCATTATCGAGTGAGAAACGTATCTGCAGGTGCTCACGTTCACTTGAACCGTTAAATCATTTAACAGTCAAATATAAACGGAATGAGTAACGGTCTTTTTATTACAAAAAATGTTGAAGTTAGAAAGTCACATTTTAAATGTAATCCGTCGGTCGTTATGCAAAGCAATGAAGCGCGTTTGATTGATCGAATCAGAAAGAAATTCCACGCAGGTAACATCACTTAAAGCGCAACATGTAGGCCCTCTGATGAAACGCGTTTGTCTTACAATTGGCGATCATCAAGTGCAGGACTTTGAAAGGCCGATGAAAAATACGCGTGTTGCGATGAGGACATGAGGAGGGATGAGTCAATTATAAGACTGCAGAATCTGCCGTGAGGAAGAGAGGACTTACACACCCCTACACACACTCCCTCAGCAAGGGCTGAGTTCCTGCTTAACCTCTGGCTCACTGTCTGGAAGACAGTCCACAGCTCCAGCCTGAGATGGACCTCATCTGGAAGTCCTCATGCCTTCAGGTTGGAGATGTGAAAACAAACGAATCCTGGATTATATCGTTAGCACTTAGTCAATTTTTAGCTTTAACTTTTAAGCAGGGCCCAAGGACATTCATAACCGTTTGTAGAATACTTGCAACAACAATAATAGACAGTGACGAAGGTTTTAGTTCCACAGTGGTTCGAAAAAATATGGAGTGACACAACACACGACCGACATCCAGACGAGTTTCTGGTCCAAGATGAAATAATATAGCCTAATGATGTATTAATAGACGTATGGCTAATTATTGTCATATACTGGCAATAGTGCATTTATAAGTTGGGATGATAATCAAACATTAGTGAACGAAGTACACACGTTAAAGTACTGATATGAATTATTAGGCTATACTTTAGTAAAAATAAAGGCTACATACTTTTAAAAAGCTTGCTTTTAATTTAGACTATTTAAATATCATTAGTAGGAAATAGTACAAGTTACGCTCTATCCTATACTGCCCAGAGAGACACAGACAGAATACAGCGATGGAGGTTTGAGCAGTTTACAGTATTTCTCGCGCAATCAGCTCAACAACAAATAACCTCGAATCCTGCGGATGAAATTTCTTCCGGTTTTTGGTGCATTTTGGGTCAGACGGGGACAGTTCATTGAGGTGAGTGGAATCTCAGGTAAATAGAATTAGAAGAATATAATAGAATTCAGGTTTCGGTTAATAGTTCTTCAGATTGAAATATCGATTGCTGCAACCAAACAATGTCAAAAATGGGAATTTACGGAAGCAACTCTTCTTCTGAATCTAAATAAATATAAAATTAATTTTGATAAGAAATATACTCTAAATTAGTTTATTCTGTATATAAAAGATTGTGTTGTTTACTTCACAGACGTATTTGGTTCCTTGGTGAAAATGTTGGCTGATTTATTTTAACAAAGTTTCTTTTGTTTTGATGTATGATCCCTTTAAAGGTTATCTTTTCTGTTTCTTGTCTTGACATCCATTTAGCTTTCATAGCAACAGTTGCACACAAACATTGCAGACAACACTATATTGCAAATCTAAGAGGTGACTGTTGCTATAAACTTTACACTATGAGGAACAGAAAAAAAAAAGTCATGTATAGACTACCACATAATGAATAATGTATTCCATTACACATAAACAACCCCTTCCTCTACTTCACCCCCCCCCACACACACACATTTTGTTCATCACAAATGTCTTTAAATGAGTCTGAAAGGCGACATTCAGTCACTATGATCTCAGAAGCTTTCAAAGGTCATGAAAACGGCTGGATCGGCATCATATTTCGCTGCCAGTTTCGTACACGAAGGCCATCCCTTAACCAATTAAGCGAAATCTGTCTTTATTTGTCAAACGTTTGGGCCTCGGTGTAGCCGGAAGTGTTGGCCAAGGAGCAGGACGTGGCTAAGCAGAGGCAGTTCTCGTTAAATTGATGAGCTGAGATCTGGTCTTCACCATCTGGAATTGTAGTCTGGGGTTCTGCTGAAAGCTGCTGACCCAGGATTCAACTCTTCAACTCAGGGAGAGGAGAGCAAGGAAAAGAAAAAGTCTGTCATGTCAGCAGAAGTCACTGTGTCAAAGTCCTTTATCTTGTCATCAAGCTGAAGAGCTTTGGAATAACGGCTTGGATTAAACTATCTCTTTGGCAGCACCAAGAGGCAGAGATCCAAAGTAAAGGGTAGATGGAAGTTACCAATCTAGTCCCATGTGCTCATCATTCCTATAATGACTTGTGATCATTTGTGTTGTATTTTTACTTTGTTATACTGTACCGTAAACAAGGGATAGTTCACCTTAAACATGAAAACTCATATTTTACTTGTTCCAAACATGTATGACTTTCGAAAATATTTTGAAAACATTAAACCTCTTTTTTTTCCATTGTATGGACAGTAAATAAATACATTCAAATGTTATATATTTAAAGAATATAGGCCTATAGTTGTTTTTTCGTCTGTCTTTTATATTCGTCATGCATGAAAACTCAAACACATATCGTTCCTTGTTATTTTGAGGGAAAGCAATCGAGGTATGTACCGTAACCCGATAGCCATTTCTAAAATTATGATCAAATTATTCTTTCGAAATCAATTCTTTTGAATCGGTTCACAATAAACCAGTCATGCTCGAACTGGACTGATACGGTTGGCCGTTCTCGAGACAGCAACTTACTGATTCAATGATTCGTTCGGAGCAAGTATCCAGTTATCATCTCATCTGAATTGTTTATGTTAGATAAAAAATGAGCCAAAAGATGAGAGTAATATGATGCTATTAGTTACCGAACTATGTCAAACTTAAATTGAGCTTAAACCTACAGTTGTCATAAAAAAGCCATATTCTATGTTTAGGACATCTTGCCAGAGTTTTAAAATATTTCATCCGCACTAAAATGTTGTTGAAACTGAAATGGTGAGAGAATAGGCTACCTGAGTGACACACAAGCTAGATGAAAAATGTAACAATGCTTGGCTTCAATTAGGCCGAATGCAGTCACTATACTGAGAAAATAATGAGTTTTAGTTAACACTAGGTCTCACCTCATCTTCTTTACTGAACTCCCTTGTTCACACACCCAACACCCACTCTTTGCTATTTCTGCTGATAAAAAAAGACCATAGGTTTTTCTGAGCTCCCCCGAGGGGTCAGAGAAATTCTGTAGATGTCGAATGCCGCATTTCTGAAACAACAGCAGAGAAAAAGAATGGCTCCCCTGGCCATTCAAGTGCATTTTTCCACTTAACAAACAACAAATTATCTTAAAATAAAACCTAGCCGACTTTTACCCAAGTGCTCTACAGGCTCAAGAAAAACACAGCGGTCCAAATGACCCTGAAAATATTCTGTTTTTCCTAAGCTTGCTTTTGCATCAAAGAGATCTGAATTCAAGGTAGAACCTCTACCGACTTCATTTGTACAGCAGACTAATTGATAGCCCCAGATGATTTCCACTTGTTTGATGAATCTCTCTCTGAGTCCTCGCAGAATATTTAAAGGAAATGAGAAATGTTACCGCTCACCCATGACAAAGGACACCAAAGTTTGAGTATGCTCGTGGAGTCTTGAGCTAACAGATTCCACTTGAAGCGGCGATTTATTATAAACATGAGAAGACTTGTGATTAAAGTAGTAAGTAATGAAACGGACAGGTCCGAAGACCATGGTCGACAAATGTTACGGATGTCAACGCTGACAGAGAACATACTATCTTTGTCAAATAAATAAAAGCTCTGTTAGCCACAGATGTGTGGTGAAATGAATCACCGTCCTTCTTATCAGCAAGGGGCTTTGGTGAAATGCTACGTTACATCTCTGGACGTGAATTTTCCCTTGTCTGCTTCAAAACAATGCCCCACTGTTCATGCTGATTTTTCTCACACTCACAAATATGCAGGTTCAACACGATTGGTCAGGGTTTCTGATGATAGAAATTCTTTTTGATACACAAAGTGTGTTCTAGATAGACAGGGAGGATGGTAAAGCCACTGATATTGAGGGTGAAAATTAAGAGCTCTTTTGTTTGGCGGCTAAAAAAGGCCTTGGTCACTCCCATGGCTTTTATCTGCTGATACCGGGGTCCGTTCACAACAGTGCGGTTTGCTGACCCAAACGCCACGTGCAAAGTACCAGAAACACTGCTGCACAGGTGGCACAGGGAGGTTCAGTGCTGCTCTCTCAGTAACAGAAAATACTGTTTCAATGCAAGTACATAGGGCCAGAGAGACTGCTTTAAAAGTATGGCCAAAAGATGCTATGCCTCAAGATAAGACTAGAAGCACAAATACACTGAATTTGCATAATCAGAAGTTCATCCACAAACATCCACCCTTGAAAAAGAATAATTTAAACCTATATTTACAGATACAAAACTAAACAAGTTAACATTGAATTACACATGAAATTTTGAAGTAGAAGACTGATTGAAATTGAACTCTAATACTACTCTAACATTCTTTGAAACTTTACAACTTTTACAGTATATGCACATTTGCTCAACCAGCATGAAATATGTAGTTTTTTTAGTGGAATATGAGCTTTGCAAGTGCAATATATGATTCTATGATTGTCTGATTTTTATTCCTGAATTGAAATGGTATTGAAATATAATTTTGACAAAATTACATAGATTTTGGTCTTTACCACACTTAAAACTGTAACTGTACATGCAAAACTGCAAATAGCGTTAAAGGAATAATTCACTCAAAAATGTTATCCAAATGTTCAAAAATTTAAAATTTTACTCATCCATATTTTGAAGATTTTTTTTTATTAAACTATTCCTTTAAGATGCCCGCCGAGTGATGACCAGAATTTTGTTTTAACTGAGGAACGTGTCCAAATCATTTTCTGTGTTAATTTACAAACTGTACACAGACTATAGTGTCCTTGAACTAAAGTTAGAGACTGTTTGAGACAGTGCCATTTATCTTTTTTGTGATGTGTTTGGTTCTTTTCAAAGAGATGTCAAGTGATTCCACATATTATGAGAAAAAATCCTAATACTTAAAAAATAAATCATATTAAAACGCTTAATTTTAAGCATAGTTTGCATTTTCAGGGCAAAATTAGCTCCGGAACTTGGCCTTGTTGGTGCTACACAAGGCCTGAGGAGTTGGGAGATGCTATTAAAATAACATGCAGGTGGTTGTGGATTTGTGGTGAACTGCTGATAAGGCAAAGGCTGAGAATCGTCTGAGATCCGCTGAGGTATTTAAAACACTGGCTTGCCTTCAAAAAGTCAGAACGCAGAGAAATTCAGTATTTAAACGGATGCGGGAAAGCATCCAACGTTACCTAAACACGGAGAGGGTATCAGCCGGAGTGGTACCGCCAGCTGCAAGGCCATTAATTCATTCAATTTGGTATGCTCACACTGGAACAACCTTGAACATGTGGAAAGAGAAAAGAAAAACATTTGATTTAATTAGAACTCCGAGGGGTTTTAACAAATGCACTAACCCTCTGACTTACATATCATCCTGTCAAAGCACCGTTATATATTGCTCTTATACATTATGTGCTATACATACTATTGTTCTAAATGCAGGGTGATAGTTTTGGATGGGAGACATCGTGAAGTATTTCGCTCTGCAAATAGCACACAATGGAACACTTATGAAGAAAGGGCTCCTTGTTTAATAAAAGCTGAGAGGTCTATATCCTAAGCACACACTATCAATCTCTGGAGATGAAATTTTTCAGTCTCCACTTAAGTTTATGGGAGAGAAAACTTTACAGAGGCTGGCTGGGCTCCAGAAGAGAGGAGAAATTATGTCGGGACATTTCTTCAAAGATAGTATCTCTATTTTTGAGCGCCACGGCATCGGTTTAGTAGGAATCGAATACCACATCTACAAATCACTACAAAGTGCTTATCTTGAGCCAAATCATGAGCGCTGAACTAAGCAACAAGTCAACTTTGTTGCAAAAAAAGGATCAGATCTGGAAATAATATATGCTGAGGATGGATTGGTTTTATGAAAAGTCAAAAGCGCATGTAGATACACCAAGACAACATGTTGTTGTGGGTGTAGATCCAGACTCTTGTTTTTCTTGTGGTTGCAATGTTTTTGGATCCATGACTCAGTTAGATAGTGATATCGCTCTGTAAGTTGTTTGTGCACTGGTTGTTTTCGGTGGTAGGACATATCGTGGAGTGTATGCTACTGTCTAAGCATTTTTTGAGGAGACATTCTGTTCTGTATCTTCTAGTCTACAGCACGTAAGACCATTTTTATGGTTCAGCAATTAAAAATGCTAGTTTGGCATAGAGACGCTTGCAAATCCTTTCATGCCAGATCATTTGGCAACAAACTTACAAGAGTACATTTACTTGAAGAGAGATGTCTCTGACTGCGTACGGGTTCATGGGCTGGTCAGGATGAGGGGCTTTCCACAGGGAAGACTGTTTTTAGTGTTATCATTCTGCTGAAGACTTTCACTCCAATTAGCAATGAAAACATCAGCATTCAAAACAACACAATGTGTTGGATCACTCAAATATTTTGTGATGTCTGCGAATAATAATTTTAATTAAGCAAATCATTTAAATTATTTAAAATGGCTAATTATGACTAATTTGGCAATCACCATAAAAAACTTTCCATGTTCTTAGAGTCTGTGAAAATATTAAAATAAAAATCTAGATGTATTTCTAACAATTGTGACTTTTTTCAAAAACAATTAGAACTTCTATTGCAATTCTGTCTCAATTGTGACTTTTTCACAACTGCGATTTATTTTAAATCTTGTGATTGTGTCTTAACCTCTTAGACGTATGACTTGTTGTCTCACAATTGCTGCTTTATCTCGCAATTGTCACTTCATTTGTATCAATTGTGACTTTCTCATAATTTCTATTTTAAATCCCACAATGATCTACTTTTATCAGAAATGTGACTTTATTACTCACACTTTGACATTATATCTTATATATAGGTTTGACTTCTCAGAATTGAGACTTTTATTTCACAATTATGGCTTAATCTCACAATTATGACTTTATTTGTATCAATTGTGATTTTCTCAGAATTCCGACTTTAAAACTCACAATTTGACAAATCTTGCACTAATGACTTTTTCTCGCAATTGCAACTTCTCATAATTTCGACTTTTTCACAATTGTGGCTTTATCTCGCAATTGTGACTTCAGTTGTATTAATTGCGACTTTCTCATAACTTCTACTTTAAATGTTGCAATTGTGAATTTCTCAGAATTGTGCCTTTAAAACTCACAATTTGACAAATCTTGCACTTATGACTTTCACGCAATTGCAACTTCTCAGAATTGCAACTTTATAACTCACAATTTGAGATATCTTGCAGTTATTACTTCAAATCACAGTTGCAGCTTTATACCATGCAATTCTATCTTTATATCACACACTGTGGGTTCATTTCTGAGTTTAAACCTAGTCTCGCAATTACCTTTTTAATTTTTTATGAGGCAGAAATTGGCTTCCATAATATACCCCGCAAATCTAACCAACTTATTATTTTTCTCTTAGCCGGTCAGCAGGGTGAGCGGTTCAGTGAAAGCACACTATATAAACACTCCTCAGGGACCAGAAAGTGATCCATCATTGTGCACTGCCATTGTAATGCTTCTAAGACTGATTAAGTCAAAGCCAGCTAAATCATCTGAATTCCTGCTGTGCTGTGGCCCTTGCTTTCTAGATTAAGATGAAAAGGCCTGCACATTCCTCATTTGATAATTAATGATGCAACCGTAACCCATTTCTGATGATTGCGTAAGAGCTCATCAGCCATTTACCTTCAATAAAACACATTTGGATGAACACATTCTTTATTAAATGTCTACAGCCTGAATGAAGCATCAACTGTTTACTTTTAGTTAAAGAGCATGCGAAAGGTGAACGTCCTCACTGAGGTCCAGAGACGCAGTCTGGGTTCGAGGAAGTCGTAAAGTATATTTGTAAATGCAATATGGGTGATAACCAAAAAAAAGGCTGCTTGTGACTTCCGATTTTGTTTAGGAATGATCTAAAATTGGAGTCAGTGGCACCAATAAGGCAGAATGGAGCAGATCTGAATCTAATGACCTCTGAGCTCATTTTTCCTGTAGTCCGACAGGTCATGAGGTTAAACCAGTGGTCATTAATCTAGCAGTAGGGGATAAATACACATCTCTATTTCCCGCTGAAAATCTGACAGACTGATTTACAGATTATATTGTCCTAAAATCAGCGAGTTAAAAAACATAGACACAAAAATCACTCAAGTCATGCCCATTTTTTGTCTTTAAGGGGGAGTTTGGTTATTAGAAAAGTAATCAAGATATCCAACATGTGGAATGCCCAAAAAGCTTTCTTTGGGAACAAACCAGTTCTTATTATTTGACAAAGGAGCTGCCACACAAACATAAACACTGGGAAGAGTTTGTAAACCCACTGAGTTCAGCCAAATCTAAGATATGTGTAAATAATGAATATTATGTTTGCATGATGACTAATAAATAAAAAGGCAAGTGCAATCTGTCTCTAATGCCTCTACTAAAAACCAAACTAAAAATGGATAAATATTGGAACTCAGATTAAACCCATTATTTTATATGTCCAATCAAAATGGTTTAATTATACAATTTAAAAAATATAGCATTAAAAATAATAAAATATTATACAAAATAAAAGGCTGTGTTAAAAGAAAACAGCACAGGATGTGCCGTTCATGCCGTATACAGTATGTGATAGCGAGAAAGAGCAATTGAGAAGCTTAGCTCATGACTGAGGAGCAGTTAAGGGTCGCCGACTGAACGTAATGGTGCACATCATTGAAGCCTCACTGAGGGGGAGGCTCTCCGTATCTATTTTCTCTCTGGGATACAGAAACAGTCTGCCACTTAAATATCAAAAACAAAATGAGTGAAACAAAAAGGCCTAAAGCACTAGGCTATGAATATATGTTGACAAAGGTAAAATCCAAACTGCTCATGGACAGTATTCATATTAAGCTTTCCCCCTGTGGATTAAATAAAGTTTGGGGTCAATATAATTATCATTTCTTTTTAAATGAATGTTTTTATTCAGCAAGGACACATTCAATTCTAAAGTTTTTTATTCAGCAAAGAATCAATTTGTTTAGTTTTAATCATATTTCACACAAATGTATATATTAAAGTATAAGTTATTTTAAATTGTAGTAATATTTCACAATACTACTGTATTCCTGATCAAACAAATAAATACATACATTTTACCAAACCCAATTTCTTTCCTCCATTTAAATTGAGGATATCAAATAAGACTACTAAAATAAAATATTTAGATTTATACAAGCGTGTGTGTGTGTGTGTGTGTGTGTATGTACTGGTATATATGCATAATATTTCAATAAGCATACTGAGATTAGTTATTTATATTGCAAATACTTAGAACCATTGATCAATTGTGATTATAAAGACTGAAATCTTACCTTTAGTTTCACTCTCTATACCTAACTTGATTGACTGTGAAGTTTAAACTGACAAACTTTACAAGCACATAACTTTTTTTGAGTGTAGTACTTCAACTAGGAAGACCCTTGCAAAACCCTTAGTAAGTAAGTAACCAAATACGTTTGTTGCTTAATGGATCTCAGCGTGTCATTCACTAGTTCTGATTTAGCACGAGGGGAGACCGTGTCGAGGAGGAGACCGGACTGGGAGTAGAGACCGGGGGTATGCAAGTTTTACAAGATCCCCTGGAGTGAAGAAGCGATCTTCATCATCTGGCTGTGACATCCCACTGAGTAAGACTTATGGGCTGACACCTCAATAGGGACACGGCTAATGCAGGACGGCATGTGGGTTAAGATAGGGCTCTTGATCGCCCCCACCCATCACAGCCAAAGAGGTGCACAATGGCGGCTGAACAGATATATAGGTGGAGATGACATACTCCACGTATGGGGAGTACCGTGTACCTATGTGATCGCTTCTTACCTCAGAATTAAAAGCGTATGGGCCTGCCATGGTGGTCCTTGAGGGGTATAATTCAATCAAAACAGCCATCCGCTGAGCATTCCTATTTCTCATTGGATTTGAAGTACGACGAGAAGATTAACAACTGGTTGAAAGAGAGAGGAACAGTCAGAACTTTGCGTTTGGGCTTATTTAAGGCCATATAAATGATGTGGATGGTGAACTTTAAACTGTGCTGACCTTTGACAGTAGTGGGCAGGCTGGGATTATCTTCTCGTCTCTCAATGGGAGGTAAGATGAGAAGGCCAGAGTAGAGGTGATTCACAGCTATAGAGGGAAAACAACAGTGTACTGCCTTTAAAATATTTTTTAAAAGGAGGGTTGGGGGATTGACCAAAGACGTTAATGTTATTATTCATCCACGTGCCTGGTTTGGTGCACATTTTTGTCACTTAGGGCTTTCCTATTGAAAAAGGAAATTGTGGCAGGCCATTTCGAACAGCGTTTGGACGCGCTATACTGAAACTGCAGAGCGAAAAACAGATCAGTGTATACTATAGTCCGATTCCCAAACAAATGATTCAAGTTGGCTCTTTTTATACAAATACACAACCAGGGTTTGGTGAAAGTAATTTAAAAGCATACTTATCTTACCAGTGCTCTCTGATTCCCAAATGAATGGCTCATACGAGCTGGTTCTTTTTAATGAATCAAACACAAAATGCAACCAGTGCAGGCCGATTCCTGAATGAATGATTCTAATGAGTCAGTTCTTTTGTTTAGTGAATTGAACAAATACAGTGAAACCAGTGCTGAACTATTCCATTCTATTCTATAATAAAGAGTTGGTTCTTTTTGTGAATTAAACAAATACAACAGAACCAGTCAATTCCTGAACATTATTCTGAAAGCATTGGTTCTTTTTAAGAATTAAACAACTACACAATCAGTTTAGTCTGATTCCCAAACAAATGATTGAAATAAGTCGTTCTTTAAGTGAATCAAACACACTGCGCAGCCAGTGCACTCTGATTCCCAAACGTATTGTATTTATGACTCTTATGAGCTGGTTCTTCTTAGTGAATCAAAGTGCAAACAGTGTAGGCTGATTCCTTAATGATTCTAATGTATCAGTTCTTTTAGTGACTTCAACAAAACAGTGAAACCAATGTAGTTTATGTATATTTTATAATTTCTCAATCCACTTGAGAAAAGCACAGTGACCTAAACTTGTAGCATCAACAACCCTAATAAACGGAAGTGGGCTTGTTTGTGCTGAATGTTATTCTAAAGTTAAAGGAACACACAATGGCCTAGTGGTGCGCACACAGACGGGTCAGGCTAATTTGCTGTGGCAGTCAGGACATGGTGATGGAATGTGAATGTCAGCAGGCTCTGTATTTACACACGATATAAAACCGACTAGTAATTAACACTAAGGCCCTCCCACACTCAAGTGTAATTGACTGTTTCAAAGGACTGCCACTTCATAATCCAGTGTGTGTATTAAAATTACACTCTCCATATTGCCCACTCCCTCTAAGGATAAGGGTCAGTACTGCTGGCACAGTGGCTGGAACGCATAAGATTTCTTTATGAGGACATTAACATTTTGACATATTAATAATGAGTAAGTGTATTAAGGTGAACCTCTGAGGGACCTTGTGCTTTCATCGGGAGGTGCGCATTTGCTTTCTGCTGGATGATTTTAGTACTAGGCAAACTGTTTTTGAGAGGCACTTAAAAGTGCTTAATTTGAAATAGAAATTAATTTGGTTTATTTTCGTAAAATATAGCTTATTAAATATTACCACATGGGCTAGTATAAGTATTACAACATAAACCAGGTTCGTGCTGTAAGACAAAATGCAATACAAGTTAAATTAAGATTTACAGATGACATTTTCACTCATATTTATTAATACATAAATAAAAAAATGCTCATTTGGCTTAATCCAAGTATTCACTTTCATTGTGACCAGTGTCGATATATGCAGCAACACATTTTGTCATCTGTATCGCCCTAACATGTGTCCACACGTTCCCCACAGCCTATTTACCAAAGACATAAACTTAATGGGAGACTCATTTGCATTTGTTAATTTGGTTTGATATGTGTTAATTGATTCTTCTTACTTGTGTATTTTAATTATCCCAAGTTATAGTTGGCCACAGTTTGTGTATCAAATGTAAATTAGCAATGTTTGGCCATCAAATGCCCTCTGAGGAACAAACATGCTGGTCTGGGAGTAATGAGTGTTAATTAGCTTGTGCAGTGTAATTAACATGTTTTATGTTTATCACTTACCTTGTCTACCAATAGGTTAACATGATGCAGTGGATGCAAACATTTGACCCTTTTAAAAAAGTCTGCAAAAAATAAAGTTGCTTGAAACATTGAACATTTATTTAGTTAAATTATTTGGAAATATAGTAAGCAATTAACACAAATATGGTATTCACTGTATCTACTCACAAGGAGGGTTAGGAACATACCTAAGCAAAAACATTTTTACGCTATAACGAATTAGGAACGCACGCCTTTCTAGCGCATATCAATCAGTTTTGAGTCTTTTTTGAGGCCTTAAACATTCAGTTGACATGAATTCCTCAATTTTAGCAATTTGGGCCATTACGTCAGATTGTTTTCGCTCTTCTTTTCTTTCAGAGCTAGATGCCATAGGCCGGGTCGGTTTCTCCACGCTCTGGAGTTTGGGAGGAGGAACAGTAGGAGTGGAGATTTGTCGCAGCCCATTACCCACAGAAGAAGAGGTTGGACTGCCACTCAGACTTGAGCTGTAGGAGATAAGAACTTGATTCTCCTGTGGGAAAATAAAATGGGTAATAAAAGCACCATGACACTATACCTTGATTTAATTCTGATTGAAGTATTGATGGAAATGAAAAGTGAAATCCACCAGATTTGGACTACTTTGAGTAAAAAAACACGGCAAATAAGCACACTGAGTCTTCTTTAGAATTAAATGAATAAATCAACTCAAATTCCGGATGCTTCTACAGTGAATGGGTTTCATTAGAATGAGAGTTTAAACAGCTGATACATTTTTAACATTTTAAGTTTAAATCCACATGACTCCAGTCTATTAATTAACGGCTTGTGAAGCGAAAAGCTTTGATTCTATTTGTAAGAATCAAATCCATTGTTAATGCATTTTAACCCATTCACTGCAGAGGATCTATTGGTGAGCAAGTGATGTGATGCCAAATTTCGCCCAATCAGCTTTGATCTACATCTTTTATGGCTTGAGGTGAGTCAAATTTGATTGATTTCATTCGAGTAATCCAGCAAAAAACTATGTTGAAACCAGATACCACCATGGTATCGAAAACAACCGCCTTGAAAAAGATCTCTGGTTATTCCATATTAGCCTTTTAGCTCCCTTTGGAGTTGGGTTGCATCTCTGTGATTTATACGCAGAGACTTTTGTCCTGCTGTTTTCTATCAACATTTAATTGAGAAAAATGCTGCCATTTCACCCTGCTGAAATACTTCTGGGAATGGAAGTTGTCTTTAGGCACTCAGCGTGTGCTGCAGCGCATGCCTCTTACATTAACTCACTGGTGTGATAACTATGTTAACTGGCCTGTGTGGAAACTTACTTTCTCTGTTAACATTTCAGAAAACGACTGCTTGACAGCATTCCACTCTCCTTGACAGTCACTATTTTGGTGGGGACGCTTGCTTGTGGTTTCCAGTCTGTCAGGAGTCTTCATTATGGCTGTGAAAATAGGACTGTTGTGGTTAGATACTGAGTCTTACTATAATAAATACTCTGTTTACATGACAAGACAGACCTTTTTTTGGGAATTTATTCTTCATAAACATGGGAGCACATAATGGAGAAACAAGCTCATGAAATCCAGAGGACCACTGCTCAGTTCTTAACGGTGTTGGATGTGGCATCTTTTTCCCAGTCATAAATGTGTCCCATGCAAAAGACGACTGAAATATTCTATTTCCAGGATGGTTTGAAGTATCTACCATTGGAATGCTCTTCTGATCTACATCTGATTGGTAATTTGCTGTTGTAGACCCAGGAGAAGAAAGATCTTGTTCTGGGTTTGTGATCTTGGCTTCTTCAGTAGAAACACTAATTTCAATCTGTTGAGATTTCAATGGTTCTGAATCATTGTTTTGATCGTTATTTTCTGATATGACCTCCACTGTGTCAACTGCAGTCACTGAAGTGGTCTGATCAACAAGAGGCAACTCTTTAGATTCCAGCTCGTTGACCACATTGTAGAGGCTTGTTTCAGTTGAGCCGCCCACTTGGGATACCTGGCTTTGTGAATGTTCACAAATCAATTCAGTTGGAGAGAACTGATCTTTGGACTCATGAAGGAGTGTATCTGAAGTGGCACTCGCAGTATCAAAGTTGGTTTCAGGCTCATCATGAACGGTTTGGAGGCATGGGCTTGGTTGGGCGTCAATCATTTCTTTAATGGTCGTTTTGTCGTAAAACACAAGTGTGTCTTGTGGATTTGAGTTTGCAGTTTTATCTTCTGAAAATCTCTCTGCATTTGTTTGACTTTCCTTTTGTGAAACTTTGTGGAGAAATTCAGGTGCGGCATTCTGGTGGTCTTTGACTTCTTTGGACTGAGATGTAGCATATCCCTGGCTATCCATGTGTTTATCTGATGTCTGGGATTCAGTCACTTCAGAAGTACACAGATTCTGCTCCAGTGGTCTATCTTTCGGTTTCAAAGCCAAAGGGTCGCCGTCTACGCCATAAACAGACCTGGTTTCAGGCCCTGATAGCTCAGCAAGACAACTGTCTGTGTCACTTTGGACTGGGTTTGAGGGGCATCCTTTATCATCTGCATTGCAGACTGGCTTACTTTCACTGACACCAGTTTTTGTTTCATCACACAGCTTTGACAGATGATTCATCATGGGACTGACATCCTCGGGCCTTGAGATGTTATCAGTTGAAACTGATGGTGAGACTACAGGTACTGTTCTATCTGCCTGCATTGGAATGTCAAGTTCCTTGTTGTTCTGAGAGCAGTCATCTTTTCTAGCCTTTTGAAACTCGATGCTTTCATCTGTGTGAGGAAATGAAATGCATGCATCATTATGAGAGAAAAATGAGAAGTACAGGTAAGCTTTCTTGATAAAGAGACTCCAGTAACCACCTCCCTGCACTTCACATCATTCTGTATAAAAATATTAGTTACAGCGACGCCAAGCTTGGCTGGAGAAGACAACTGTGCATTCTTTCTTACTAACCTGGAACGTCTTTATCAGGGTGACACGTTGGTTCATGGTTATCATGAGGACTAATAAGACTCTGCTCAAGATCTTCATGGAGACTGCTCACCTTCACAAGGTTAATCTCATTAGATGTGGTACAAAGATCATTTTCTTGATCTTTTATGGCAATCTGTAATAAAAAAGACCACAGTTAGATTAGAATTTAAATAACTTAATAAATCAAATACCATTTCAAAATCGTGAAGTTTAGACCTATGTATCCATGTCCAATCTACAAGCTTATGAAACAGTCACTGGTTATGAATGTATACGTAATCATCCCACCTCAGAGTTGTGAATTTCTTTGGCTTTATGAACTGCAGAAATAGACAGCTGTTTGTGCTCTTCTTCAAGTTGATTATAAGCCTCTTTTACCGCTTGCAGCTCTTCTTTACCAGACTCCGTTGACATTTCCAATCGCATAATCTGTGTGATAACACCAATATTCACATAAAAAACATTTTAATAAAAAATGTGTTTCAATTGCAGATCCTTTGTTTTTGTGTGATGCTTTTCCGGAACTCATCGTCACCTCTTTTCCCCAAGCAAGTTTCGAATTTTGGTGTTCGTCTCTCAAGCGAGCAAAGCTGTCGTCTTTTTCTTTAGCCTTCTCTTGGTTCAATTCATGTTCTGTTTTAAGGACCTGCAATGAAATTAATCACCCAGAAAATTTTGAATGCAATAATACATTTTTATGTGTTTATTTAACCTGGACAGAGGATTCTAAACAGATGGAGAGGCCAATACAAATCAGTTGGCTTTTGTCATGTTAATAATGGTTTTAATCAGTGAATGACTAAGTGAATTAAATAGAGAAATGGGGGGAATAAAAGAGAAGAAGGCTGTAAACGGACATTAAACACACTTACTATTATTGAGTTGCACTTGGTGTGTTGTAAATGTGCAAAAGTGATTTTCAGTTCATTCAATCAATTTTATGAGTACTAGGTGACCATTGTTTACTCCTGAATATGTATACCTTACTAGGTTTGTCTAGGAAATTAAATTACAATAAATATCTGGAAAAAGTTAACAGATTTAGCTTTTTTGTGCAAAATATTTTGTGTATAAATGTGTTTATCTAGTAGTAAAAGTAAATTTTCTTTTATTTCATTAGCTCATTTTATTTATTGTTTATTTTATCACATAATTAATAAGTGAATTGTAATTTAAGTTTGTTTGTGACTGTAGCCTGTTCCTTAGATGTGCACACAGCACACAGTAAAAAACATCATAACAATAATAATAAAATATACATATTAAAATAAAAAATGTAAAAGCAATAATAGTTGCTTTTTTGTGTTAAGTTGAAAGTGATGCCACAGATGAAGTTGGGTTTTGGGAAGCCTGACCTGATATTCCTCACGGAGTTTGCGAAGCTCTTGCTCTGCTCGGCTCAGAGCTTCCGTCTGTCTCTGCAGCAAACTCTGACTGTGGTGGAGGGATCTCAATACCTCCTGACACACACACACACACTTCATTTTATCCAAGTGTTAAGTCCGATGTTACCATTGTTAAATGATTCTAGGTCCAGCATTTTCTGAAGGGCTTACCTGCTTCTCTCCCCTGTCTGTGGCCATTTCATTTCTCAGTTTTTTGTTAAGTTCTGTTTCCTAAAGACATAAAGTATAACATTTACAGACATCCTGGTATCACCTTTTATGTTTAACAAATTTAAAGAGATTCTACCACAATGAGTTTCTGCTGAAGCAGTTGAAACTCTTGCTCTTTCAGAACATTCTGTAAACGTTCCTCTCCAGGTTTGCAGACCGACGACACTTTGAATACGACAAGCTCTTTGTTGATTCTCTCCAAATGCTAAATATGAAATAAAAAGGTGCAACAATGTGTGACACGGTGATGTAGAACTTCTTCTAACTTCAAAGCAAATCAAATTTACAAAGCAAAAGGAGTATCGTCAATGGTATAAGAATGATTCAGTGATTTTTTTTATACCTCTTTCAAGGCTTTAATCGACGATTCTTGTTTTTCATTGATGGATGTGAGCTTTTTATTAATTCGCATGGCCTCTTCAACTTAAAAAAAAAAGAGTTATAAAAGTTTGGCATTGCTACACAGGCTTTCTTTTAGCATTCACCTACAAAGGCCAATAATTCATGTTCAAAGAATGACAAATAAATTCATTGATGCAAAACGAAGAGGAGTTTTTCAACATCAAATCTGTCCAGAGTGAATGAAGAAAAATGATGAATACCAGATTAAATGTATTTCAGCTGGAGAGTTTAAAGGCAAAAGATACTCAGGTTTACACCCCTGACTCAACATAAACTAAAGTTTGAAGTGATTTTTTACTAAGACAATGTTTGTCAGTCATACCATTTTGTTCGAGTTTGTCATGGGCCTGTTTGACCATGGCACACTGTCTGGAGATGGCACCGAAACGCCTCTCCACTTCTCCCAGCTGGTTCAGGTGGCTGTCTTTCGTTTGTGTCTGCAGCTGCAACTTTTGCTCCTGAAAAGTTTAAAAACACATTGTCCTCCCTTCTAAGAGGAATATCCCCATTCGGTCGTACAAGTAATAACAGTTCTTCTTCTCGGCAAGGGCAGACTGTGAATATATACTGCATCGGAGAGTTTGAAGACCTTTGTTTAACATCTCGGCTGAGTGCTCCTTTCTGCTAGATAAGGAGTCAACTTCCAAACATGCCTGAGGGGCTTTTATGTGAACCGCAGCCCGTTACTGTTTGATTGTCTGTATCAAACTGATTCCCCTCTCCGCCATCGAAAGGTTAAACAGAGCGAGGCTCCGATATAAAATATTTTAATAGTGGTATTTTCGCAGCGGCGCTGGCGGTTCACGTGTCATGCCCTCCCTATCCGTTACTCCTGATGATCCGCTCTCCCTCTCAGTTCCTCCTCTTTAATTCTTCCCACTCCCACTTGCCTCTGTCAACAATTTATATAATTGGAAATCCTTACCAGCTCGCTTAATTTCTTCTCCGAACTGTACCTGAGCAACTGTAAGACAGAAGCAAAAGAAGAAGAAAGTGGTTTTAGTGAGTTGAAAGTCCACAGAGTAACCCTTCTAAAACAGAATGAACAGATTCAGTGCTGTGGATTCAGGATAACTGCTGAAAAGGTTTAAACTGAAGTAGAAATACTTAAATATGATATTATATTAGTAAACATGGACACAAAAAGGCACATAAATAAGAGCATGGAGTGTTTAGATATGAATCAAATTGCAATATCAAATAAAAAGGTAACAAGGGCCTTTATCGGCCAACCTACGGGTTTGATGAACCGTAGGAGAAACCATTCATCACCGTGTGACATCGTTTATCTGACAACACCAAATAGACCTACACAGCCCCCCACTCAAAGGTCAGCTATGAGATGGATTCTCCCACTGTTTAATGTATATGTCCCTAAAGCAGGAGAGAGGTATGGACGATCTCGTCATGTAAAGGTGTGTGGTGTTATTGTATTGATTTTGTGTACCTGCAGCTGTTTTAGTTCTTCTTTGAGGCTGATGATCTCTTTGGCTTTCAGTTCAGCAGCCAGCTGGTTCTTACCCTTTAAGAGGTCATTAGTCAAACGATGATTAATTCATCATTTAATGAAGTATTTTTTAAATAAAGTTACTGTTTAATAAGAAAGATATGAATGAAAACTCAAACTAATGCACAATAGATCGAAGTGGAAATATAAACTGACCAACCTTTTCTCCATCAATTTTTCGGATTTGGACCTGAAACTTGAAATCAGACACAAACATTTATATATCTTTTTAAATACTTCTTCCTCTTATAAATGATTTATGTTTTGTTCAAATAAAGTCTAACACACACAGGTTGAGTGAGGTGTCATACCTGCTTTTTTACAGCGGCAAGCGACTCTGAATTTTCGTTTGACATTCTAGAAATCTGACTTTGTAAAGACTCCTGAAAAACAATAAGCTGTTAATATTGACAAACTTTAGCCATATAAATGGTTTATATCTATAAATACTCAGTCATTTCCTCAAAATCAATCCCTTTCGCAAAAGTGTAAAAAACACCCTCGAACAAGGTCTCTTTTTTTAAAATAATGGAATCTTAGAAAGTTAATGAAAAAAAAACAGAAGTACTTTTATCAATCCAAACAAACCTTTTCCCATTCCAGCTCCTGCTTCTCCAGCACAAGTTTACAGATCTGCTCCTCATATCTTGTTTCAGCATCCTGTATCCAAAAAGTATATAAAACACATCAATAATTAATAAAATAATAAGAAAGGACCATACGAATTAAATGATTTACTTTTAATGCAGGTATCTGAACATCAGAGGAGACTTTCGCATAAACCCATCATTGTCCTGCTTTCATCTAGGACTGCAGGTTTTTTAACTCAGTGGTTTTATACATAGTGGCTTTTATTTGCATGTAGGAGTTTATTTACATTTTCCTAATAAAGTGTGCTACTTGCAAAGCTGTTAATGTTTCATGAAGGACAATAAATTGAATAAATGTGGTCTGCAGGTTAAAAAAAAGAGCACTAAAATTAGTGGATCATGTGAATCTTGGAGGACAGAAACTGATCGCATATGTGATTAGATGTATGAAGTCTAATAAAACAAAGGACACATAAAATGTGTTGAAATAAAAAGACAGCATGCAAAACATCACTCTAGAGTAGTGTCATGCATCAGGACAATGCACTTTTAGCAGCTGGACGTTCAGATTTCCTGTTTCTGGCCAAACGACTGACAACATCGCAAGCTAATACCGTCATTTTAATGGAACACGCTTTGCACTCTCTTAAAAGAACATAAGAAGTGACGGCATTCAGCTGAGGGTGTTTGTCTGGCAGGAAATCGTCTATCTTAACCCCGGCTCTATAAACCAGAGAACTACAAAGTGTTAGTTTAATGGCATGCCTGAGGATCACATTGATTTAATGTCTTTGTTCCTCACCAACATCATAATAACAATAAAACATAAGAGATACAATTGTTTATTTTTGCTCGTACAACCTTTAAACATGTCCAGCGTGGGGTTTTAAGTGCTTTGCTCGAGGGTACCAGTCGTACAAGCAAATATGTGAATTTGTCAGGTCCTGCTGCATGACCCCATTCTAATGTACGTGTAACTTCTGCTGGCTTATATCCAGATGGACAGAAAGTGCTGCTCGCTTTTTCGTCTTCTGAACACTCATGACACTCCCACAAAATTACATTCCTCAGTTCCTCATGAACGGGCCAAAGAGAGCCCTGATGCCATTCGGATACTAATAGATTGACATTCTTAATATATTGAGATGTCATTTAGCAGCCTTTTAGGGTGCTGATATTTGTCTGAGATTGCTCAAGCCCTAAATATGTGCACACAGCTTAGGTTAAAACTAATATGAAGACTTCTCAGCCAAGAGAAACATTAGTAAGTGTGTGATAATCTGACGCATACAAAATGACTCAATGCTGTCAGGCTGATTTTGGCCTTTGTTGCACAATTCAAATGATAATATTTTTTTTGGAAATCCTGATTGCTAATTATCTATGTAAATGAATAAAGAAAAAATGAATGATCACTAAAAATATAAATAAGTAAAAAATATAATACAAATATATTAAAAACAAAAGAATAAGAGTTATTTCTACCTGGTCTGATGATTAAAATACTTTATTTGCTGTAACCTAATGTAGATATGTTAATTTAGTCATTTTAAATCAGATTTAAAATATTATTTTGTTGATTTCTGTCACAGTTATCACACTATTTAAATACTAATATTTTTTGCTAATTGTGAAAAAAAAAAATAATTACTAGAAAACATATTTATGAATATTTAGAAAAAATAGAAATATTAACTAAATAAATATATAAATGAATAATAAGAAGACAAAAGTTATTTCTACCTGAAATGACACTTAAAATTTCTTACTGTAACCTAATGTACTTAGTTTATTTAGTCTTTTCAAATATTATTTAAAATATATAGTTTCATTGTTTTCTGTCATAGTTATTGCACTATTTAATTAAGTAAATAAATACAGGATGGGAAGAGGTGGGGGTAAAGGAAAGGTGACACTGAGGTTTTGTTATTTTTGTCTTTATCTCATTCAATCAGGTAATTAATTAAAATCATCTTTAATTGTTGAACCTGGCAGGGTACTAATTTTAATGCAACAACAAACACCTACCTTAAAAAAACAATGCAGTAAACATCAGTTTCCTCCAACTGTACATCTCTTGCTTTGTTTTCTCACACGAAAGGATAAAAGTAAGACCTGTACCCTGTGAATATGCAGCTCTTCGACCGCCTCCAGAAGACTTGTTTTAAATTCCAGTACTTGCAGTGAGATGGTACGCCCGTCATTCTCTACAACAACGTTTGGGGTCTTCGGTCGGCTGAGGGTAACTTTATCTTCCATCTACAGACACAAACAGCAAGAGTGTGTAAATCTTGTAGTTTCATTTGTATTTCATTTCAAACACATCGTTCTGCTTTGGAATATTTCCACTTGCCAAGGAGAAAAGCTCTGTTCCGGAGTCCACACTCGACTCCATGGCACTTGAGAAGAGAAAATCAAACAATCTAAACAGAACCAACAGATCAAATCTGGTGTTTCTGGAATATAAAACAGCAGCAATATGATTAAATATTTCAATGTTTAATAAATCATGTTTAACTAATAGAAATTATTCTAATAAACAGATAAGCCCCCCCAAAAAACAAACAAACAAACATTAAATCAATCTAAACAGAACCTACAAATCAAATCTGGTGTTTTTGCTTTAGAAAACTGCAGCTATATGATTTTAGCCCAACTGTATAATGTCTATTGTCGCGAATCAACATCCACATTAACATGAAATTCAACCAGAGTGTGGTTATGCTTCAACCAATTTCATATCATTTAGATAATATTATAGTTTAGTAATATTTTTAATTTCTATTTTTGTATTTGTCCTTTTAATTGTAGTTAAAGTTCTAATCATTTGCTGTGCTTTTTGTGTGTCATTTTTATTCATGTTTTTATTCATTCTATTTAAATGTTTTACTTTAGTTATTACTATGGAAGGCCATTTCCACTACAGGATAAAAATAAAAAAGGTAACTGTGACTGTTTCTCACATTGTTTTTGTTAGTTTTTTTGCAATTCATAGTTAACATCTCACAATTCTGTTTACCAACAGTCATAATTGTGAGAGGTAAATTGAGAATTGCAAGAGAAAACGTCTGAATTGTGAGATAAAAATAAGCCGCAATTACCTTTTATGTTTGTTTGTTTGTTTTTTATCTAAAAAACGGTATTCCATATATTTCAGTAAATCAAGTTAAACAGAATGAAAATAATAATAAATAAATAAATGTTGCCTTGAAAATATGTTCATTTAATTCAACGGTCACTTTACGTCAAGTAGGGAAAAATAAATGTTGATAATAATAGTTATAATGTAATAGTAATAATAATAGTAAATGAAAAAGTTTGTTTTATGGATTTGTTTTCAGTTTTAGTTAACTATAATAACCCTGGTTGATCACAAGTGCACATATAAACATAAACATAGCTCATCCCGTCAGAATTTAGGGCTAGAGCTATTGGTTTTATCATATAGCATATGACAAAAACAATGCTAATACATAAATTTAGCCTCATAAGAATATATAAACCACAAGTTCAATCCATTGCATCAGAAAAAGCATTTTAAATCCCATCTCGAACCTATCAAGGTGAAAATGGCAGCATGGGGAGAGTGTAGGCTAATAGGGGTCAGGGCCGTAACACCGGATGGACAGATGGCGCTGTCATTCAGAAGGAATAATATAAGATATTTAATTTGACCTGTGCTTGGTCTGCTGTATCCCCATCATCATGACTGACTTGGAAAGTGGGAGGTCTTCATTCTGCCTGGTGTTTTAATAGAAGAAAGGCTTTCGTCCATTTAGCCGCTGCTGATATATCAATCATGTGCAGGAATTAAATGATCCCGTTAGAATTTGCTACTATCACAAATGACCTGGAGGGCCAATGTCTTTATTCTCCTCCACTGATTCACCTCAGCAGATATTAAACAACTTTATAAGCCATGAAAGGCAAAATTAAAAGGACACCATCCATAAAATGGGATAATTTCCTGTCTGCGGTATGATGTCCATATTACTGTCATAGCTGCTGATCTGTAAATGCGAATGGCAGTGGACGGGACTTCAGGTGAAAACCTGCTAGAAGTTAGAGCAGCGATCAGATTTAACCTTTGACCTCAGCTGATCAAACATTAGATTTGCTTACAGGGAGAAATTTGGATTTGATGTCTGAGAAGACTTTTAACCCCCAAATAAACATTACTACCATAAACACTGCTCTGAGATATTAAGTAATATTCTGTCATGTAAACCGTGCTGGTTTACTTCAACTGAAGTAAATGAAAGCATCTTTCCATAATTTTTAAGTAATTTTATTAGTAGTAATATTTTTAAATAATGTAGAGTTCTGCTGTGGTCATTTGTATTTTTGTTATTATATTTACCCTTATAAATTATTGTTATTGGCTGAATACGCCATAAACATTTTTACCACTCTTAGCTTACCCAGTCTAATAAGTTTGGAAGATAAAAAAATAGCACATTTAGCTATTAATAGCACACTTTACAAATATTTTTGTAAGGTAAGCAAATCTAGCTAACGTTAACTTAGCTAAGTTAGCTAAACTATCAAAACATTTATTTATTAGTTCTTTTTTCTAAACAGTTAAGTGACTAAACAGCTAAGAGGAGTGCTGAAAATAGTAAAAAGAAAACTTAATGAGCATACATTTATTAAATTATTACTTTAAACAGGCCTTGACGACTTTTGTAGCCGCACTGACTGGATTTGATGGGGTTGAAATCCAGTCAAGGTTACGCTATATCTTAAGTAATAATTTCTGGGATTTCTGTGCACTTTTCTCTCAAATATAATCACCGAAGATGTTTAAAAGCAAATAGTGATTTATAATTTTGCCGAGCTAGTATTTTAAATCATGTCACTCCGTAAACCCAGTCGCCCTAACGTTACCTGCGTCATCCATTCAGCCGCTAATAAACGTTACCTTTGCTGCCACCTAGTGTTCTATGTGTACAAATGGTGGGAAAAACTGTCCCGTTGACTTGTGTACACCATTTATGTTTACACTTTTGTATATGAAACAACTTATTTTTTACACGTTTGTGGCATGGCATAGTAAAACAAATGAGTTAAATATTTAGGAAACAATACAGGGTCGAAGGAAACTAAAATCAACTTTGATGTAAATAATGAGGCTGTTTAAGAAAGTAGACAGTCTAGTTTATTCTTTAATTTATAAATATAACTATACATGTACATTTAATCACAACTGTGATGTTATTGCCTTTGATAAGTAAATAATCTGGAAATTAATTATGAACCATTTTATACAACCCTCCCTATCCGAAGCACTGTTGTTGGGAAATGTAGTTCTGTGCATCTAAACATCGCTTTGGCCTAATTGAAAATCACATATCAAAAACTACAAAGGAGCGTTGCGAACCGTACTTCCGTAAATACACGCGTCAGGTTGCATAGATTCATCCAGAACAAAACGTTGAGGCTGCGATTTTGCAGCTGCATTAAAATAAACCTTAGACGGGCGGTCGGTATTTTATCTAATCAAGGTAAGCTGTAAACGAGTCTAATGTCATTTTTAATATTTTGGCTGACTGAATGACCGGATGTTAGAGTGCAGACAGATGCGACGGATCATCTGACCGGCTCTCAGAGGTTTTAGTAGTGAGACTTCAGGCTGGTTGTTTATGTCACAGCGCAGTAAACCAGATCAATGTGGATAAGCTAGCAAGTTTATACAGAAATATATATATATATATATATATATATATATGTGTGAATACGACTAATAGAGGGATGAGGCTACTAAAGAACAATTGTTTATCGCCTTAAAATGCACACTAGTATTTTCCTCCTGTTTTAAAATAAAAACAAAACAACTTTACACTCAGCTCGTTGTCAAACCGTTGCCAGAAAATGTTCAGTGTTGGCATTTTAGTGTGGAATTGGATAGAGCAGCTGACACTGTAGTCTGTTCAGCAGAAGATGCCCAAGGAATCTGATGAGTCCTCCAAGGAGGAGCAGAGCAAAATTGACAAGGATGGGAAAGAAAACACTGCAGAAACATCAGAAGAGATGATCCAGAAGAGCATCAGAAGAAATACTCCCAGTCCTCACCGACTCACCCCCCAGTGTAAGAGAGAATTGTTTATTTTACTTAAGAAATATAAGGCAGTTTTAACTCTAACAGTGTTAACATTGCATCCAAACACTCACAGCCAGTCCACCCAGGTTTGTGTCAGTGGAAGAGCTAATGGAGACAGCCAAAGGAGTCACTAATATGGCACTGGCACATGAGATAGTAATGAACAGTGCTTTTCAAGTCAAACCTTATGAACCAGAGGAGAAAAGGTAACAGACTCTATAAATGTTATCATGAGACTGTCATAATGTTCTCAATGGGTTAAACATATATTTTAAATGTTAATATATGTTATAAACTCTGATTCTACTGTATTGCAATGCAGTGATTCTGAAGGGATATATATTGTGGTCAAATATTCACTTTTTTGCTCTACGCTGTAATGGTTTGATTTGAGAATGTTTAGTAATGTTTTAACATATCTTTCTTGTGTACTCAGTTTGGAGAAACAGGTCAAAGAAATAATGCACAAAGCATTCTGGGATTGCCTTGGGTCACAGCTGAATGAGGACCCACCATCGTACAGCCATGCCATCACGCTGGTTGGTGAAATTAAAGAGGTAAAGAAAAGAATCCAGCTCTACTCATTATCATATTATGATGTTGTATATTATAATTCAATTGGTAAAATATAATCAGACACACACTCATATATTTTATATAATTAAAATGACATTAAAACAAAATGATGTTAATACTACATATTATATAGTGTATATATACACTTCCTGTCAAATTGTTTTGAACAGTAAGATTTTGAATGCCTGCATTTATTTGATCCAAAATACAGCAAAGCAGTAATATTGTGAAATATTCTGAGGAATGTTTAGCATTTATCTGAAATAAAAGCTTTTTATTTCAGATAAATGCTGATCTTTGGATCTTTATATTCATCAAATAATCTTAAAAAAATTGCTCAACTGTTTTAAATATTGATAATAATAATAATAACAATACTTTTATTTAGCGAGAGTGCTTTAAATTGATCAAAAGTGATGATAAAGATTTCTATTTCAGATAAAGCATGTTCTTCGTAACTTTCTATTCATCAAAGAAACTTATACTCTGTTTTCAAGATAATAATAATAATACATGTGTTTTTGAGCAGCAAATTAGAATATTAGAATGATTTCTGAAGGCTCATGTGACTGGAGTAATGATGCTAAAAATTCAGCTTTGAAATCACAGGAATAAACTATATTTTAAAATATATTCAAACAGAAAGTGGTTGTTTTAAAAAGTACAAATAATTTAAAATATTATGGCTTTTGCTGTATA
The DNA here is from genome assembly GCA_027564155.1 of Gymnocypris eckloni scoliostomus. Lineage (NCBI taxonomy): Eukaryota > Metazoa > Chordata > Actinopteri > Cypriniformes > Cyprinidae > Gymnocypris > Gymnocypris eckloni. The sequence goes on from CM050434.1 coordinate 12,045,985, forward strand.
TTGAATCAAATGATTGCAGGTTTGGTGAGCAGAAGAGAATTATTTTAAAAAACATTCAAAATCTTACTGATTAAAAACTTTTGACTGGTAGTGTAATATAAACACTCACCGGCCACTTTATTAGGTACACCTTGCTAGTACCGGGTTGGACCCCCTTTTGCCTTCAGAACTGCCTTAATTCTTGATTCAACAAGGTGTTGGAAACATTCTTCAGAGATTTTGGTCCATATTGAGATGATAGCATCACACAGTTGCTGCAGATTTGTCGGCTGCACATCCATGATGCGAATCTCCCGTTCCACCACATCCCAAAGGTGCTCTATTGGATTGAGATCTGGTGACTGTGGAGGTTATTTGAGTAAAGTGAACTCATTGTCATGTTCAAGAAACCAGTCTGAGATGATTTGAGCTTTGTGACATGGTGCATTATCCTGCTGGAAGTAGCCATCAGAAGATGGGTACACTGTAGTCATAAAGGGATGGACATGGTCAGCAACAATACTCAGGTAGCCTGTGGCGTTTAAACAATGCTCTATTGGTACTAAAGGGCCCAAAGTGTGCCAAGAAAATATCCCCTACACCACTACACCACCAGCCTGAACCTTTGAGACAAGGCAGGATAGATGTTCTTTACACCAAATTCTCACCCTACCATCTGAATGTCGCAGCAGAAATCGAGACTCATCAGACCAGGCAATGGTTTTCCAATCTTCTATCGTCCAATTTTGGTGAGCCTGTGTGAATTTTAGCCTCCGTTTTCGGCCACACAACTGCCTCTCACTGGGTATTTTCTCTTGTTCGGACCATTCTCTGTAAACCCTAGAGATGGTTGTGTGTGAAAATCCCAGTAGATCAGCAGTTTTTGAAATACTCAGACCAGCCCGTCTGGCACCAACAACCATTCCACGTTCAAAGTCACTTAAATCCCCTTTCTTCCCATTCTGATGACTGGTTTGAACTTCAGCAAGTCGTCTTCACCACATCTAGATGCCTAAATGCATTGAGTTGCTGCCATGTGATTGGCTAATAAACAATTTGTGTTACCAAGAAATTGAACAGGTCTACCTAATAAAGTGACCGGTGAGTGTATATATATCTTGATTAAATATATGAAGATTATGTACTTTCTTAACATATCTGCATAATAACATTTCACATAACTAAAAATGTTTGAAGGTGTTCATTAGTTCCCTGTCCCCCTGTGTTTCCAGACCCTGCTGTCTTTCCTATTGCCAGGACAGAACCGGCTGAGAGGGCAAATTGAAGAGGCTCTGGACCTCTCATTGATCCAGCAGGAGGCTGAGAACGGAGCTCTAGACATCAGCAAGGTAGCTAAGTTCATAATTGACATGATGGGCACCTTTTGCGCACCCTGCCGTGATGAAGACATCAAACAGCTACGTGAAATCACTGACATTGTGCCCCTTTTTAAGTAAGTCACTTAAACAGATCAAGGTGAAGTTCACGTGACTCCAACTCCTAATAAAATCATGTTTCTTTGCAGGTCTATATTTCCAGTGCTGGACAAAATGAAGATTGATATGGCCAACTTTGCTGTGAGCAGCCTGCGACCTCACCTCTTACAGCAATCGGTGGAATATGAGCAGAAGAAATTTATGGAGTTCCAAGAGAAACAACCCAGTAAGAAAAATCAATTACTTGGATAGTAATTATACAAAATCATGTATAATGTTATGTTAACATAATCATGTTATGTTATGCAGGGAGAACATTTGATTAAAAACTTCTTGCACTTTAGCAAATGCTAATCTCTTTAATTGAGTTATGTATTCATGTTTGCAGATGCTTTGGATTTCACAAAGAAATGGCTCCAGGACACAGCAGATTATGTAACCGGTGGAGAAACGGAGGGTGGAGCAACATGCACGCCAAATTATGCTCAACTTCCTCTAACTATACACAATCATGCCTATTTACGCCTGTTAAAATGGGACCGTGATACTGAGTCTTTTCCAGAGGTAATGTATTATCAGTGATTGGCAGCCATATCACCCTGTAGCCCAAGACTGGTCGCCAGTCTGAAGCTAAGCAGGGTTGAACCTGGTCAGTACCTGGATGGGAGACCTCCTGGGAAAACTAGGTTGCTGCTGGAATATGTGCTAGGTGCTATACTGTCATAGTGACCCTGTACCCCAAAACCAGTCATAAGGGTGAATGTTTCAAAATTGAGATTTACACATCGTCTGAAAGCTTTCCATTGATTTATGGTTTGTTATGATAGAACAATATTTGGCCGAGATACAACTATTTGACAATCTGCAATCTGAGGGTGCAAAAAACTCAAAATATTGAGAAAATCACCTTTAAAGCTGTCCAAATTCTTAGCAATGCATATTAATAATAAAAAATTACGTTTTGATGTATTTACAGTAGGACATTTACAAAATCATGGAACATGATCTTTACTTAATGTCCTAATGACTTTTGGCATAAAAGAAAAATCTATAATTTTGACCCATACAATGTATTTTTGGCTATTGCTACAAATACACTCCAGCGAATTAAGACTGGCTTTGTGGTCCAGGGTCACATATACTTACACACTATACTGTCAACAAGCATCGTCCTTCGGAGGTCCTGACTCTCTGTGGTCATTAAAAATCCCAGGATTCCTTTCGAAAAGAGTAGAGGTGTGACCTTGACATCCTAGCCAGATTTGCCCATTGGCCTCTGACCATCGTGACCTCCTTTCAATTCCCATATCTGCTGATTGGCTTCATCACTCTGTCTTCTCTCCACCAATAAGCTAGTGTGTGGTGGGCGTTCTGGCGCAATATGGCTGCCGTCGCATCATCCAGGTGGTGGACGAGGAGATACCCCACTCACAATGTAAAGTGCATTGAGTGCCTAGAAAAGCATTATATAAATGTAATCAATTATTATATGTGATGTTTGGATCAATTTTTTTTTATTATAAATGCAATTCATACATAATATACCTCTTGTTTGTAATTTCTCAATTAAAATACATTTTTTTTGTGGAAAAAATTGTTTAGATATTTTTTGACCGGTATATGGCCAAACTATCTTGAAACAAATGTTCTGATATCATAATGAAGAATTTGAACAATTAATGCACAGCCAACAATACATTGTGGGTCAAAATTATGATGTAATGATGTAACCTCCTAGAAGTGATGTCACTTGAACTTGTGCTTTCTTTTTACAAGGGTTTTTTGATGAGGGTAACAGGATTGACATGAAATCAGGGGACACCAATAAAAATATTACACATTTTATAGAAACAGTTCATACTATTCATACAGCCAAAAACATTGCTTAACAATGAGACTATATTTTAAATAATTTTTCCTTATTTTTGCAAATTAAAAGTCCTGCTGAAAAAGAAAAATCTTCGTGAGAGACAGGCCTTAAACCTTACCTTTATCAGCATAAATACTATTTAAATTAAAAAAGTAATATTGATGAAAGAATACATAGTATTGTTATGTTTTTAAATTGCTAATTTATTAGTTGTTATATTAAATCTATTTTTGATTAATTAGGATGTAAAAGGCACCAATTTCGTGGAATGACCCATATATATAATTATACTCACTTTTTTTCTTATATCTTTTGTCATTGATCCCAAAACTAGTATTTGACCTTTTCCTCTGTTTCTCTCTCCTGTTATCAAACAGACTCTTCTCATGGATCAGGGCAGATTTCTGGAGATGCAACAGGAGCTGGAGCAACTGGCACTGGTGGCCTCGGTCCTGCTCATCGTCTATAACAGTGCAGGCGAGGCCATTTCTGGACTCCCAGGCCTCATGGAAAGACTGAAGAAAACCATTAAGATTCTGTTAGCGGAGATGCACACTTCGTACGTTTGTAGATTACATTACATTGTGTTTCTAAAGCCTCACACTTCTGTAGACAAAACCATTGTACTTTTCTCTTATAGGTCCTTTAAAGCGGATGAAACATTTGCTGCGGTTGCAGAGAAATTGTGTGTGGAGCTCAGAGGATGCTTGTCTCAGCATGGCTTTTCCCCATTTTCCTCTGACAGAGAGAACACGTTGAAAGGCCAAATTGTAGCTGCAAAGTCTGCGGACAACCCCATACGCAAGGTCATTGGTAAGCGTGTTGGAACCCAAAAAGCAATTGGATTTTATTTAGAAGTGAAGAACTCTAATCTAAAACTCAACTTTTCCTTTCAGACTCCCGAATCCAGACGTACCTTCTTGGCTTCCTGGGGTCAAGCACCCACCGGTGTGCTCTCCCTGGAGGTCTGACACCCATCAGCAAAGAGTTAGAGGAGATTGCCATTAAGCTGGGACGTTTAGTGACCTACAACAAGCTAGTTTACTCTCCGTTCTACCACAAGATCCTCCAAGATATTCTGAAACAAGGCGAAAGTTTAGATGTGTAAACAAAACACCTGAAATGCTTAACCACTATTGTTCCTGGCTTTCACATTCTGTAGCTATGTACGAATTAAAGTGTTTGTAAAATAGCTAATTGACCCCTTAAAGCGCATACGCTAGCACTAACAGATATTTAAGGGTTAAGAGTCCTGACCTCCTCTCATTGCATTCTATTTTAGGGAATATTTATGAATGCATCAAGACATTTGAATTGCCTAAAGCTTGGATTACTTTGATAACTGTTAGAATAGCATACTGAAATGTAATGAGGAAAACCTTGCGAATACTGTTAATGTGTGAAACAAAATGGAAAAAAGAATACTTGCATTTTACAAAAGATTGACTTCCAACAACATTTGAAGTAGTTTCAAACATTTGCTGTTGTAGCCTGATCCCTTCTGTAAAGATGTTATTGAGGGTTCCTGTTGTGAGGAAAAGGATGAACAGTACAGCATTTGACCGGTGCCTTAGTTTGTGAAATGCCACCTACATATTTTTCTCTATACTGCTCATTTTAACATACAGATTACTCCCATGTTGTTCCCATGCTCACGGGACACTTGGAACACCAAGCATGGTCTTTTTAGAGTATTCTTGATTTTTTAAAAACAATGTTTCTATCAACACAGAGCATGTTTTACAGAAGACCGCTTCACCTCAACTGTATTCCCCAGCTGCACATTTCTCTGTTCTGCTCTCATGACCCTCTAAGCGGTGTCTTATTAATGCAGTATTACTAATGATTATTTGAACTAGAATGCTGGCTCCAAATAAAAATGGTTAATGGAGGTGTGAAGAAGCATTGATTGTTTTTACTGGGTTTTTTATCCATTTAATTTGGCATTATATTACATGATATTTAGTTTTTGTTTGTCCAGAATTAATCAACTATCATTAAAGCAAATAAAATTAGTTAATTCTGGAAAACATAATTTTCAGATAGCAAAATAAAAATAATAAAACATAAGAATTGTAATAATTACAAATTATAACTAAAATTGTAATTACATGGTATTTGTTATGCATACAATACATCCGTTATTGTAATAATATATTTAAATGTTTTAATTCTAAAAATATTAATATTTTATATTATATAAAATATAGGCTACTTTATATACAATAAAGTGCTATATTTTAATGTTAAATATAAACTAATATGTTACAATATATTTAGTTTTATCTATGTACATGTTTTAAGTTATGTTTACTAATTACTACATTGTTTTATATTTTATGAAAGCTTTTTTATAAAGTTATCAGTTATTATTGTAAGTTAAATTAAATTTGTTAATTCGTGGCTACAAGTTGCATTACTTTAAGATATATCAATCTGTTTTATTTTACAGTAAAATTATAATTTTACCGAAATAGTTTTTTTTATTTTGCAGTGAAAGTGACATTTCTTCGTTTTTCATATTTTAATAATGTTTATTATTATTATTATTATTATTATTATTAATTATTTGTATTAATATTGATATATAATCACACAATTTTGGCCAAATTGTGAAGCCCTGCAAACAAGAACAGCTCTTTACATTTTTTATACATTTAAATGTATAAGTTCAGTTCGATTTATATGTTAAGATTTTTATGTTATCAATTATTATTATACATTTATTAAATTAGTTAATTAATGGTGACAAGTTACATTGTTTTCAAATATATCAATCTATTTTGTAATTATGTATAAAATAAATAAAATATGTAAATATTATTATATTATATATAACATTTTAAAGCAAAATGTTAGATTTAAATAATTACATTTGTATTTTTATTAAATGTGTTAATTCCGGAACTCAACATTTTCAGCTATTATATGGCAAAATAATAAATTATATAGACAATATAGCAATATTTATGTGTTATATTGTATAACAATGTTTAATTATAATGCAAATATTTATTTGTATAAAATGTACATATTACACATATGACATTTCCATTAGTTTTGTAGTTATTATTATTTTTTTTACCTGTGCTTTGTCCAAAACACCTTCACACGCACTGCATATCCCCACCAGAAGGGGCCACTACACAACAGAACTGTGTCTAAGTTCCGTAGGTATCTCTCGTGTTGTGCGTTGACTCTCCGGCCCTGTCCACGGCAGTACAGCAGCTCAGCAGTTCTGATTCCTTTCTCAAACTCACAGGAAGAAGCGGCGCAAGAGTGTTCTCGATTGAGAGCTCAGCTGAGAGAGCTCCAGCGAGTTGAGCTGACAGAGTTGGTCTCGCCGTCAGGAAACAAACCAGCGGGGCTTAAGCCTCCTCGACATGACGACAAAAACGTCCTCTGACCGAAACGGATATAATTAACTACACGTTGGACCCCGTTTGGTTCCCGTGGATGGCTTAGCAGGCGAGTTATGCGCAGTTGAAAATGAGGGAGCTTGTGTTTTTTCTCCCTCGTCGTCCAGCGAGTGAACAAGATGGCAGCGCGAGCGTGTCGAGCATGTAGTGGGTGCGAATTAAACCCGAACATGTTCACAAAAAACCCGCAGTCCGACCACAGCTGCTGTGTGTGAAGGTAAGGACGATTTTAACTAGTTGTAAATGCATACATACGCTTCTGATAGTTAATAGTGAAGGTATCAAATCAGGCTCGACATCGGAGTTGTGATCGCGAGCTCGTACGCTACTGGAAAAAAGTTGCCACACCAAAAACATGAAAGCAATGTTTCGCTGAGGTTGGTCATGTGTTTTGGTAGCTTTTGAGGTTCTGGGTTTACTAAAAAACAAACGTTTTTTGTCCCTCAACTTTTTATCGTTAAATGTTCGCGAAGAGTTGCTGGTATCCAGCCAAACTCATAATGTTTACCTAAATCCTGCTGTTTAAACGCATGCCTTGTAGCGTTCAAGGTATTATTCGTCACATACTCAATCATACAGAATATAATCAGCAGTGAAATGTAAGTCAGGTCAGGTCCGCTCAATGGACAGTGCAAAATATGTAACACAACACAAGAGAATATAGGTAAAAATAAAGAATACAATGTGCAGGATAGTATACTGTGGACTTAATAAATAATAATATAAGCAGGGATGTGCTAGACGAATGTGCAAACAGGTTGTATGTACAGGGTATATACATAGCAGCAATACGGATGATGAAGAATAGTGAATATCGTACTGGTTATTAAATGGAGTCATGTTGATATTACACCGAGTTTGAGTTTAGGGGCCTGGGGGAAAGTCTCGGTTTTTTCCATCATGCTCCGGAAAGCGATTGCCAGATGGCAGTAAAATGAAGACGTAAATCATTTGCGTTGTTAGTGTTCATCCCTGTTAGTGTGCATATGATTTGTAAGTTTAAAAGTAAGTTTTTCCGTAGAAACTCGCCAGTTGTTGATCTTGTAACTTAAGTTACTATAATCAAGCGACATGTTGCTCAAGCCTCCTGAAATTCTCAGGCCTGGTAAGCGGTTAGCAGCTGACTTCTGCTTTCGTCTGTAACTTGACAGTATGCTGGTAAGACTCAGCAAAAGTTGTATCTAAAAATCTCTTATGCAAGTTGCATTTCCTGCCTACACATTGAAATATAATCTCTCATGCATTTCCTATTGAAGCTTGTTCAGAAAGACGTTTTAAACTGCTCTTTAATATTAGAACGGTGCTTATTTCATGTATGTTTTCGACTGGGAAAGTTTAGTTTTTTCCAGAACTTAATTTAGAGTTTCTACTGTCATGGAAAACCTGGAAATATGACGGAATTTCCAGATCTTGATGTGAATATAGACCCCCCTAGTTATGGTCAGCTGTAAAAGTTTATTTGGTTCAAACTTTTTTTTTTAATATGCAAATGAGTAATACAAAAAAGTTTAGAAATTTTATAAAACATGTATTACGACATAATGAAACGGAGGAACACAAGTTCCTCATTGTTAGAACACATTATATTATAGCAAAATATTTACTTGCTGTATTCAAATATACCTGTTATTTTTAGAATTTATTCAATTTAGTTTATCTACTTGTTTAATTTACGTTGTTTGGTTTTATTTTGTGAAATTATTTCATTATCAGTTTTAAATCAAATTCAACTTAATTACTAGTTAAAAGTTACTTTACATTTAGTAAATAATTTATAAAAACTTGGTGTGTTAATTCTGGAAAACCCTGTTTTCAGATATATTATTATTCCTCATGTTATTGGTTATATTTTTTGTGCATTTTATATATAAAATGTATGTGACTTGAAAATGAATCAAGGTCAAATTATGGAATTTCATTGAACCCCTTGTCAATATGCCAAAGAATACTCCAAAGCAAACACGTATTACAACATAATAAAACAGGACACTGTAAGTTCCTCATTGATATTACTATCACTTTCCATAACTGGGGAAATTTGTGCTTGTCAATTCAGTAAAGTTTACTTCCCAATCATTTCCTGCTGTTAAACTTTTATAGCCCGAGCAGCTGCAGTATCAAACAGGTGTTTTCCCTGTGCCATCTCACCTAACCCCATTAGGTCTTGACATGGGAAAAGGTCAGTCACCACCTGCTTATAGCAGAAGGCAGTGGCGTCTGAAATGGGGCTGAACGATTTTGGAAAATAATCTAATTGTGTTTTTTTACCAATATTGCGATTTAATAATGCATTTTTTTTAAGCTCTTTATATTCTGTATTATTCAACAAAGACAAGCAATAAATCATTGTATAGTGTGCAGTGTTGGGCACGTTACTTTAAAAAAGTAATTCGTTATATTACTAGTTACTTCTCACAAATAGTTACATCATTATAAAATTCACTGTTTTTATTCGTCACATACACAATTATACAGAATATAATCCGCAGTGAAATGTAGGTCAGGTATGCTCCATGGACAGTGCGATTTATATGAAATACAAACACAAGAGAATATAGATAAATATAGGTATGGAAAAAAAATAAGAATAAAAAAACAACCTGTTTTAATAAACAAATTACTAGTTAAAATAAACTAATTACCAGGAAAAGTAAATATTGTTACTTAAAAAAAAGTTCAAATGTCAAATAACTTGGATGCCCCCAATATTAAGTGTGTTAAATTAATAAAACGGTCACTAAATAGATTCAATTGTTATTATAAATCATTATGCTCTAATCTACACAATTTTAATGTTTCTGAAAGACAATGTGAGAGACACCTATCAAATTCAATTGATTATTTTAAATATTATCAACCCTCTATGGACACCTTGGCAATAGAATCTCTGTTGGCTTGTAATTTTTTTAGTTTACTCACCAGACTAATATTAATTATCTGATATACTTTGCGCATTAGTTCTGCCCACTTATAGAGAAATAGGTAGTTCTTAAAAGCTGAAGAATTCTAAAGGAACTCTGTTATTTTGACAGGAAAATACAGCAAAGGATATCGTTTACATATAGCGTGTCAATTATGCATGTATGTAATATCCGCTGACACAAAAACAAGCCTCGGACAACTGCGGACTTGGGAACATAGCGTGCCAACTTGATGCTTCCTCTGAAGACTGCTTAGATGTGTTCCACTTGAATGTCATACATTACTCTTGCGTGTCACGTGAGTGTAATCGCAGCCTCTGCAGTTGAAAAATTAAATTTTGTCATATCGCGATGTTATCGCAAATGCAATTAATCGTTTGAAAACAGTAGAGAGACCTGTAACCCAAAACCTTTGCTGGTGCTTCCTTGCTACTGGGGGATTACACTACTATGGGACAGACCTCATGAAAACACTCCTCCAGATGGGACTGTCCTTTTAAAGCTGTTGAGTCAGTCTCTGGTTGCAAACATAAATGTTGTTTACACAGTCAGGAATATAGACGCATTTCAATTACATGATTTAAACCTGTTGGTATGGTAGTGTGAATGAATGAGGCCTTTTATAACGGCTCTGGGAGTGAAACCCATCAGATGTGCATTCCCATAAAACAATGTGACATGTTTGCACCCCTTTTATGTTTTATAACCTCAATATTTCCCGTTATGAAATCCAACCTAGTGTGCCAGACTGTTAGCAGGCTTATAAGTGAGTGAGAGAGTTAGCATGTGGGTGTGTAAGAGCCACACCTGTCCTCATGTCTGAACTTGTGCCATATGTTGTGCCAGCATAAGTAGTCTGTCTCCCACGAAACTAAGACGGCTAATCCTCATTGGTCACTTGTCTGTCTGAATCTGCTAATATGATATCACTGGTTTTATTGCACACTGAACGATTAATCAAAACTAAAACCAGAATCGCTATTTGGCTTATTAATCGACGTGCAAAGGCTGAGATGTATTTAAACAAACATATGTGCATATATGAGTGAAACGTGATACTGTGTTAATTTACACATGTAACAGTATTTAGTGTCATAGTTCAGAATTACTACTTTACACAATCTGTATTTCTGCAATCGCTGCAGTTGCTTTGTTATAACATTCATTTGAAACGCAATACTCTCCAAACATTTCTTAATTCTTTCTCAATTGAATGAAGAAATTAAATGAAGAAATTAAGGCATGAATATTATTGTAATATGACAGTTTTATAGTAAAATAAATTAATATAATTTTACTTAATTTATTTTGCAGTAATTTATTAAAATGTCTTATTTTTACATATTTGAATCATTAAAGGAAAATAATATTCATGCCTTCATTTAAAACGAAAAAATTAAGACTTTTTACAAATTTGACAGTTTTACAGCAAAATATATTCGAATTTAATAATTTTACTTAAATACATTTAAATACATTTTGTAGTAATGTAGTAAAATGTCCAAATCATGCAGCCCCATGGCACACTTTAGGGCTGTGACGGTGGCAGAGGCAGATTTTTACCACCGCGATGGTAATGGACCAACTACTGCCATTGGCACGGTGTTGTTATATATATATATATATATATATATATATATATATATATATATATACATACATACATACATAGTTAATTCTGAAATTCAAAAATAAATAAATGAGGCTCAATCATCTTAACAAACGTCAGTGTTTATTTTAGCACTTACGTCAGTGAACACTCAGCCTGCAAAACACTAGGGATGCAACGATTATAGATTTTGTTGGTACGATTATAGTCTGAGGAATAATCACGGTTTCACGATTATCATGCATTTATTAATTTCACAACATAAAATCACATAAACACACTTTAGATATTAAAGTGTTATTTATTGCTGCCTTTTGAAACAGAAATAACACAGTAACCAATAATACAGCACAAAATAATAATACTAAAGAAAAAAAAGTCCATCTCTCCTATTGAAATTAAAAAAGGTGACTGCTGCTCTGTAAACATCAGTCAGTATTTCCCTTTTGAAAATAACAAATGGAAATAGATCACAAATGTATTTGGTGTTTTAATTTTGTATATTCTTTCTAAATTTATTTTGGACCTGAGGTACAGAACTTGGAAAGATGGTGACTTTTTTTTCTTGCTTATGAATAATACCATAACAAGGATCACAATGTTAATTAAGTATTATTAATATAAGACTAATAACTTTATTTATCCCACAGAGAACACTTACTAATGAGGGGAATAAACTAAACTATTATTGAAATCAACTGTCATCCATACTTAGTCATTTTAATAATCTTTATTCATCCGATTTTACATATGGCCTGAGAAAATCATGTTATTTTGGTTTGTGAGATCGTGCCACCCACACAAACATTTAGGAGAACAGAAATGCTGCCCAGCGACTTTCATTAATAAAATAGCTTAGATACTGGATCACTACATGATATTAATCAGCAAAGAGGTGGTACAATGACTGCTTAAATAACTCATCTCAAATCTTCATCGTTTGGTTTGTAGTGACGTGCAGATGCAGGTAGACTAATTCACACACGCAGCTGTCTCCTCTCTCTCACTCTCTCTGTCTGAAGCGGGCAGAATGTTAGAGATAGAGATCAAGTGATCCTTGCCTTCATGTCGTGCATTAAAATAGTTTATTTGACAACGAGAACAGGTTGGCTAGCCGTGCATTATCCCTTAAGTATAGGGTACTCTTTAACAGCAATTTTTACGCAATTTTTAAATGAAGCCCTGGTCATTCTTGGCGTACCTAAGATGTAGTATTTGGTTTCCCAACAAGGTCCATCGCTCATCACGAAATAAATACGCTGAATGCATAATGACCTGTATTTTCTTTCACTCAAACCTGCCAATCTAAAGGTAACGCCGTGCATGGCGTTTGAGGTCATTTGTGAATTAGCATAGATTTATAGTCTAAATAAAACAATTTGCAACTGTTACTGTTATTACACTTGTTTACAAAACTTTGTATTATGCTTTTTATAGAGTGTGTGATGTCACGTACGCTACCGCCGGGGACAATACGCAACCGACCACCGCCGGTGACGTGGTTGTAATGGCCACCGTCACAGCCGTAGCACACTTACAATGCTTTTGGAGTTTTATACATTTTCCCTTCAGGCGTTAGTGAGATCTTCTTTTTTTATTTTTTTGGCCTGTTTTTCATGTAATTCATTCAACAAACCGTCTTGCTTATTTTGAGGCTCTCATAACAGCATAAGGCTTTGTTTTGATTATTGTGACTGTTTAAAAATGTAAACAGCATCTTTGAAATGGTTAACATAGGCTAACGCTTTTCTTCCCCTCTGTTCTTTATAGGTATGGCCGCACAGGTTACGGTCTGCCCACCACATGTTTATCAACCCCAGACAAGTGCCTTTTGCAGAGCGAAGAACATCGATCCCAGCAGCTGTGTTTACCATGAGAAGATCCCTCGCACTTATGTCGTCGGTGTGAATCTAGGCATTGCGCACCCTACGGATATTATACCTTTATCGAGAATTGAAGCTTTTACTAGCGAGAAACCCTGCCTTGCATGGCACGTCTCGAAACAGACTGATACAGCTCCACAGGAGCTCCTCGGAAGGGCTTCCTTGCCATACAAAGGTGTGGCATCGGAGGGCGACCTTCAGTATTTCTCCAGAGCGGCCACGGCAGTTGAAGTAGAAAGTGGAGACAGTGGCCAAAACAGCCAAAGTAGTAGTAGAAGTAGTGGCGGTGATTCAGAAGGGGGCGAGAAAATCGAGAGGAACGGTGGTTTGAATTTGTACGACGTAACCCAAAGATGTGGGTTTAAATGCAAAGGTGAGGATATTGAGAACGGCAAGAGCATCATGCAGATAGTAGAGGAGCATTCGACTCTACCTGCCATGCTGCAAACAAACGTTGGGAGCACGACCGCAGTAGGCGTGGCTCCGCCCGAACAGAATGCTACCAGGACAGGAGCCGTGAGTGGGACAGGTGACGGCGAGTATCAGTTGGTCCAACACGAAGTGCTGTGCTCCATGAAGCACACCTACGAAGTGTTGGAGTTTTTGGGACGTGGTACGTTCGGTCAGGTGGTCAAATGTTGGAAGAGAGGCACCAATGAGATCGTGGCGGTGAAGATACTGAAGAACCATCCGTCGTACGCCCGCCAGGGCCAGATCGAGGTGAGCATCCTGGCCCGACTGAGCGGGGAGAAGGCCGAGGAGCACAACCTTGTGAGGGCTTTCGAGTGCTTCCAGCACAGAAGCCACACCTGTCTGGTGTTTGAGATGTTGGAGCAGAACCTGTACGACTTCCTGAAGCAGAACAAGTTCAGTCCGTTGCCGCTGAAGGTGATTAGGCCCATTCTGCAACAGGTGGCCACGGCACTGAAGAAGCTCAAGAGCTTGGGCCTGATCCACGCCGATCTTAAACCGGAGAACATTATGCTGGTAGATCCCGTGAGGCAGCCCTTCCGTGTGAAAGTGATTGACTTTGGCTCTGCCAGCCACGTCTCCAAAGCGGTGTGTTCGCCTTACCTGCAGTCTCGCTACTACAGGTGAGCTGTGCTTTATTTTTTAGTTTCCTTTAGTCGGCTGACTACCGTTTGTCATGTCTGTGTTTAAGCATAAATAGACTTTTGAAATTTGTGGCATATATAAATATATAATTTGTGGTGTTCATTTGGTGGAAGTTGAACTGAGGAAGGTTTACTTAAGCGGCGCTTCCTGTCAGGACAATTATGTAATTCTGTCTAGAGCTTTTGTCAAAGTTTTATGGTAAGCACTTTTTGTAACCACCATGGAACTATACCCATACTAACTTTATGTAACTCCAAAAAAACATGACGCACTAAGTTTTCGACTAGTTTGGTTCCCTCGCATCTGCTTTTTTATCTAATGGGGTCAGTTCAGTCCGTGATGGCTGTACTTTGTGTCTCTATGTGGTTGGCAGTTTTTTAGGAAGAATGTGGTTTGATGATGTGGAAGAACATGGAAACGGTCTTAAATTAGAACATTCCAGATGTTTGTGTTTTAAGTTCTGTCAAACTTAATGAGTATTTTTTTAACCCCAAAATGTCCTTCCATGCTTTCTGTCTATATTGTAGTAAATGGATAATTCAGCCAAAAATGAAAACTCAACCTCATGTTGTTCTAAAGATATATGACTTTCTTGCTTTTTCAGAACACACAATGCGTACATTGCACACAATGCATACAATGAAATACATTATGCATTATTATGCTTTCAAAAAGTTTGGAGTCCGTAAGAATTATTTTTTTTGATTCAGCAAGGATGTATTAAATTATCAAAAGTGGCAGTAAATACATTTATAATGTTACACAGAATTTCTATTTGAAATGAATGCTGTTCCTATGAGCTTCCTTTTTGTCAAAGAATCTGAAGAAAATGTATCACAGGTGGCTCAGGTTTGGAACAGGGTGTGGTTGAGTAAATTGTTATTTTATTTTTGGGTGAACTGTCCCTTTTTTGGGAAGTAATTTTTGCCACTGAAAAGGCATACGAATATGTTTAGAAAATAATGTGACATTGCGGTGCGTAGTACAGTCTGTCTCTGTAAATGTGCTTGGTTTGTGTAGAAGCTATCAGCGAACAAGATAAAGAGGAACTCGGCGCTAGTTTAAATAGGCCATTTGAGCTCTTTGTACTTTGGCACAGCCGCAGTTTGATGCCTGACACTGTATGAACTCGCGTCATGGCCCATGCAGGTGGCACATGTGAATGCTTCGCTTTGCATGGGAATGAGATGCACTGACGAACGTGTCTGTTGGTAGTGCTGTCTTTGCACTCAAACGAAGTGTGATAACACAGAGGTTTTTATAGAAGGTTATGAATAATCATTCACTCTCGCTTGTTTTTCCCTTTTTCTGGGAATTTGTTCATGACTCTTTGCATAGTGTTCATGTTAAATCATTACATAAGTACGGAGTAATTTTAACGAACAGCATGTACTTAATTTGAGTGTTTTGTAATTGTGCATTGTTTGCTATTGTAAGTAATTAGTCACAACAAGTAATGTTTTTTTTTACATTATCGTTGTAATATAAAGTGTTACGTCATCCCCTTCTATTTATTTATAAAGTGCACATGTTGTTCTATAAACAAACATAAGTGCTAATGGTTAACTCGATTAGTTTTCAAGTATTTTGTTAAACCTAATATTTTTAGTTATCAAATTTGAAGGATTCTCATATAATAGGCTATGTCTTTGCATGTCAGATATTGCTTTTGTTTTCATAAGCTCCATGGTGTGGCCTATATCTGTAGCGTTTGCATCCCGAAGTGGTGGAAAAGGGTAGAGTGTGATTCTGTTTTCCATTTGTCCCTTGTTTCTGTCGGCATGATCGATGTCGTAAGAATCCATAGCTTGTTTCCAGCACAGATCTGGCTCACCTAAATGTAGGGCGGATATCGTTGTTCATAGACGTTGTGGTATGTGAGGTTGTAATGACAAGCATTTATTTTTGTACGTTGAGAACGTACCCATGTCTCAGGAAGTGAAATGTTGCAGGTGTTGTCAAACAGCAGAGCTGTTTTTATATTTCAAACTGTTTTAGAACTGGTGTCTGTTTGTGAAACATTTTCTAATTTTTATGCATAGAAGAGTGACATTTTGAGTAAACCTTATAATAATTTAGGCTAATCTTTTGTACAGCGATTCGGTACTTATGTTTTCAGTTCAGTAACACAGAAGGATATTTTTGCATTCCCATTAAACTGTTTAAACTGTTTTGGTTTATAATTTAAGCTTAATTTTCACCCCAATCAAGTGATATTGTGTAGAAGTTAATGAAAAAATGTCAGTGTGTTTAGACAAATTTGTCACTGAATATTAATGATGATTTAAAAAAAAATTATTTTTTTTTTTTGTTAATAGCGGAGCCAAAATTCAAGTGTTCATTTAGCCAAAAAGCATTTAGCTGAAACAAAAAATGTTGCTAATTAAATTTGTGTGTGCTGTGATATTTCAGCCGAACAAATTTGACACGCACCATTTTTGCTAGGAAAGTGCATTCATGCTTTTGACATGTTTGTTGTTGCTTATCCACATTAGCCGTGTTTCCATTACCTTTTAAATTGGATGAAATGCACATAATGGAAACGCATACATTTTGCGAAAACTTCCATATTTTGCAAAACACTTTTTACGTTCACATGAGGTGTTTTTCAGGCGATTCAAAAAGGAATTAGGCTTGCCGCGATAGACGGTGATGACGGTTATACCGGTGTTAAGCCGCAACACCGTTACGTCACTTGCCCACCGTGGCGCCATCAATCACCTTCGTTTTATAGTAATACAAATAATTTTGTTCAGTTAGAGGACACTACAATTAAAACTGAACGCTGCTGCTCAATGCAGTGCACCGAACGAACGACAGCCGTGCATCACAGCAGTCTAGGTCTGCATTGCCGCTGCTGTCCCGACCAGATTTCGCCGCGTGATAAATTTCCCGAATACAACGCGGTAACGGTCGGTAACTCTGGTGCAATTTGAACGGGAGCAGGCAGTCTAACATTATCCCGTTCACGACGTCCTTTCAGAACAGCATATCTGCGCTTTATTCTTATCGAGCTCCGGTACAGCCTGCACTCGGACTGTTATGCACGCGCTGCACTCATGTACCAGTGCTTTGTTTTCTTTGCGGGGTCTGAGCATAGCATGTGTAACGATGCAGATATAATATACAGCTCTCAAACAAACAGAACTGATCGCGACCACTCTAGTCAATGTGTTTTTATAGCAGGCAGGCGCGCCACTGCATGATTCAGAAGTGGCTCTATGTGCTGCTTCACAAAAGATACACACCTACATCTCCTTTGATTAATAATAATGGTTAGTGAGGTGGCTGTGATATACGTAAACCTACAACACCCATCACCATGACTTATCGTGAGAGGAAAAAATACGTTTTAGTTGCATAACGTTGGTTAATGGAAAGCTGTCATTTTCCACAATAGTTTTTAATTGACATTTATAATTATAAATAATTATAATTATATATATATATAATTATATAATATATAATAATTATATTATTATTTTGTTCAAATCAGTAATGGAAATGCAGCTATTGTGTGCATGAAATAAGCAGGAAAAAAACATTATCAGAGAATTGCTAATTTAAAGTCACTGTTTGGCCCTCCAAAATAATTTTGTCCGAAATCGAACCGTTTGGTCACATTGGAAATTGATTTCCAAAATTTTGGTGCATCACTACTTGAAAATGTTGCAGGAAAGGATAACAGGTGTTAATAGCGTTATCCCTAGTTGTAAGTCTGGTAATGTATTAGTGGCCCTTTGTTAAAATAACCACTGTGGCCTGTTAATAATTCACTGTGTTGCTTAGGTCAGTGTGTGTTGAGTTCCACGTAAAGTGAGGTGCCTGCTTCGGTTTCAAGTTGCTACAGGAAAGGGTCATGCGGTGCCATGGTTTTTTTATGGCCTCCTGAAGTGACTCATCCTGTTGTTTCCTTGACACGCATGCTGCCTTTGTTTGGCTGAATCATAGGATTCTTTCTTCTCAACTCAAAAGTAGTTTGAAGTATCCAATAGCGGCCACTAGGGCTGTCAAATTGGCAAAAAAATTGAATTCGCATTTTATACTAAAATATTATCAAAATTTGAATTTAAAAGGCATAAATTCAGTTAGGAAAAAAAAAAGCTTTTGGCTTCTCTCCTAAGGCCACAAGAAGGTGCATCGAGCTAAATATTACCAAATGCACGTTTCTTCAAAGTAGGGCTGGGCAATATAAGCAAAAATTCATATCTCAGTATTTTTTGGCTGATTTGCGGTATACGGTACATATCTCTGTTTTTTATATTTGGATTAAACAAATAAAGTTAATGTAACCATGTAGGCATATATAATGTGCAAAAAAGGGTTAAAATCACATTACATTCTAACATTGTAACATTGCAATCTAAAATAAAAAATAATGCTTTCAACGCAAAGTTAAATTTCCTAAACTAAAAAAGAAAAAAGCACAGACTATGCTAATTGAGTAAAAAGGCTATTTTGATTACCCTTATTACAGTCACTTTACAGTTAGTGCTATCATACAAATACACTTACTTGTAGGTTTAAAACGTCCAACTACAAGCATTTCAGCAAAATGTATATTTTAGTCAGAGTTATTGTGCTCTGTCTGTTTGGCGTGCGGCGGCGCACTTTCAGAACCAAGTCTGTGGAGTTTAGAGGAGAATCTCAAAGCAGAAGCTTGTGCACTTCTGGCAGGAAAATGGAAATATTTCCATGGCTTTCTTAAATTGACCAATGGAGAATATACCTGTGAAATGTAAGTAATGTGTTTAGGAAAAGAGCACATAGCTCAAACAACACGTCTCTGTCAGCCGCACATGCAGCCTTTCTGTCAGCCGCTTTAAACTCAAAGATTTATCATTGCTGATGCACCTAATTTATTAACATTTAATCAAATGATCAGAAGGTTCATGTTCACGCTATTAATATGCACTTTAGCTAGCAAGCTAGTTTCTTAATCTAGTAATTACATGTTTTTTTTAAGATGAACTTACTTTCATTTTACGTGGCTTTGGGCTCTCTTGTCAGAGACGCGAGTGCAACGATGATAGATGTTCCTCTAGAAAAGGACACCTAAAATTCGCCTAAAGCATTTTGCATTCAAATGTGGATTTTTATTTTAAATTTGACGAATATTCTAAATTCAAAATTGTTTTTTTTGACAGCCCTAGCGGCCACTTAAATGTCCATCCTTTCCATGTCAAAATAAATTTTTCATATTCTGGTTAGCTTAATTTTTCCTCAGTTTATGGGAGATTGTTGAAAATCCTAACCTGGAGAAGGCAATGCACTTTTGTGATGCTCAGAGAAAGCCCTTAAGTTGATTTTAGTCTGCTTTTAGTGACCCGATACAGTTGATGAAGCCACTTTAAGTGACAAAAATTAATTTATAGTGTTGCAAAATTGATTGTACTTAAATTAGCTCCAGATTTCCCCATTTTTGAAAAAGGCTATTTAATCACCAGAAGGATAATGGTATCAGAACATTGGAAACCGTGTTAAAACCTAGGAAAACTGATATACATAGGGCAGTTGTATAACAAGCCGCTTGCATTAACAGAAGGCTGAGTGACAGCACCCGAGTCTGGCTGGCCTCAATGGATTGTGTGTGCTGTTCAAATAACCAGCAGTCTGTACTCCGAGTCCTGCACTATAAACCGTAAAGTTGGGCTGGTGAGAGAGGCCCTCCATGTGGTTTCAGGGTCCTTGGCTTTGCTGAATTAGCATAATTTTGGAATGCTAATTTAGTGCCTGTTTTTATATGGAAAGGGAAACATTTTTGTACTGCTTGTAAATGTCAACTTGTTTTTCCTAGATTTGCTGCCTTCAGATTTTTGGTTTCAAGATAAACAAAACTGTGCCTAATTTTAGCCATTTTTGCGGTATTTCATATCCTGTAATGTGCATCTTAGTAGTTTACTTCATATCTAGAGAAGTGTGAAAGACATTGGCCTTGTTTTAAAATGCAGACACTATAATGTCTGTGCATGCACGCCCATTGAAACCAAATGACAGGTTTTGCCACCAGCCTATAATAAGCATTATGCAACACTTTCTTTTATGCAATGTTATTTAGTTTTTTGTGTTTTGTCTCCCTTATTGGTCATAAAGTTTAAAATCCTTACACTGACATTCGTTTCTCATTTATTTGGTTCCACAGTATTTGCTGATTTTTATTTGATTTAAACAGTGCTTGATGCAGAATTGCCGCTGATATGAAAGTCAAAGTAAAACGCGCATGGCGCTTACAGAGTATTGTTTTCCCACTTCGTTTCCTTGAAGCCAAACTGTAAATAAGGCTAATGGTTCGCAAACAATGCACAACCAAGTGCAACCTCCTGCGCAGCATCTAAAAGCATAAGTGGGCCAATGTAGCATCGCTAGCAGCAGCAGTTGTGATTTTGTTTTTCACGTAAGACTACATTCTACATGCATCCATGTGTATAATAAATCTTGACCGAGACACGGGTTCATCTTCGGCCTGAGGAATGACTGCAAGTATGAACGTCTGCTTTCTGTCGGCGTGTTTTAGATCATGTGAATGCCTGGCCCCCATTTGGAACGGACTTGCACTCGCTTCAGATGAAGAAGACCTAATTGGCCAGATTCCTGGACTAATGAGCAGCCTGAAGGGTTCGGTGGTATGATGCACTTGGAAAGAGAGCACACATCTAGTTGTTTGTGTATTCCTGGCCCTTTGATGCAGCATTCGAATCGTGCATCACAAACACCTCATGGCGTTAGTGAGCGGGTCAGGCTTTGCTGACTAGGTTTCAAATGCTATTTGACCTCTTACCAGATGGTAGTTACTGAATCCTAACATGTCCGTCATGAATAGAGGCACCATGTTTTCATCCTTAGTGTTCATTCAGGATGTGTAATCACATGATGGTCTGATCTTGGCCCTTTCACATGACTGACTTTATCGTAGCCACGTGACAAGCACTGCCAGTAGCATCACTTTAGTATATAAGGTATATTTAGCTGTGTGCACATAGTGATGCATCATGCAAATTGTACATCGTTGGTTGTGATTTGGTCAGCAGTAAATGGAAATTGAAATCAGACCGAGAAGGTTTATAAGTAGTGGTTGCCAGCTGTGTTTTAAACCCCTGGAATCAGTTTCTGCACTTTGATCCATTTGTCAGATCATCTTGATATGTCGTGGTCTATATATCATCCACTTGAGGATGAAACCTGATCGCACGCCGCTTCCTGTAACTGCTTACCGTTGCTTTGAATTGGGACAGGGTAGGTTACTGGTGTGAAGCCCTATACCTTCCTTGGAACCTGAAGTTTGTTTTACATGCCATCTGGTACGAGGTTCCCATTTCATCTGTAGAAGCTCTTGGTTCGCTTCACAAACTTCAGAGCTTACGGCATCAAAAGTTTTTATGTGTGCGATTGCAGTCTCATATCACCTTAGTCACTTCTAGATCCTGTCTTACTCAAAACCTTCACATGAATGGCAGTTTTTTTTCTTTAGGAGTAAGCTAAAAGAGCATACTGAATCTGTGCCTGCAGAATTCCACACAGTTCAGTGGATTTGTATAAATTCTATAAACGCTTTGTTCGTTACACATTCTCTTCTTGAAAATTTGACTAATTTGAATTTGCTCTCAAATATTAAAGGGGCCATATGATGCAATTTCATGTTTTCCTTTTTTAGTGTGTTATGTAGCTGTTTGCTTATGTATAATATCTGAAGAGTTACAAAGCTCAATGTCTCCCACAAAAGGATTTATTCTACCTAAAAGAGAAGACTGATCTAGACCATGCTAAATATTATATATTAATATATTATATTTGAAAGCTGAAGCTCATGATTATGGCAAGAGGCGTTACATTTCCAAAGCGCTTGTGGTTTTAGGCCAATCACAATGCACTGTGTCAGTTGGCCAATCAGAGCAGACTGTACTTGTCAGAAGGAGGGGCTTTGTAGAATACAACGTGTTTGAGAGAGGTGGGGCATAGAGGAACTACAATGATGTAGAGCATTTGAAAAATAATGTTTTTTGAACATTAAAGCATGTCAGCATATTCTGTTACACCAAATACACAAGATAATGATCTTTAAAATAGCATTATATGACCCCTTTAATCAGAGTGCAGCACTCTTTGTTTAACACCAAGTTAAAATTGCATTGGAATCAAGACAGAATGGAAAAAAACTGCAGCTTGTCAGCTGAATCATTAGATGTTAAGCAGTTAGAAGCCTTTAATGCAGCTTCACTCCTCAACTCAATCTTCTCATGAACATCTAAACCAAATCAATGCCTAATAATATATCTTTTCATGCTGTTGCTTCCTGAGATCATCAGGCCTTTATAGAAGATTATTTTCAGCTCCGTCTAATGTACATTGCTTCCATTGAATCCGGCCAGACTGTCTGCATTTCTCAGCATTTCCGATGGGAATTAAAATGATGCAGCGTTGAAAAGGCTTTGTTTATTGCTCTGGTGCCTCTGCCTCATAACGCTCCATACAAACAACAATTCCATCTCTAAAGAGCTTGAAGAAACGGAGCTTAATTAGAATTTTTTGTAGAACCTGGTTTGTTTACCTGGCAAAATAATTGGTTGATCTACCTGAATCAATTTGTATATTCATATAATGGAGATGCTGTTATAGCTTTTTTAACATAACATTTTTATTTAATAATTTTAATATTTTCCTTTTAATTTTTGAAATGTCTTAGTTATTTCATTTCAGTTGCAACTATTTTAGTACAAATTCAAATTAAACTATATTGGCTATGCACAAACACACACACATTCTTCTATTCTTATCTTTTAGTTATTTTTAAGAACAATTAATAAAAAACAGTGATTTCTTATTTAATTTATATCAATATTTCACACCTGTTCATCATGATTCATGAGCATACATTTTTATTGTCCACGATCAAAAATCATCATATCGCACACATTACATAAAAATGTATTGTCCACGATCTGCTTTTGAAGAAATATCATAGTATCTTGCTACAGCACACATTCTTTCAGTTGCAATTCTAGCGCCTCCGTCTCTATATAGTGTGCAACACGACATACAGCGGTAGGGTTACTCTGACAGGACACTGCACTTATTCGCCATCGCAAAAGTGCATTATTTGCCTAAGCCTTGCCGGTTAAACATTTCATTCATGCGCTGATCTGACGTCCGCTTTTTCTGAGCGCATACACCAGAAGCGCGCGCACTAAAACCCTGTCAAACAGCGACCAAAGAAGTTTGAAAACCACTGCACTAGAGCATCCCTTCATTCAGACACAGTGGAAGATCTGATGAGAATCAGTGTAGAGGGGCAAGTCTGGAAGATGTTGATGCTAGAGAGAGTGTGGCCAGCTGGTTTAGCCAAGGCCAAAGAAGGCCAAACTACAGGAGTTGGCCATCCGAGGGGCATGTGACTGCAATGGAGGATAGTCAATAAGACATTGAGCCATGAGATGTTCAGTTTGACGCCCTTAAAACACTTAATTTAGATTTTCTTTTTATTTAATTTATCTTGAGATGTTTTAAGTTTAAATCTCAGCTCAGTGAAGCACTTTAAGCACCAACACTTTTTCAGTAAATTACCTTTCTTGTAGAATTCTGCTTCAAATAAAGAACTGTATGTTGACCAGATTGTTAGTTAATCATTTACTAGTCAATATTGCCTATATGAAAATTTGGGTGCACCTAACTTTTGCACCTAAGAAAAAAAGTTAGGCACACCAGTGCAACCATGGCAAAAAGTTAGTCTAGAGCCCTGCCCTCACGGAAAAGTTTTGGATGACTTGTAGGGGGAAGTCCAAATAACTGCTCTCTGCTGTAGGAGATTAGATAAGCTGTGTTTGGGTGGGATTTGTGTACCGAGATCTCTCTGACTGGACTCTGAGCAGGAGGGGCAGAAAAAACCCTGTGACCCATGTCTTCTCGTTCACAGAAGCTGCTGTTAATGAAAGGCTTTAACACCGTTTCGCTCCTGGCAGGCGCGTGTGGATCATCATCTGCAACTACGTGTTCATATTCGGCTCTCTCCGGGCGGTTGACTGCGCGCCAGAGAGAGTATAATGTCCTCGCCCCTTTTGTGAGCAACACAAGATGTTTAAAACGCTGTGGTTAGGCTGGGATGATCAGCTGAGGGTGGATTTCTGAAACTCCCACACCCTCGCTCGCTGACGGTTTGCAATGAGAGACTGCTGACAGTGGTTTTGACACAGCTGATCTCCCTAATCTCACGTCCCCTGACATGTTCTGCTGCTTTTCTGGGTCTTTTTTTTTTACATCCCCGGGCTGAAATCCCATCCTGATCGTCGCGCTTTCTAGACGACGTGCCTTACGCTTGTTTTCTGAACAGCTGCAGAGCTCCGTTAACCTTCAGAGAGGTTATTGTGTGGTCAGGGCTTGTCGTCCCAGTAGCCGCTTTAGACTGCGGCCGCTCTAGGCTTTCCGGCTGCAGCTTGAACCAGATGACCCAAACCCCCCTCCTTCCCATCCTGTCGACCTCACAGGAAATAACTGATGCTGGACAGGGGTTCAAATTTAGCATGGCTTTGCTTGACAAACACTGACTTATTGGTTCGTGCTCACTCAGAAAATGGCCCTCTAGCATGTGGCCACCATTAGCACTGCTGGTAAATTCCACCTTTTAATCTTTATTTTGGTCTTTAAAACATTACCTTGGTGGAATCAGGTTGCACGACAGAGAACAGTGGATACACAATACCTCCCTTTGAAAACACTTTTGGTAAAGTTGATGCAGTAATGGTGAATATTCTCATGTTTCAGTTGTTTTCATTTTCATGTAATTTTTGCTTTAAATGTCTTTATGATATCAATTTTATGGTTGGTACCGAAACCCAGTACCAATAAGGCACCGGTGCCTATGTAAACGGTATGTACTAGAACCGAATCGGAACGCAGATTTCGGTGCCATGCCTAAGCGATCGGTTGAAATATTTGTCCTTTGTTTCTCCGAAACGGATGTAAGAAGCATCATCACCGGCACCGCCAGTGAAAAGTAATTTCCCTATCTGAGAAAATGCACATGAACTCAATTCGGAAAGCTCTAATAATAATATAAGTCCAACAAATATTTGTAGTAACAAAATTAATAATAATAAAGTCGCCGTCTTTATTCTTAAAACAGAAAATTATATTAATAATAACAAAATAATATTAATCTCTATAACTTATGGAATTATGGAACAGTCTTTGTCATCGTTTGTAACCCATTCTTTGTACAATAAATTATTAAAAGAATAACAACCTGAGCAAGCTGCAGAAACAACAAGCCGAGCTCAACATGCCCTGTGCTTTGTTCTGGTGAGTTGTGCTAAACTTCGATTCCTATTTCTTTAGACATTGTTTTTTCGGGTCACAGTCCGTGGATAAAAACGCACTTGTCCAAACGCAACTTGTTGAAAAATGTGTTCGTTGAAACGCATCGTTTGTAACAGAAAATTAGGATGCCATTAATATTATTTAACGATTAATTAGACTGCATTTATAATAACAACCTTTTTAATGTGCAACATAAAGAGTTTTTTTTTTTTTTCTGATTTGGGTTTTTTAAAGTGCAACATAACTGTCCGTTAGAATAATTTTCTTCCTGACCCGACCGTTCCCGCTAAATATAGATCTCATTTCCAGAATCTCACATTTAATCTCCCACTACTGAAAGAGAGAGATAACAAATAAAAATGTAGTCTGCACAAAATTGATTTTATTGTAGGTTATTTATTTTATTCTTGTCCACAATCAAATTATATTTAAATTTTGTTGTCAACACAATAAAAAGTGTCGCAGAGAGAAAAATAATAATAATAATGTAGGCCAGTTTGGAAAAAAACAAACAAATAGTATGTTATTTTTTTCGTCTAGTCAAAATAAACAATTGGTTTAATCTTTTGCTATCAACACAGTAAGAAAAGTGTCACAGAAAAAAAGACATGTCATTTAAATGTATTTGCAAAATATGAACAATACCGTTGGCTTAGCTCATTTGGCGGATCCTCTTCCTCCAGTGAAATACATTCGTGTCAAGATTATTATAGTTTTGAATTTTTAAATTTGTTTTTATTTTAATATTACTTTCAAATTCTCTATAAATACTTCAAATACTCTATAAATTTCAGGTTCGCTTTTATTTTTTAATAACTTGGTTCATTTTATTTTAGTTTTTATTTTGTGAACGGTTTTCTACCCTATACAGGTTATTTTCCGTTTTTATTCTAGTTTTAGTAATTAAAGTTTAGCCAAATTAAAATAACACTTCCAGAGAACAGACCAAAAAGCTATTTGATGCAAACCACTAGCGACACAAAATTAAAGCATGCTGAGATTGATTAGAAAATTATTTATTTTTGATTATTTGATTATTTAAGTTTTTCATAGTTTCCTAAATGCCATTATTTTCGTCAAATACATTTCTTAATACAACATATTTCACAGTTTAAACATGTTTACAACATTTATTATATTTAAACTCGTTTAACACGCATTTTAGAAGTACAAATAAAACATTTCGGAAAAATACCGATGCGGCTTGTTTAGGTGACTTGATTTGCTTTGCATAAAATAAAAAAATGGTTTACTCTTTTATAGATTAAATGAAACAAACCTATATTTGACCAAAAAAATAATAAGCCAGTGGCACTGGAAACTGCTCTCACCAGAAGAGAAGGCAAAATATCTGCGTGCACTCAATGCAAACTCTGGGTTGTTATGACTGTCCCATAGGAGCTGGGTTACACAAAAGCTACCCAAACATTAAAAACAAATTTACGTGTATATGTGCACACTGGTGTAAAAGCAACTGATGGAAGCTGGTAATCACTTAAGTGGGTCAACCAAGTGTTTGCGCGAATGATCCGTTACCTATCCATCCTCTGATGCCGGATTGGTCACCCCGCTTTATTACACAAATTAAACACTGTATATGATAAAGGCTAAATATTTAGTATTCCACTTGGCTAAAACACAACAAAACATTATTTTGGATGTATGTAGGTCTATTTAATAAATAACATTACACTTGTTTTATCTCCCCTGCGTTTTCATTTCTCACACACATACATTAGGCTATAATCTTACCTTTC
This sequence comes from Gymnocypris eckloni scoliostomus, assembly GCA_027564155.1. NCBI lineage: Eukaryota > Metazoa > Chordata > Actinopteri > Cypriniformes > Cyprinidae > Gymnocypris > Gymnocypris eckloni. The sequence goes on from CM050434.1 coordinate 12,073,282, forward strand.
AGAAGCGTGTGTCTGGCTTTAAAACTCATCAGACATCACTAGCAGCAAAAGGAATTCATGTCTGGATAGTTTTATTCGTTTTGATGACATTTATGAATGTACATTATGATGTTTTGCATATAGAGTAGCCTATTGATGACGCGCAGTTGGGGAGCGGCGCAGGAGCGGCATTACTATGAAGCAAAGTGAATTTACATTTAGAATAACTAAGGGGTGATAACGAATGCCCAAAAGATAAACTAAAAATATCTGTCCCTTTTGCCGCGCTGACTGTGCTGCCTAGTTCGCCTATATGCATGCGCCAGCCCTGCTCAATGACCGTCTGCCTGTTCTGTGCGCAATAAAATACATGCCGCAGAAGCACTGGTCCGTGCCTGCAGCGCGTAAGCGTTAAGAGGGAATAAAGCGCAGAAATGCTGTTCTGAAAGGACGTCAGGAACGGGATATTGTTAGACCACCCGCTCCCGTTCAAATTACACCAGAGTGACCGACCGCTACCGTGTTTTATTTGGAAATTTAATCCCGCGTTGCAAGAAATCTGGTCGGTCCCGCGGAATGCAGACCTATAGCTTCCTCTTGCAAATACCTTGCAAAAACAGTGCGGTGACAACGGTGATGACCTCTACACCGCGGTCGGCATCTCATTACCGCGGTAATGCGGTTATCGTCACAGCCCTACATTTATCACCATTAACGTGTTGCCAGGGACGTTTGTATTTTGATTTAATAACATATCACCATTTCGACATTTAATCAATAACTCATGTTCTCAAATATTTTTATGCGTGAAGTTGAGTGAAACTAGAAATAACGAGAATAACGTCACACTGCTTGTCAGTTTGTTTTTAGTATACGCTGTTCTTGGCTGTTGTTCACAAATTGAGCTTTGCACTGAAATAAGCACTATGAAATCTAATCTTACTCCAGGGGAAAAGGCTTGAACATTTGAAGCCTGGCCTAGACTCAAGCAAACATAACACGGGTGCAAATGCTGCCTCTAAATAGTCTTAACAGTAACTCTCTTTGTTTGAGCTGGGAAGTCCAGACCTGCCGTGTTATGTCATCATTCTTTTTGACCTGATTTCTGTAACTTCCCCTGATTCTTTTACCTGAAATGAGACTTCCTGCTGAATGTGGGCTCATGGGATTTTTTTCTTCTAAGATTTGCAAAGCCACAATGATGTAAATAGCATTCTTACACCGGAGTACATTTTTCGAGCGGAAATCAATTGCGGTTGCAATATAACTAGGCAGTATGCAAAATTAATATTTTAATGTGTGTTAGTGTTTAGGGACTGGCCTAATAGCCTCTTGTCCTTCAATGCCCCTTGCTATTGGATTTCTCTGTGCAGCGGAGAGTATGGCATTTTGTTTAACTTATGTTAGGCTTTGGATTTAGTTTTCCCATCTCTATGCTGGAGGTTTATTGGGGTTTAGTCTGTAAGATCTTGTGCCAGAATATAGAGCTCTCCATTTGTTCTGTCACTGTGCCAAACATACTCATGGTTGTACTGTCAGTTAAGCCATACTGTTACCAGGGCTGAAAATAACCTCTCGTGCCACAGTTTTAATAACCACAGAACTTGAAACCGTAGTAGTTCTGTGAAACAACAACTGTGAACTGTGTTCTTCTTATGCTTTCTTATTATGTTATGGCATATTCACTATATATCATATAAATGTTTTTGCAGGACATTTAAAGGAAAAAGGGGTCTGGACATGAAACATTATGATTTGTTTAAATGGTTTGGCTAATTTTGTAACCAAGTATATTCAATATGAATTTGTAGTAGTTTTATCTCTATCCACAAAAACGTTTTTTTTTGTTGCTATGTTTAAACCCATTCTGCATTTTATTTTCTTCATAATCTCTTCAGAAAATGTAAAGGAAAATGTCTGCAAATTCTGTTAAATTATTTGTAATTTATAATAATAATAGCAATGATGATGATAACATTACTATTAAAACAGTTTTTTTGTTTGTGTTTTACTTTATATTGTATATATATTTTCCTTGCAGGTTTTGTCTAGGCCTAGCTATATTATTTTTATTTCAAATACAAATATATTATTAATATTAGTATTAATAATTATAATGATAATATGAATCTTAGTAGTAGTAATAATAATTGTTAATATTATTATTATTACATATATTTTTCCAATAAATAACCCTGCAGATTCTGTCTGCGCCTAGCTGTATTAAATTAATTAATGCATTATTATAATTGAAATGCATTTATTATTATTTATAAATATATGTTGGAAGAATAATATATGTTGTTGTTGTCATAACAATTATAATAGTTCTGGAAAGTATGTTAATTTACTGTATATGTACTCAATAATTGGTAGGGGCTCCTTTGGTTTTAATAACTGCCTCAATTCGGCGTGGCATGGAGGTGATCAGTTTGTGGCACTGCTGAGGTGGTATGGAAGCCCAGGTTTCTTTGACAGTGGCCTTCAGCTCATCTGCTTTTTTTGGTCTCTTGTTTCTCATCTTCCTCTTGACAATACTCCATAGATTCTCTATGAGGTTCAGGTCTGGTGAGTTTGCTGGCCAGTCAAGCACACCAACACCATGGTCATTTAACCAACTTTTGGTGCTTTGGCAGTGTGGACAGGTGCCAAATCCTGCTGGAAAATGAAATCAGCATCTTTAAAAAGCTGGTCAGGAGAAGGAAGCATGAAGTGCTCCAACGCTTCTTGGTAAACGGGTGCAGTGACATTGGTTTTCAAAAAACACAATGGACCAACACACACACACATATATATATATATAAATAATGTACACACATACGTACGTACGTACGTACATACATTAGGGCTGCAGCTAACGATTATTTTTATTGTCGACTAATCTATCGATTATTTTTCAATTAATCGATAAATTTTTTCCTTATCAGTTGATGAATTATTTTGTTAAACTATCAATAAGTAATAACAGTAACTTCTGATATTAATATTTTAATATTTTATTCAAACATTTTCTCATAATTAATACTTTACATAAAAAATAACAAGAGAAAGAAAATAATAACAAAGAAAAATTATAAAATAGAAAAGTGAGAAAAAAAACAATAAATAGTTAATAAAAAAGAGAGAAAGAGAAAAAAGATAATTACAGGGCACTGGGCAGTGATACAATCAATAGAAATGCACATTATAGTGTATTCACAGTTCTGTTTGAGTCTGACAGCAGTTGCTCACAGGTGAGAGACTTGAAAGGTTTTATTCTGTTTTAACCCATTGCGCGGACTAGCTATGCTAGTCGACGTATTTTTATAATCGACGTAATCGATGACGTCGACGAATCGCTGCAGCCCTAGCATTTTTGTATTTGCTTTTGCATTTAAATTCTGTAAAGCAGCCCCATCCACTTATAGCTGCACAAACACACCCAGCATTGCACCGTGTAGACCAGTGGTTCCCAAACTGGGGGGCGCGGCAAGGCTGAGGGATGGTGTGTACAGTCATCAGATTATTTTACAAAAGAAACCTCTGCAGGGTGATAAAGACTACACTGCGTCATTTTCCGCTTATGTGGCCACTTGCCTGATAAGTAAATAATTGAACGCAAAATATTACTTTGACATTTTAATGACCTAAAAATGACTTGCATTACCCGCTTGAGCACTCTGTTATCAGTTGTAGCAGTTGTGGTTGTATCAATAACAGACCACTAGAAGCGCGATTTGAAGAAACACAGTTGTATTGCAGGTAGCCGTGTAGTAATTCCACCCAAATTACCTGGAACTTTTTCCCCCCAGACCTGTTGCTGTTTGCGTTTCCGTCGTGGTCTAAAATGAAAATATTATCTTCAAAAGGGGGCCCGGCAGAAAAAGTTTGGGAGCCACTGGTGTAGACCATCCCAGCACTTTTGTATTTGACTGACTCCGTGATGACTTCTGTTATAATGCATCACTGTGTGTGCAAATATTGGGTTGAGCAGCTTAAAATGAATCACAGGAAGACAAAAAAATGCAATAAAGAAAAACCTGTAACTTAATTTCAAAGCCCTGCATTTAAAAGGCAGTGTCACGTAGCCAAGCCATTAGTGAATTATTCATAGTAGCTTTTGTTACCGCGTAAGTAAGGTACTGTTGGTAGTTACAGCCACTTACTAGTGACCTGGCATGACATATTCTGGTGTCAATAGCTGACTGTTTTAACTGTGTATCCTTTAGGTCCTACACATATGACAAGCTCAGACATACAGCAGAGCGTTAGGGCCTGAGGCGTTTGCTCTGTAGTTGATTATTAATGCTGACCAGTGTTAATTGTGTCATCAGACTCCTCCTCTGTCATTACCCACTTTTGGTGTTTAGATCTGTCCTCATCTGTCGCTAGGCAGCCAGCATTTTCCCTCTGGTTGTCACGGTAGCAGATGTGTTTGGGCCCGTTGACGTCAAAGCCCAGCTCCAACGGCAGACTCGCACTGCATCACACCAGGAATGTTGCGTCATTAGGCTCAGGTTCATATCAATATGAATGCAAAACATGACTCTTGAGATTAAGTGAGAGTAAGAGTCTTACTCAGGTTTCTCAAACCCCCGACCTACTGTGTGTCATAAAATTGTATGTTCCATGGTGACGTATAACGAAAAACTGACTTTTTCTGTGTTTAAGTGCTGTAATCAGGTATCAGTAGCATCTACCAACCAGAAAATGTGGAAAAGAACAACCCAGTAATTGTATTTTTTGGTAAGCCATTCCTCTGCAAGTGTGTGGAAAAAATTAGTGCGTCAGATTTCGCTCCCCCTGAGATGTAGAAAGGGGACCTTATTGTATTATATTACCACCCCTTAATTTGCAAGTTTCCACCTACAGCGCCGCCATTATGTTTTCGCAAGCGAATATGGTGTACCAGTTCTATCGCAATGGCGAAAGTAACCGATTGTTTTTGTAACTGTGTGTGTTTAACAAGCGTGTGTGTATTTGACAGTTTGAGCGCAATAAGACTTAAAAGAGAATAGGGATGTAAAGATTACTGGTTTGACGATAAATCGTGATAAAATTCCCCACAGTTAGTATTACAGTATTACAGTTTCTGTTCTGACGGAATTATACAAATTAATGTATGAATTAATTAATTATATGTACCTCTGAAGGTTCTGACTATCTTCAGAAACTATTTGATGGCATTTTGTTTTCGTCTTCGCTCCAATACCTAAAGGACATTTTCTTAATAGCAATACTGCTTTGTCCACGGAGTTTACGAAACAGGGCTCGATAGTACTTGCTCGCATTTGCGACTAAAAATAGATGTGTGCGAACTGGAAAATGTATTTAGGAGCACGAGCGCGAATTCAAAATACAAAACAGCCTAACTTATACAGTAGCCAGTAACAAACATATTCATTTCTTTAGTTTATTTATGGAAAAATAGCCATACAGCCTCATACGATTACTGAGCTTTAAGAAGACAACGGTTTAATTTAAATGAGCACAGATGAGAAGAAAGAGCAAGTGAAGGAGACATGCTAGTGTCGATTCTGCATGATGCACATTTGTCGCTAGAGGGCGCTGACGCTGCCGTTACCCCAGTAACCCTGTAAACAAAGCAGCTGCACTACTTTCCTAACTGTGTAATGTTTCAGGCATTTAGGTATTTATATTCACAATAGCACCAAATAATTAATACTTAAAGACTTAATGAGCTATTTATTTTCAAACTTAATGAGCTATTTATGTGCTTTTTTTCTAAATTAAAACATAGCCTATCCACTGATCTATAATAGAGAACAGTTGGCCTATCTATATATTGACTGATTCGTTATTATTGTTCAGCAACACTTAACAGGTTCCATTAGTTAACATGGAAAAACTATGACTGCATTTATTAATCATTTTCATGTTAATTTCAACTTTTAATAATACATTATAAAATCAAAGTTGTCTGCTAATATTGTTCAATGGAGCAAACATTAACTATCTTTTTTTTTATCAACATTAACAAAGAATATTAACTACTGCTACAATTAGCTATTGCACATTGTTGGTTAATGTTAACCTGCTTTAACTAATGTTAACGATTAGGACCTTATTGTAAAGTGTTACCTATTGTTCTTTCGTTAATTTGAACAATCATTTGCACTCTAATCTTGAAACACTCGTTTAGCATTAACACTGAATTTGCATGCCCTGCTGTAGATTTTGACTGGTTGATGAAAAACAAGCTTATGTGGATTCTATACATTTAAACAGTTCAGATAAGGTATCTAGAATTATTTATGGAGCAGATGAAGTACATATAATTTATTAATCAATTATAATTTTGACTTAACCCTTTTCTTTATTTTAAGGCTGAAATGTGATGTGAATCTTTTTCAAACCTTTATTTTAACGTTTACATTAGATATTTGAGCATGCTATTAATCTGTTGTCAGTCAAGTTATGTAAAATCTGAACCTCATTGGTGATGTTATTGTTTTAGTGATTATGCAAACAAAAAAATCATTTTATTTGATTCTTTTTAAATATAAAACTTGGTGAATTGATTTGTGTCGCTACTTTTTGAACATCTCCAGCACATTTTAACAATACCGTGATAATACTGATAACCGTGATCATTTTGGTCACTATAATCGTGATAAGAAATTTTCATACCGTTACATCCCTAAAAGAGAACATGGTTTAGTACTCTTATTTTTGTTTTGGTTTGTGACGGACCCTTTCTGTACACACAGAAAAACATGTCATGATAATCAAAACCAAACAGATGTTTTTGTATCTGAGGTACGAGCTGTAAAAGCACAGCCCTATCCTGGAAAAGGCATTCGCATTTAAAGAGACATGCACGAAAACCGTGTTTCCGTTTACACTCAAAATAGGCATTTTCAAAATTATATAGTAAATGACTGGTGAGGCATTTTGAGCTGGAACTTCAGTCACTTTCTGGTGAATGTGTACCTGAGACTTGTATTACATCTTGTAACAAGGGGCATAATAGGTGACCTTTAACATTAGATGATGTGTATAAATCATCTTGATATTATCAATGATTTCTTCAAATCATATTGTAGCGTTCGTTCATCCAAACAAACACTTGTTCATCCTTCTCCAGAGCTTTCGTAATGAAATGTCTTTTTAATCAACAGCTTGTTGTCAAGGTAACCACTCCATTAATTCTCATCCTTTCTGATAATGTGTTTCAGGGCTCCAGAGATCATCCTGGGCTTACCCTTCTATGAGGCCATAGACATGTGGTCACTGGGCTGCGTCATCGCTGAGCTCTTCTTGGGCTGGCCGCTTTATCCAGGAGCGCTGGAGTATGACCAGGTAAGATCAGCCAGTGATCTCAGATAATGACCCACTTTACTTTGTTGCGTCCAGGCGATGCTAATGTGCGGCATTTTGGAGGATGACATCATTTGCTTTTTTCAGTGGAAGTCTTTGAGAAGTTTCTTCTCAAAGAAAATACATTTGACATCGTTGGTAGCAGCAGGCTTGTGCAAAACTACACATTTTCAGAATCTATGAGTTGGTGGTACAGGATGTAGGCATCTTGTGATCTCTGCACCTTAACACATGTCATGGTGCAAAACTTTTGTCGCAAGTTAGAAATTGACCATTTGCATTTAGATTTATGCAGTTATTCACATTTTAGAATGGGATTTTTTTTTTTTTCGACTAATATTCTAATTATTTTTGACAGCCCTACATCCTTGACTCACCCACATAAATAAATACATTTAAAAAAATTATAATAGAGTAAGGCTAAATTTTATTTTATTTTTATTATTTTATTTACAAATCAGCCTGGGCTTATCCCATTTAAAATAAAATAAAATAGTATATTTTATTTTAAGAGATCATCCTTGATTTACTCTAACAATGTATTTTCGTTTATTACTATGTTATAAAATAAAATCATTTTATGGAAATAATATAATGTAGTATAATATGTAATAAAATATAATCCAATATAATACTTACATGACCATTGTGAATCTTTTGAATTTACACTAATTCAAATGCACATTTTTATTAAACAATCTGGGCAGTATTTTCAGCCATCAGTAAGAGTATAGCGTGGTATTTAAAAATAAATTCCATCGAAAATGGCATAATATACAAAAAATAGTTTGCACATTATGTAATAGACTAGTTTTATCTAATTTATTAGGTTTGTCTGCTCAATACTTAAAGTGAAAATCTTCAGATAACATGAACTCACACATTAAAACTCAACCGTCATGTTTACCGTCATGGACTAGTGCTGCTGATAAACCAGATGTCTGAGGGGGTGTAAATGGCGCTTATGACAGTACCAAAACTAGCCGGCTGTCTAAGAATAGGGTGGTTTGGGTTTGCTGACCATAAACCCCCGAGCCGCCTGTCCATACCAGCAATGGGTCCAGTTCCCCTCCACACAGCAGAATGTATTTATAACCGAAAGCCCCGCTCGCACACCCACACCCTCTCTCTGCACTCTCAGCAGGTTCTCACTTCAGTGCGTTCTTTGTGTTTGTGCGGCGCTTTGGCAACCCGATCATGTCACTATAACACCCCTAAGATGCCATAAACATTGCTTGTTTAACACAGCCTTGTTGAGCCTCAGCGCTTGTAAAAAGAGAGGTGGCGTCATTGTCGTGAGAGGAAGATACTGAGAGGAATGAGAGCAAGCAGCCAAAGAGGGCTTTGTAGTGGCTTGTGTTTTCACTGGTAGAGGCCCACTATGACACAGTCTTTCTGAGAAGCAACAGATGCACGCTTGAAGGCGAACGTCGGCAGAGTTCACTGACCAGTAATACTCTGTTTACCAAGGCAACAAGAACAATGGTGTTTTTACACAGAGACTCATGCATTGATGGGGTTTAACTGCTTCTGCCTTTCCTAAAAAGACAGCACTGCAGTTAACCAAACACTGTTTAATGTCTTTGTCATGTTATTTGCGTTATGAAGTCATTGCTTTTATTTATAAAAGGATGCTATGGCAAACAAATCACAACAACACTAAAGCAGTTGCTTTTTAGTTAAAGGCATAGGTAGTTAAAAGGGAGTAATGTGGCGTAATGGTTAAAGATCTGAGGTGATAACCTTTTACTACAAACCGAGGTCGAGTTAGACAAGTTATTGAAAATTTGTTTTCTATTGTATTGTCTTAAAGGGATACTCCACCCCAAAATAAAAATGGTAATTTATCACTTACCCGCATGTCATTCCGAACCCATAAAAGCTTTGTTTCTCTGTGACTGTCCCATTGACTGCCAAGTAAATTCCACTGTCAAGGTCCAGAAAAGTATGAAAAGCATTGCCAGGATACTCCATCTGCCATCCGTGGTTCAAATAACTTTAAATTCATGTTGCTGAAAAATGTGTTAATGTTATGTGTATGGACTCTTGTTTTTGTTCCAAATCAGCTTCCTGTCCACTAATTTTTTGCCTCTCACCAGCCTTCTAAGACAGTAAAGGGTTATGTCATGCTTGAGCTTTAGTTGGAATCAAAGTTGGAAGTTAAGTTGCACAATATTTAGGTTTTATTATTATTTTATTTTGATTTATTTCTTAGTTTTAGGTTGTACTGTTTACCTTTTTTTAAAGTAATTGAAATTGATTTGATATATTTGTATTTGCATTTTGAATGTAATATGGCAACTAAATGCACTAAATTGGTTTAGTTTTCAGTTATTAACATGCAATTTTAGCAATAAAATTTATTTTTTTCTAAAAAGGAAACAAATTACTTGTTAATTTTAAGAGACCTGTCTTATTTTCTCTTGTATATTTAATATTGCTCTTTAAAAAGAAAAAGTAGTTATCCGATTACTCGATGGAATTTTCGGTAGAATACTCGATTACTAAAATATTCGATAGCTACAGCCCTACTTCCAGTGGTATTTGCCCTGATCCATGGTTCATTTCTGATCCTGTCATTCACTTCAAAGTCAAAGCAGCATTTCCTGACTACGGTCAGCTGTGTCCTTGAGTGAGACACTTAAACCTAAGTTGCTTTATAGAAGCTGTACATGTAATGAGGTGTACTATAAATTGATCTGGATTAAACACATCAGCCAAATGGTAAAGCATGTATTTCTCAATGTTGACTTGCCTGTTCGGTGTGAGAGGATTGACATCTGTTGTGGTCCGAAAGAGGGGCCAACATCTTGACTTGGCATCTTAACAAAGCCTTGATTGGCAGCAGACCCCATACTGCGCTCTGTATTAATAGTGAAACACTGAGCTTTCCATCAGGAAACGCTACTCAGAGCTTGAATAACAACTGAAGTTATTTGCTTATTTTTGTCTCTTTGGTTGTGCGTTTTTTGCTGATTCATGTTGATTGATATTACTGTGTGGTTTGTAGCTTCGTGAAACCTTTTTTTTTTATCCTGAAGATGCACAATCACAGGTGACATCCATTAATATTTGATGCCTACAAATAAATACAAGCCATTTTTATCTTTAGTAAGCACTAGGCCTATTGTATGAATATACAAAATACCTTTCTGAACGGTTCGTTGGTATTTTGGCACAGTTTTCCGGTTGCATACTACTTTTATGGACCTGCCTATTCTAGACCAGTCTTATCTCATATTACATCCTCTTGAAATAGTGGAAAAGTACCATACGCGTGTTTCCATCTTGTTGATCTTTGTGAATCGATCAAGGGATTCTTATCAAGTACGTTGAGATGGATTTACCTTTACTTATCAGAAACAACAATGTTGAGATCTGCTAATACTGTAAACGTCTCCGCAGATTCGTTACATCTCTCAAACTCAAGGGTTGCCTGGAGAGCAGCTTCTGAACGTGGGGACGAAGACAGCCCGATTCTTCTGCAAGGAATCCGATTCACCGTATGCCTCCTGGAGACTGAAGGCAAGGGGCTATTTATCGTCCACTTAACCAGACATTGCTGTCATAAATTTACAGCATAGCTCTCTGGATCGAGTTAACGTCTGCTAAGCATTACATTTTTTATGTAAATTTCTTATGTAATGACTTCAAACACGCTTCCTGTTTCTGCAGACGACTGAAGAACATGAGACGGAAACGAGACTGAAGTCCAAGGAGGCGAGGAAGTACATTTTCAGCTGTCTAGATGACATTGGACATGTACGTTTTTGCTTGCAAATGCTTGTTATACATCATGAGAAAAAGAAAATTAAGAGATTGAGTTATTATTATTATTATTAGTAGTAGTAGTAAAAGTTGTTGTTGTTGTTGTTACTATGTTATGATTAATAATCATAATAATGTACATTAATAATATGAAATATGAAAAAAACATTATATAGAATAATAATGATTCTAATTATAAATAATATACGATTAAAATTATATCATATTTTAGTTAATATTTATTAATGTTGTTATTTTGTTTTGAAATAATTAATTATAACAATTATAATAATTTGTTTAAAATATTGTAATTAGAAATTATTATATTGAATTTATATAAAATAATGAATGTTTTGTTATTATATGAATGTTTTATAAATATGCGTGTTTTGTTATTATATGAATGTTTTAGAAATATGATATATGTGTGTGTGTGTGTGTATATATATATATATATTAGTAATAAAAATTATATTAATAATAATAATAGTTGTTGTTGTTATTAATGCTATATATTATGGTTATTAATAATATTAACAACACTTATTATTATATAGAATAATAATGATTCTAACATAAATATTATATGATTCTATTATATTTTTGTTAATACTATTACTGTTATTTGTATTATGTCATTTCTATTAATGATAATTTGTTTACAATAATGTAATGAACATAAATATTAAATAATGATATGCTGTTGTTGTTTTACATTTATAGTATTATATAAAAATATAGTAGTAAAAAAAAAAATTGTATTAATTCATCAGGTGAATCTAATGTTCAACATGGAGGGCTGTGACCAGCTGGCGGAGAAAGCTGATAGGAGAGAATTCGTGGACCTGCTAAAGATGATGCTGATGATTGATGCCGATCAGAGAATCGCCCCTTCAGATGCACTTAACCACCCTTTTGTCACTATGCAGCACCTGATGGATTTTCCCCATTGCAACCAGTATGTCCAGACTTTTTTTACTGCCAGTTTCACTGACCGTTTTCTCTATTATGTGTGGTCGGTCTCAAGGAATTTGTCTCCAACAGTGTCCAGTCTTGTTTCCACATCATGGACGTGTGTCACTTAAGAAACGGCATGTACGATACTTTCAACCGCAACAAAGCACCCCCACTTATGAAGCCTGTGACGCTTCCAAGTGCTCAAAATATCACTGTCGCCTTCAACAACATGCCATCTGTCCACTCTCAGGTAAAAGCACACACTCTGAAAAAACTAGGGTTTTAAGTGCAAGCAAGAAGACGACAGATTGTTCCTGATAGTTGATCTATTTACCTTTCCGCTTTAGACCCTGGCGCCGTCTGCTCCACCTGTGGTGCATCCGGGAATTCCCATCCAGACAGGAAGCGCCCAGTTTGGGTGTAACGAGTCCTTTCAGCAGGCCCTCATTCTATGCCCTCCTGCTCTTCAAGGTAGTAGAAAGCACATCGTTATGTGATGTGCATAATAATTTAAACTAGGGATGCATGATTTGGGGAATGATTGCATCGCAAATGTTCTAAAAATCTTGTAATTGCAATTTAAAATGTGATAAAAAAAAAAGTTTGTTCATTTTAGGGCTGCACAATTTGACCTAAGACTTTGTGATTATGTTTCTAAAAATCTTGTAATTGCTATTTAAAATATATATATTTTTTAATTACTTTGTAGGGCTGCACAATTTGGCCTAAAAAAATCGGAACCATTTACATCAATATTATAAAATAATCATGATAATAATATTTTTCCTGTAAAACATTTTTTGTTGTTAGTTCTGCTGTTACCACTAAATAAAAATATAGAAAAAATAAGAAACATTACTTTTAAGTAATATTAGTAGTAAGAAATATTTCACTGTAAAAACATCCTTTAAGAAAAATTATAGTAATGTAGTAATTCTACAGTACTAATAGGGGTGGGCAATGTGACCAAAAATGGTATATTACGATAACGAAATATATAGATATATATATAATGGAAAATATATTTTTAGTCTTTTATTCAGCTGATAAACACAAAATACAAAATATGTTGGTGCATTTTGAAATCAACTTATACTTTATTAAATGAAGTGAATTATATGCAGTAGGCTAATAAACAACATGTAAAATAGAGCTGCACGAATCTGGACAAATTGAGAATCAGGATAACATTTTTAATAAATTGGAGATCACGATTCTCCTGCATGAATGATTCAATGACAAATAGAGTTTTTAAACGGGTTGTCGCCACCTCCTGGTGGAAGATGATACGTGTTACAATACAAGTGTTAAGATGCTTTTGTTTTGATCGCTACTGTAGACAATGTGTTTATATTCAAACTATAAACTTTTATCCCAGTACTTCAGTTATTTAAATGTCTGTAACAGAAATAATGATGTGTGGTTGAAAAGACCGTCTGTGTTGCTCTTTCTGGATCAGCAGCAGCAGCATGAATGTTTCACATCACGAGTGTCAGTGGAGCTTGAGCAGCGCATGTTTTGTAAAATTGGAGTAATATGATCATATTTTCTTGACCTGGTAAGGACTCTAGCCGCAGCATTTTGTACTATCTGTAGCTTGTTTATTGAAGATGCAGGACAACCACCTAGCAGTGCATTACAATAGTCCAGTCTACAGGTCATCAATGCATGAACTAGCTTTTCTGCATCAGAAACACTTAACATCAGTGTGGAAAACAGCCGAGGGTTGTTACTTGTTATTCATGTTGACTTACCAGTTTCGATATTAAACTCAAAGCCAGATACAATACAAAGGTTCAGCATTGTCCTTTTTGATCTTTCAGCAGCCCTGGTCCAACAGAACTCCACAGATCTTCGTGCCAGCTTGGCAGCAGGTCCCACCACCTGCTACAAACTTGGCATCCGATACAGTTGTTGGACCACAGAGGCGAGGAGACTGGGGGTAAGCAGATCAAGAAGAAGCCACATCTCAAATATTATGTGCTGACACCAACACATTCGGTGACCTACAAGGTATTGTTTTTTAATCTGTTAAAGGAAAGTGCGGCCACACAGCAGCCATTACAGTTCGGTGATGCCTATTGTTCCCAACCAAATGGCTGTGTCAGCCCATCAGCCTATAAACATTGGCATTGCTCATGTGGTCTGGCCTCAGCCTGCATCTAACAAGAGGAACAAACCCAGTCAGAACAGGTCAGCAACAGCCTACAGTCATTGGCAGGGCCTCAAAACCCCTCCATTCGAACCTTATGATACTCTTGTTAGGCTGTTCATTTGGGTTTTTACTCTTTTCACTGAACAGCAAAGATGTGCTGATTAATATCATTTGTGCTGATTTTTAGGAGTATGAATGTCTCGCACTACATGGAGACACAGCCCTCAGTGTATCCGTCACCAAAGATGGCGGACAGGTTGGCGAGTGCGGCGCCACAGCCCAGCTCTCCTGGCAGAGAGGTGCAGGTCCAGGTGAAACCAGAGCAGGTGGAGGAGGAGGGTTGCTGTAAGGTGGCGGTGGCCAATCAGCAGCGAGAGTCTATTATTATCAGAGAGTCGCCCAGCCCGGCAGTAAGCGTCATTAGCATAAGCAGCGGCACAGATGAAGAGGAGCAAGCACAGAGGTGCTCTCTGAACAAGTGAGTTGAGCATTCATTATGCATAAGTTTTAGTGTTTTTGTTTTGTTTTTATACAGTAAACAATACAGTAATATTGTGAAATGTTATTACAATTCAAAATAACTGTTTTCTATTATAATATAATTATAAAATGTATCAAGATACATTTTATCACACAAATAGAAAGTTTAAATTAAGGCCCTATGAAATACTCTTTTTTTTTTTTATTACGTTTGTTCCATTTAATTTTTCTGGATTCCGTTTTTTTCTCGCTTTTAATTTCTCAAGACTCTATTTTAATGTTGAAATGTAATTGTATTAATCCAAAATCATGTCTATTTAACTAAAACCAGGAAACTTCATCAGTTTAAGAGCAATTTATTAAAAGTTTAACAAAAATTTAATTTTTAGGGCTCTATGAAATACGTTTAATTTTTTTCTCAAAATCTGTTTTATTTTTACCGAATTTTGTTTTATATTTTATTTTTCTGGATTCCATTTTAGTGGTTTAATTTATATTTTTATAATCCAAAGCATCAATTAAATTACTTGTATTTAAAAAAAAAATGTAATCATAGTCATATCAAAAGAATAGCATTTATTTTAAATAATCTTTTGCAACATTGATTCATTTCTTATATGATTAATACAGATTACAGATTAATACAGATTAGCCAATCAGGTCATTTGCATGATTAACTCTTAAAGGTGCAGTAGCGCCCTCTTTAATTCTGAGGGTCAGTGACCGGGTAAATGTTTGACTTTTTGATCAAGTAGATTTCAGGGAAATAAACAATATGCTACAAAAAATACTGTCAATTGTGGACTGAAATTTCAGATTCTGTTTAGCTTGTATACATATGGTACTCGAAGCTAAATTGAGCTGCGTGTGTTCTTTGACAGGTGTAAGGGCAGTCCGGAGTGTGAGGCATGCACAGGCTCTCTGAACATGGAGCGAGTGTGTTCCCTCAGCAGTCCTGATAGCAGTCTGAGCACCAGCTCCTCAGCCTCAGCACAATCCAGCCCCTCCCCATGCAAAAGACCCAGCAGGTGCGGTATTTTATTGTTAAAACCAGTAGAACTGTGAGGGGAGGTTGAGTCTACAAGTATTTTAATGCAGATTGTTTTCTTCTGTGACTTACCGCAGTATATCGGAAGATGATGGCCATGGAAGTGGGTGTGAAACAGTAGACGACGGCTCGCCCCCTTCAGACTCCTCCCTAGGGCCCCACAACAGCCCCTTCCCTGAAAGACGCTTCCTGACTAATCAGAACCAGGAACCCCAGGCCAGGCAAGGACACCCCAACACAGTGCTGAATAAACCTGCGGTGAGGACCGTGGTGGTGCCGCCCATGAGAGGGCTGAACAATAACCATCATCCCAACAATGTGCAGCACACAATCGGCACAGGTATGGAAGAATAAGTCCTGTTGTAGGTTATCAGTAACCAGCAAAATGTTCTAATGGAAGTTAAGCAGTTTTTGGTGCTTTGATGTTTTCCTAAAATAACGTTCTGAGTTTGATACAGGCTGTTTTTTACTAAGAAAAATCATTTAAAACTATTTAATACACAAACTATGTATGGTTATTTGTTGAATATTTTGAACATTGAAATCAAAGCACACATTGCTTGAAAAGAAGTCTTATGTAAAAAGTCACATTTACGTTTTAGTGTAAAAAGCAAGTTTCCTAAAAAAAAAAAAATTATAATAACTTTTTGCATTTTTTGCAAACAAAATAAGTGATTATTGCCATGTCAAAAGTAGAAAATAACCAGCATCTCTTGAAAACAAAATGTTAAATACTGTAATGTGAAAAGTAGTGTAACTTGTATCTCTTTTAATTAATATTATTTTAAATAATGCAATGTGGAAAATAATAGAATGCATCTCCTGTAAACAATTGTTTTAAACAATGTAAATAGAACACTGCTGATTAAGAGAGAGCAGGGCCCCATATCAGTGAGAAGTATTTACTCTAGGTTCTTACTGGCATTCACACAGAACATG
Organism: Gymnocypris eckloni scoliostomus; assembly: GCA_027564155.1. Lineage (NCBI taxonomy): Eukaryota > Metazoa > Chordata > Actinopteri > Cypriniformes > Cyprinidae > Gymnocypris > Gymnocypris eckloni. The sequence goes on from CM050434.1 coordinate 12,089,928, forward strand.
TCTAAAAATGAGAAATGCAGCGCTCAGGAATGGTTTAAATATAAGCGCAGCGCAGAATGCCTACTCCGCCATGTTGCCATGCCAACCTACCACTGTAAACAAATATTCACAATGCTTGCCCCACCTCAGGTGTCTTCTGATTGGTCCACTGTTTTGGAACTGACATTGATGAGTGGCGCTGCATGTAAAAGTTTAAATTATTTTAACATGCCACTCGCGTGTGAGATGCTGCATAAGACGTGAGCAAAATGGTGATTCACATCCATATAGCGGATGCTATATCCACACAGTATTATGTTTTTGGGGAAAGTATTTAAAGGATTAAAAGATTAAATAACCGACATGGTAAAATTACATCTGTTAGAGGTTCTGAATTTCAGTTTTGATTACTTTCTGATGAATCGTCCAGACCTTATAGAAATCATTTTTAATATTATAAATTGTTTTACTGCCACTCCTGATCAATTGAATGTATCCTTGCTGAATAATAGTTTTAATTTCTTATTCTTATTAAATATTTGAATGGCTTTACATGACATGAGTTTGGAGTATATATTTGCAAAAACTAGTGCTTCCCCTTTTGTGATAGAACATACTTAAGTGTTACAGTTATATTTAAAAAAATGTGTTATAAAGTGTATCGCTATGATAAATAGATACAAAATATTTCTTTGCTATTGGACCACAAAAAAACAGTTTGAGGAGCTGAACTACTTTTCTCAAAGCCAGAATGTTCCTTGTGCAGATTAATATAGAACTGTTTCATGAAACGCTATTAGCATTTTACATCCACAGCTCAGATTTGACATAGCTCCTTTGCTTCGTCCTGTAGCTTTTGACAGTTGCTGCTCGTTCAGATCTAGTTTTGTGAAACTGTTGTTTGTGTTCTATACAGACTGGTTTCTCTAAATGGATTTTTCCCCCCAGTATCAATTTGGACCATTGATACAAAGTTCCTTCTGCACAACCAATTTTTTTAGTGTGGTCACAGCCAATGTCTACTTTACAGGTCATAGGAGAGAAACAGGAAGTTGTCACAGAGGCTATCGCAGGTGATTATGGGTATAGCGTGCACTGCGACCCAGTGTCTTGTGCGCGACATCCCAGTGTTGAGTGAGACCCTTTCAGTTTGAGCTTCCTCTCCCATACCTGATCTTTTCATTCCCGTCTTTATTTTTACTCTGCGTGTTGACTGCCCTAAATTGATTTACTTTTTGGGGAAATATTTCCCCAGCCCCTCCCCCTTTCGTACCAAAGCATATCTGTCCTGTTTCCTACGTGGGGCCAATGCTTTGTTTTCGACGCATGCTATAAAATAAATATTGCTGGAGCGGTAAACTCTTTCAGATGCTTCTCATGGCACTTTACCCAGGCAACATGTTTGTTTTGGGGTGTCCATGGAAAGTTTGAGGAGAGTTTATGTTTTAGATACATTGCTATCTAAGTTTGTTTTATGAGTTTTCAACCTCGCAGATCATACTTGTTGGTTTTTATGTTGAATTTTCTTTTGAACAGAATGTCAGTGAATACTGGCAGCCGATTCAGTTCGTACAAGCTGCAGTTATTTTGCCAAACTGCAAATGTTCATTTGTATAAGCTGAAGTTTTGCATTTGAGTTTAGTAACCTTTCTTAGGTGTTTTATTTAATGATCACTCACTTTGTGTTTTTTCTACTTTCTGCAGTCTTAGAATCCTCCTACCAGTCCAGAGGTCGCTACGGCCCAGGACGACTGAGCCACCTTTCCACACCCACGCTGCCCCGCCAGCAGAAACTGAACTCTTCATTCCAGCCACAAGGCTTTGGCCAGGTATGTCTTTTTGGTTTCCACAACAGTGCTGTTTGTTCTGATGTCAGTAGCTTTAACAGAATTCTGTGCAGAATTGTAATGCTTCTCACAAGATTTGACAGAGATGTTATTGATTCCGCTGTGAATTTGACTACTTGCTTCACTGTATCTACCTGCGCTGTGTATAACGGTGTCGCGTGATCGAGAGCAGCCCGCAGCTCCGGTCCGAGCAGATAAACGGTCTGCGCCGTGTAGCCCAAACGAGTAACGCGGATTCGTTCGTCCAATGTAGCTCTTGTAAATCGAGCATGAAGAGAACGCAAGGCTGTTCATAAAATTTTTGGAACGGAGAAACAACCTTTCTTTGACTGAATGCGCATTGCGATGACGTCACAGGACACGTCTAAGCCTAAAATCTGCAGAAAATCAGCGACAATTACAAAAATGTGCGAGTTTTTGCGATAATTGCTGAGTTTGCTTGATTTTGCGATAAATTCAGCGATCGCAGAATCGCTACGTTCTGGAGGGACTGACTCGATCACGTGAAACTTTAAGCAGCGCTGAGAGATCCAGTGAGAAGCGCTTGAATTCAGCGAAGAACACAAATGACTCTGTGATAGTTTAAAGCCAAACAGGAGAAACACTGTGTGCAACGAGACAGTCAGAAGGCTTTTCAATCTACACGTCTCCATTATTTACCATGGATTTACTGTAGTAACACTCACTCCACCATGGTATTGTGGCAGAAATGTGGGATATTTACACTGAATTTTATTACAGGAGTAAAGGTATATAATTATAGTACGTATGTGTGGTTAAGCTAAAGCATATGTGCATTTATACTGAATGTTTTTAGACTGTTTTTCATACAAATAGGCTAGCTAAAAAACATATAGTTATATATTTAACATGGTATTGAGGTGCTATATGTGTGGATTTAACTTTTTATCGTGATTTAAATGTATGCTACTATGGGAGACGAATACTTAGTCATTAAAACAAATATAAAAAAATGTATCAGAATAAAGGTTACTACAATTTGTATGTATGTTACTCATTTTGATAATGAACAAAAAGTTACCTCTGCATCCTAACTCAAGCTACTATCAAATGTGCATTTCTAAGAGACAAAAAAAGTGATATTAATATTATCAGGCAACCCAAACCGGTTTCTTGATTTGAAACAATATCACTCATTAGAACATGTAGAAACTGAGATTTATTTTAAGGAAAATGAATGGTCTAGTTTCTACAACTTTCACTTTGGAGCAAAAATCTGGCTTTAAACTTGACATTGTTTTGTTTCCTCCCACTCAGGTCCAGCATTACGGGTCGTGCCACAAGGAGTGGAACGGCAACTACCTGCAGCCGCGCCGGCCACAGGCCTTCATCCCGCCCACAGTGCACGGTCACACCTTCTCACTTCCCCATGGCAGCCCCACACACTCGGCTGGCCACCCGCAACCTCCCGGCCTCCTCTCCTATCTGCCTTCTGCGACCGTGGCCCACCTCTTGCCTTCGCCATGCCCACCGCCGGCCGCTCGGCCCATTTTGCAGCCCGCCTACAGCCTGGTGCACCACCAGGGCATCAGCGTGGGCATCAACCACAGGCTGCTGCCCTCCCTACCCTTCTCCCGCAGGCCCAGTTCAAAGCTCTTTTTCCCCCACACTCCTATATGGCGTCACCCGTCTACGCAGGCTTCCCCCTCAGCCCCAGCAAACTCAGTCATTACCCATACATCTGAGCTGGAGCCCCACGGCAGCCACGTGCATGCAGCCGGCACTGAGCCGCCACATCTTTCTTTTCTTATGAAGTTTGACAACAGTGATGATGCAAATCGAGCTTTATAGATATCATGGAGAATAAAACAAATGAATGCGTGAGTGAGTGAGCGAGTGGACACGCAACACACTCACTTTTAATGTGTTTTTGCACATTTGATACAACAAAATCAACCTAGTCGCGAGACCCTCGGCGGAGGGCCGCAGTAGATCCCCTATGCTATTTTTCTATATTGCCTTTTGACGTGCATATTAGACTCTCGTTCAAGCCATCGCTGTCTCCAGTGTGCGTGCGAGTCCCCCTTGTGGCGACCTGGTGTTACCTGTCCGTATTTTTCCATAGCTTCCCAGTGTTAAGTCTCCTTTTGACCGGTGTTGAAAAGGTTCTGTCACGCTGCATGTCTCTGCATGGGCAAAAACCAATGTTGGACTTAAAAAAAAAATGGGTGGGGGGGCTGTAAACCGTCGCTTTTCGCCCTCTGTGTATGTGTTGTACGACTTGCTGCATTGAATCCATAGGGGTTCAATAAACAGTGCCTTAAAATACATGTTGCAAGTTACCCTGAGTCCCCACATGCCGTCACGCGTGTACCGGACTCCAGCACTTGAAAAACCCTCAATCGTTCTTTATGATCTTTATATTAGGGCTATTTCATACTGTAGATCTTTGTTTTTTTTTCGTGCTTGGTGCATTAGCACGTTCGTTGGCTTACATAATCTCTTCATCGGTGTCATGTCTACTTATTTAATTAATCTCTTGGGTGTCGAACCAAACACGGCCTAATGGGTCTTATGTCAATAAAATCTCGCTATTCGCACCAAGATTAGACTCATTATTTGCCCTTTAGAACAGGCGAAATGTTTTGTTTGACGCCTTAGATGATTTGAGCATTATTTGGAAGAGAAACTGTCCTTTACGTGTGGTATTTAACAGGTGGATGTATTGTGCTGAGTGGTAGCAGAGTTTGGTTCTTGGAGGATAACGTGCTTCACCGTAGCAGAGGCTGATGAACTATGTATAGAAACGTTTGAGTACTTTCATATTTGATCATCTGTTTCTGCTCTAATAGTATTTACACTGTTTAATGAAACTGCAATACAATCCATAGTTTTCGGTGTGTGTTTTTCTCTTCTTTCCATCGATTCTGTTATTTTTAGAGTTAGAAGTGTTATCGGTGTTGGATTTGTATCAGCAGATAGCTCTTTGATGATATTGTATGGTTTCATGTTTGCTTTGTGCAGAATTATTCAGTATAGAGTATCCAACTGTAAAGTCTATCGTTGCTGGAGTATTCAGTGCTTTATAAAATGAGTTGATCGTGTGCAATTTCCCTCATAGATGCATGTGACAAGATTGAATTGTTTTGTATTCCCTCTCTCACCATTTATCTGCTTTTTTGACGCTGGCTGTTTTGATTTCGAACATTCCGTCAGGGTGAAATAGCTTTTTTGTGTGAATCTTTATTTTGTATTACTAGATTTGAGTTTTTCCATTATAGGTGCATCCTTTCATGCTTTCGCTACACCAAAGACAGTAATTCATTTCTTAAGCAGAGTAGCTACTGTTTTAGCGTAGACCTCGAACGTAGTGTAGTTGAGGCCGTATTTAACAGAAAAATCGATGTAAAAATGTTGAGGTTGATGTTTAGCTTTTTCGGGCAAGTTATGACTTTTTCATTTATTCTTGAATGTATCATAGATACGCTGCTATATACTGATTGCCACTTCATAATATCTGTGAAATTAGATGATTAACTTTGTTCTTAGCCTTCTTATTTTGGTCTAATTATCTTGAAATAGAAGTGAGATGAGTTTGTTTGTTTTTGTTTGTTGGTTTTTGGGTTTCTGACTAGCATCAGAAGCATTTTAATGCCTCTCTCTTTTTTTGAAGTGTCATTGTAACTACTGTATTGCAAGTAATGAAGATTTTGGGGTTTTTGTGTGCGTGGGTTTGTGTTCTTTTACGTTTTGTTTGCGTCAGTGTTTTATCCGTTGTTATCTTAGGGCTAATCTTGCGTATTATATGCATATTGGTGTATATCTATCTTAGTACGTATATTTGCATTTTGTTAAAGCATAGCTTGCAGGATAGATTTAACTTTTTGTTTTAAGTATCTATATAAATTCTATATTCAATGACCCATTTCGGACATTATTATTAATTTCAGTAATGCTATTAACACTTGATACTTTCGATAAGCTAGTCAAAATTTCGGGTTTGGGCAAAAGTCTCATTTGGGCATCTCATCTCAGTAACTACAGTGCTTAGAATTTTGTTTTATTATTTAATTTCCCCTCTTATTATTGTAATTGTATACATGAAATTGTATCAGGTACAGTAATGTGTTTAGAAATGAAAAAAAGATACAAAAATGCACGCATTGCTTGTTTTAAAGCGGACTGTTCTGAATTACTAGGGCATCCGTTCTCATTTTGTGGGTGATTATTATATGGGTGTGTTCGTTCTCGCACCGGTCCCTGCTCTTTAAAACGAGCGACACTGCGTTTAGTGCCTTTGAAATGCGCTTCAGACCTTTTACAAACACTGCCTGCCAGCCTCTTCTCTCTCATGCTCCCTCGGACGACGTGACCGAGGAGTGAAAGCGTAACTGCAGTGTTTGATATTCGTAACTGAAGTGCTGTTCCCGACCAGTTGTTTAAAAGTAGACGTCCTGCCGGATGTTGATAACCTGATAACCAATAACTAGTGTAACTTGATAGTCATGCAATGCAGTAAACACCTTTAAGGTTAGAAAAATGGAGGTTTGTTTCTCAAAAATTGGGGAAAGGAAATCCAATCATGCTTGATTAATCTCTATTTTTATGACCAACAACAAAAAAATCAATAATGAAATGATATCAGGGATTGTTATGATTATTATTATGCTGACTAAACACCCAAGACACGGTTTTCTCGTATTTGGGGAACTATACATGATACACTGTGAATGTAAACCACCATTTGTCAAGTAGAATGAACATTGCCCTTTGTTATAAGAGTTAATTGCTTTAGCGGAGTCGACTTCATGGAGATACAGTCCAAAAAGTGGTGTGGTTTTTCACATCATGTCCCTATATTTTATATATTTAGTATGTAGCACTTGAGACGAGTACTAAATTGCTACTCATGCACACATTATATGAATTCAGTGCAAGTAAACATTTCAGAGTTGTTTTCATTCTAACAAGGTCTACCAAACCCAACCTAATGAGAGAGAATCTTAGCGCAGTCGCTAAGGACTGAGGGATCTGCAAACTAAAGTTGAAATGTCTTTGAAATCCCCAAACCAAACAGATTGTGTATTATTTGATTCATGTTTTCTTGTACAGTTAAATTCAGGGTCCTTGTATTTGTCATATGTGCTACTGTGTAACACTTGCCGTAAGATTTGGGTTGGATTGCTTTAGATCTATTTTTAACTCTTTTTCAGATTATATTTTAGTAAAAGTTAAATCTCACTGCAAGTTATCAGTAATATTTAGACATAAGAGCAAACAGACTTGATTTACTAAATCGGAACTGTTACTGTTTTCATATTTGTACTTTTTTTGTGGCTTTCTGTTTGCTTTTGATTTCTATGCTACATTAGTTTGTCATGTAGCCACTGCACTGTGCAATATTCACTATATGAGGACTGGGAAACCGTTTTGATTTTTTTTTGATGTAACGTCTCTTACAGTTTGCGGTCGTATTTCTCTCTAGTTCTCAGTGATTTATATGTGACCAAGCATTATGTACTTTGTCACAAAAAGCGGGTTTTCCTGGTTATTATTGGTGAGTGTCAAATTAAAGAAATGGTGTATTGTCAAAAATTCACTTTGAATAAAAATATATATTGCTGCGGGCACACATTGTTTGTTCGTCTTTATTCAAAGAAATCTTGAAGACATTATTTTACATCTTGATGGATATTTGTTTCTAGAAATGTTCTTTTCACACAGAATACAAGGGTTTTATTTTCTGCACATATGTATTTTGTTGTTATTATATTTACATTAGATGTTTTTGTTATAATTCTATTTAAAATTAAAGCACAAATAATATGGTATTAAAAAAACATACTTGACAAATAACCAAACAAAACAAACTGGATTTGAGTTGAACTTGACGAAATTGCGCCATCATGTGGATGGGATCCAAATCTTTATGACGTCTGATATTGGCTCTTCCGGTTGTTATGTAACAGACACTTACCATATGAGCACACAAGGACATGTTCTGCTGAAACCTCTCTAATAACGAAGTACACGTATTTTAATACCCGGATGTTTATTTGAAAATCAGTATCGGGTCAATTCATTCTGCAGTTTAGTCCACTAAATGTGTTTACTTTTATATTTATATCATTTTAACTACACTAATGAGTCAACTAATGAGACACCACTGAAAACTGGTTATTTTAAGATGGTATCAACACTTAGTCTAATAAACGCACCTTGCTGCTAAATTAACTGAAACTTTCGTTTTTTGAAGGTATAGCCACATAAAAGATTACATTAAGATTACTTTAGTTGAACTTAAGATTAGCCACACTGTTTTTAATGGGCTTTACCAACAAAAGTGGGATAAAATGTGTATAATAATAACGAATTTCATAGAAAGACTCATAATAACATGCGGTATGATGTCGAGGGTCAGATCCAGGTTTTCATTGGTGTACACATGGACACCAGTCATCCTCGTGCAAGCCCAGCAGAGGTCGTCTTCCTCTCGCGCGTCAGTCTTTATAATAACGCGCCTCATCACCAGTTCGCCTGCATACGCCGGCTTGGAGACGCGGTATTTTTTCCCAATCAAAAGCAGCCGATTTTCCGTCGCAGTATCATTGATATGATAGCAGGCTTTTAGGATTGACGCGGTTGGATTCCTATGCTGATTATGCTTTGATGAAGCGCGAGAGAGAACCTGCTCCTGTAAGGCGCGCGTGATTGATGTGGTGGTCACGGATGCTTCTGAATGCGCTTTACAGACGCGTCGCCTTTAAAGTTTCAATGCTGACATAGAGCAGAAAAACAGTGGAGAGAAGACCTCAGTTTAAGGAACTGGAAAGGATAGATCAAATGTCTTTTTCGGGACCTTTCGGCCTATTGCTGAATTTATCTCTAGCCAGATGGCCCCAAGAAATGCGCGTAACAATTTCTACATATTGGGCTCCGGTAGCGGGAATGGCAACGCTGGAACCCAAGGCATGTCGGAATGGATAGGCTTGTCCTTGTGCCGAAAATGTGTTGACTTGGACGGAGTGTGGACCAAGTGTCTGATATCTGTTGGAATTGCATTGCTTCTGGTGCCGTCCATATTTGCCATAGACGGTGAGATATATATATTTTGGGTCATTTTGTTGACAACCTGTTTGAGTGTCCAGGTTCCAACCCTTTCCAAACAAAAATGTGGTTTGTTTATGTTTAATTTCTGAAACTACGTTTGAATTTGAATTTAGAAATGAGAATAATTTCAGCAGAACTATATTGTCTAATTGTTAAACGCAATGCGGTATATAAACTGGCCCTCTTATGAATGCGTTCTTTTAATGAGTCATCTAGATTAAAGACAGACCGTATATGTTTGTTTAGATTGTATTAGCCGCTTGTGTGGTTGTTGTGTCTGCTATGTTTCGTTCCCTGTGGCAGTGTGCGAACAAAACAGCAGAAACAATCAGACACAGCAGACAAAAACAAGATACAGGTATCCCGACATCACTCTGAAGCGCTTGTGTATAAACAGCATGTGACGTCTGATCGCGGCATTCGGTGCTGCAGTGCTGGGCGCTCTGTGTTCGCTCCTCAGATATGTTTGTATTATTTATTTTCAGTTCTTGGTCATTTTGCGCACTCTCCAAAATCACCAAGTGGCGGAGGGAATATGGAAAAGTAGCTGAGGTGGAGGAATTTGGGGGATTTGATTGACCTCAGTGACTCGAATTCTTTGAATAACCAAAAATATTAATTCATTCATTAATTTTATATTATATCGATTCGCTATATAAACAACTGATTCGCAAAAATAAATAACACATTTCGTTAAAATCGCTCACAAACAGTAGGCTATTTTGTTCATCCACTTCGGTACCATGAACGAAATGTTTTGTTTATTGAGTTCATTGAAAAATTACATGTTTTGTTCATTCAATTAGTTAACTAACGAGATGTATGGCATTCAAAGTGGGACAAAACAGAGCATGCGCATGAACACAGCGAGCAAAAGCGAATTACAGTAGGCTACAGCAAGAACAGTAAAGCTTGCATGTAAAAGTAAACCTGAAGAAAGGGCGAATTCAAAACTCGAGCACAAAAAAATATGATTATGCACACAAAACAAGCTGTTGGACAAATAACAAAACCATAGACAGAAGAAGGCACTACCACGGTCAAGGCACAGAAATGTAGTAAGAACATTGTTCAAATTGTCCATGTGACATCAGTGATTCGACCTTAATTTTACGAAGCTTCAAGAATACGTTTTGTGTGCAAAGAAATAAAAACGACTGCTGCTGACACAGAACATGCATGCGCTGTGATGTTTACGTTCAGATCAAAGCACGTGCATACATTGTTTAACAGTGTTCTTACTAAGTTTCTGTGCCTTGGATGTAGTAGTACCCTTGCTGTCTATGGAGGGTTAGAGAGCTCTCGGATTTCATCAAAAATATCTTATTTTGTGTTCAAAAGATGAACAAAGGTCTTATGGGTTTGAGAGGACATGAGGATGAGTAATTAATTATATAATTGTCATTTTGGGTGAACTATCCCTTTAAGTTTTGTTGCGCTCAGAATGGCACAGTTCTAAAATAAAAAACACGCTATCACTTCCACGATTTAGAACGGATTGCTTTCATGTTCTATGCAAAGCGTACCTAAGACACGTTCACACAGCCTGAACTCGCTGCAATTCGTACATATTTTACGAGGTGGCTAATTTGTACGAATTCGTATGACCGTACTCGTACAACCTCACTCGTGCAAATTCGTAAGATTTTTGCAAAATCGTACATATTTTGCGAGTTGCCAATTCGCATGAATTCGTACGGATGACCTACACCTAACCCCAGACCTAACCCTACCCGTCACTGGGGTTAATAGAAATTTTACTAAATCGTTCGAGTGAGGTCGTACAAATTAGCCGCCTCGTAAAATATGTACGAATTGCCGTGAAATAGCATTGTTCACACCAATGACAGATTGTTCAAACTGACTCAGTTCAACAGCAAAACCACTAGTGACCCTTGTGAACTATTTTTTTTAATGAAAATACACTAAAACAATTACATTATTTATTCATCTCCAAAAAACGGTTTGGTTCAGATGGCTACTGCAATTACAGTTTACTGCTGTAATTCTACTTGAAAGCCAAGACAAGCCAAGATTTAAATTCAAAAGTGATTTTTTTAACCATAAACCAACATTAACATGTTAACAGTCACTAAACTCTATAATGCTGCTGTGTGGGTGTTTCCAACACAAGGGCTGAACGAATCATGGCAAGTTTGACGTCTTTCTCTCTTTTGACCACCATAACCTATCTCTGTTTTTCCCCTTCTTTAGAAGTCATAGAAACGCTGTTGAGGATTTTGTCTTTCTACTGGATAAAATGAGAATGCAAAAAGTATATTTGCTGTGGTTTCCATCACAATTATACAAGTTTACCCAATAAAATGACTTTCGCTTCTGGAAGTGTTAAAAGCATACTTTACCAAACAAGTGAATACATGGCCATGACATTTTTGAGCTATTTAATTATCTTGTAGAAACTGCAGAGAGACATAACGTCAGCACAGCCATTAAAAACATTGCTTTTCCTGATAAGCGGCCAGTTATACAGCGTGATACTTGACAATAATAATTTATTAATTAATAGTTGACTGCTGAACGATGCAACTAACCAATCAGAAGCAAGTATTCTAAAGAGCTGTGTAATAAGATACAATTGATTTTCTGTCTACGTCAGTGACAGCAGCAAAGTAAATCCATGTTGTTGGCCGTCTCCTGACATATCAATTGTTGTATCTATTCCTAATATCCTTGACCCCATTCCCCCTCAAAATGATACTCAAGTATAGACATTTCTAGTGGAACATTAATACGGCACTTCCAACCCCATTCACTTCTACTAATGAAAAGTGTTGCAATATATCAGTAGCCTTTGCCTGAGGACCAGAAGCGCATTTAACCAAAAAATGATTTAATTTGTGCAAACAAGTTCAGCGTTGATTATGTGAACTAACTCCAGGCATGATGTCCCTTTCTCGAAACAGTACAGATATCAAAAAGGCAGATTAGATTTTCTACATTACAAGATAAATATATTTCTAAAGCTAGAATTACACCAGATTAGTTTTATTCGGGCACGCAGACATGCATCGGCCTGGACCATAGGCTAAATACACAGAGGTAAAGAGACTATGCCTTTTCATTCATAAAACCGCCATTGTCTTTTTGGCTTTGAGCTGGGACTGTGGCATATGGCCAGACACACTTGTGGCTTGCATCTCTCCTCAATGCCCCTACAGTGATGCTCCTGCTAGTCAACAGGAGCCTGCTGTGCTATGTTGCCATGGGAACTGATCTACATTTTTTAACCGGAGTGGAAAGAGTGAGTGTATTACCAGAATGACAGTGATGAACTGCTCCGTTTGATTTTCAAAGGCCTTTTTGTGGCCTCAGACCTGCAGTGACTGGGTTCAGCAATTAGTTGAACCGAACTAAACTGGATTCGTGCTTTAATAGCCTATTTTGTGGGATTGTTGTTTTGTCACCTGTCAGTTGAAAGGTTGTGTGTAACCATAGCCAAGTTTTTATGGAGTAAGCATAGTGTTTTTTCCCCTGTGGTCTGGGTGTAATTATTAAAGCGGGTCTCTCGGTGCTTCTTAAGAAATCTGTGGTGGTTTTGTTCGATAACTCGCATTTGAAAACACGGACCAGTCAATCTGATCCTCTCAAAATGTTTGAAGCATCACTGCAAAACCCATCTGTTCATCCTCAAGAGGAGAACTGCGTTTATAAAACAAAAAACATGCAATGACAACAGCATAGTCTTAGATTCACAGCCATGTACTGACTGAGAACAAAGGGAGCGCTCTTTACATTGTTAATACTGCCATTCATATGATTTGCAGCATAAAAGACTAGGTATAAAAAAATATGACATTGCTGTGAAATATTGATATGCTTAAAGACCAGGTTGGCACAATATTATTATGTCTTAACAAGGCCTGTCAATGAATATAAAATGTAATCAGATTAATTACATTATATACTAAATAATTAATCAAAATGTATTACATATTCATATTTGCAGAGAAAATCATATGAAGATTTCAAGACTGTACATTATTGTCGGAGAGGCTTTAGAAATGCATTTTCCTTTAACTAAGGCTATAATAATCTACAGTATGAACAGTGTATGTTAAGCTATTTGGATTTTAATAATAAGTATGATACTATTAATAATTAAAATAAGAATATTTTATTTAATTATTATTAATAATATAAACCACTATTAATTAGTAAATAATATACATAATTCATTATTATAAATAATAAGTAATCAAAATAATGTGAAAAAATTATTAAAAATAACTAATAATTAAAATTATAATTCATATTTTAAACACACCTAACCAGAATGTTGAAGCATTTTTCAAATGCTATGGCTGTAAATATCTACAAAATTCTAACAATAGTGATTCTTTTTATTCATATAGATATTTATTAATTGAATAAATAATATAATAATATTTCATAATTTGAACACACCTCCAGACTGTTGAAGGAATATCGATACAGTGCTGCTGCCTTTCCATTATCTCTCAGTGTCTTCTTAAATTCCCAGTCTGGCCACACAGGTGTCAAATAGTCAGTGAATTGTATCAGCGAAGGTGAAAAACCGAAATAAAGAGCATGATTTTATCACTCTAAGCCTTTTTTAAGTCTTTTGGCTTGTGCTTTGACCATCCATTTTGTTTGTCTTTACACACTCCGTAGAATTACATTAGAGCCGGGACAAGCTTTGTTAGCACCAGGATTCTTTCCAGAGGGTCAGCGCCTGCCAGGAAAAAGACACACCACAACTAGTGTTGGAACGCTAAGAAATCACATTTTAACAAGACGTGTGGCGCCTCAAACTGCAGCACAATTACAGTTTCCAGTAGGACAGACGTCGGTCTTCTAATACGTATTTCTCTCAGTCTAATTACTGCCACTAGAGTCCTGAACCAGTTAATTATCTGCTGAAGTCAGCTATGACCAAAGCAGCGGATCTGCTTCCCTGACTGACGGTTTTCACAGCTGACATGTTCTCATTTCCGACGATTCCATGCTTCATTAGCGAAACAGTCCGTGTGAAAGTTGATTATGTCGAGTCTGATGCGCTCGCTCTGTTTCCATATATACAAAAGGTTATTTTTTTCCTGCTTTTTTATTTGACCTACATAAATTCATGAGGGTGCTAAAATCCATACCCGCAATTCGTATCGATGCTCCTCTGTCGTTATAACAAATATATGGTGATTATGCTCTTCTGTAACAATATATACTCAAAGGTGCATGCCTGGGACAAACATACACATCTAATGCTGAAATACCTGTAGCAGTTATGAGTTCAGTAGCGACGACAGTGACTGTGTCACGATGGATGATCAGTACACAGCTTTGACAAGCCGTTAGCAAACAGCCCATTTCTGGAGATGAATGACTTCAATCAGCTTGCTCACCACCTCTTCCATCTTATGATTTGACCTGTGAATTCAGGATGCGTAGAGATGGTTTTCCTTGGCAGGTTATTGGGTAATTCTTCATAATATGAAAAATACTGTTGTGCTTACTTTTTTTGTTAGTATGACTCAGACTCAAGTGTAGGCCTAGACTAGCGTAGATAGTCTTGCATACTTTATTTTGAATTCTCATTGACGATAACACGTAAACTAGGTATGAATAATGGGATCTGACAGTATTTATTCCATAACATTATGATTTGCCTTTGCTTTGCCGTTTCTGGAGTTCTTTGTATAACGATGTGATATAAATGTACAATATGACATTGTGACATTTGGAATGGGATTTGGAATTGTTGCAAGCCATATTTAAACTTGCAGTATTTGATCTGACATTTATTGCATGACGTAATTATTTTCTTTTGGATGATAAACGGGTTCCAATATTATATGACAGCATTTTAGTGCCACTAAATGCTGTCAAAAATAAATAATCATAAATGTAAGATTACAAGAATGAAGTCATATTGTGAGAATAAAGAATTTTGAGAATGGAGTCAAAAGTCTCAAAATATTACTTTATTCTCAAAATATTATATTCCTTTGAGTAATTCTGACTGTATATTCTCAAACTATCCCAAGTTTAAGTTCATATAAGACTTTATTCTCAAATTGCTACAACTTTATTTGTATAATTGTAGAATGTTTTATTTTTACTTGGCTCTAAAATGGTGTTATAATATTGATTATTGGCCGGTGATCGTATTTTTTCCATGTAATGCTTGCATAAAATTAATCTTCAAAAACTCAAGAACATTGTTAAATTTTTAGCAAATATCACAATTATAATCAATTTTTCATACTGTCCATTATAATGTTATGATGCTTAAATTCACTTATTTTTTTTAACATTTAAACAAAATGGTATAATTTAATATAAAATATATATTTTATATAATAATTTTTGTTTTATGTTATATTTATTTTAATGCTGTCAAACGATTAATCGCATCCAAAATAAAAGTTTTTGTTTACATTATATATGTATGTGCACTGTGTATATTTATTATGTGTATATATAGTAAATATTTACAATCTATATTTGTATTATATTTTAGATTATATATAAATATATTTAATATATCAACATAACATCTTTTTCTTAAATATATACATGCATGTGTGTATTTATAATTAAATATACACAGTATACACACATATATTATGAAAACAAAATGTTTATTTTGGATGCAATTAATTGCATTCGAACGCACTAATTTATTTAAACAAAATATTATATTTTAATATATAATACATATTTGAAAAGATAATTTGACCATCATGCATTTATCGGTTGGCAGCCATGACATGAAAAATATTGATCCCTAATGTTTTGTATTAATAATACAGCTTCTTGGTCATTTATTGCTTTATTACAGCTCTCTTTGTTTGTCACTTGCCTATGAGGACATCTGCTTTAACACAAGCCAGTCATTTCCAGGTCACGTGCATCGAGCTAATACTTAGATCCAGCCATCTGATGCCAACCATCTCCCTAAAAGTGTTCCTTTGCCAGGAGCGATGACAAACAAATATGTTTTATTTAATCTGTTTTGTTAATGAATGAACAGATTATGATGTACATTATCCATGCCATAAACCAAAGAGTTATCATTTTGCTCCCTTTTACTCCCTCACTTTTATCTATTTCGTAGATTGATGCTGACCGCTGCCAGATTAATACACAATTCAGAGAGCCCATAATGAAATTGTGTGCCAGCTCACACCTGAAAATCTCAGGCTTATGAAACAAGGTTTATGGTGGGGGGCTAATCTGGTTTGTGGGCAAGAAAAAGGGGCATTACGTGGTCAATGGATGCATAAAAGAGACATTTCTTGTTTTATGGTGCTTTTGGTATAGCGGCGCATGTTGGTAATTTAATTTTAGTTTTGTGGCTTTTATAGCGCACTCATTTTTTTTTCAGAAGTACTTCAAAGCTCCCGACAGGCTCAGCTGTTCATGTTTCGGTGTCTGATGTCTGTTTGTCTTTTGGGCCTGATCAAAAGCTGCGTCCTAGTTTTACTCTGCTGTTAATTTACACAGAACTCATAACTGTGGCCTCCTTTAACTCTAGAGGTGTTTGAAAACTAGTCAAAACATCGTTCTAGCAAACGTGCGGGGAAACCGGAGCAGATATCTGAACTAATTAGGCACGTGCATTCGCATAATTCTCTTTATGCTTGTGGAATCGCTTTCATAATTAAATCAGACCAACGTCTTTGTTCTTGTTGATAGAATCGACACATTCGATTTCTTTCCTAGATATACTTAATTGCTAAACTGTTGCCTTCGTAGCTTGAAAGAAAAGTACTGCGCTTTGTTCACACCTGGAATTTCACACATGACAGTGCTCATTAGATGAGAAACAGGAGAAAGGAGCTTTATGCATAATGAGCTC
Organism: Gymnocypris eckloni scoliostomus; assembly: GCA_027564155.1. Taxonomy (NCBI): domain Eukaryota; kingdom Metazoa; phylum Chordata; class Actinopteri; order Cypriniformes; family Cyprinidae; genus Gymnocypris; species Gymnocypris eckloni. The sequence goes on from CM050434.1 coordinate 12,106,665, forward strand.
TGTCCTCGTCGAACCTCCGACGTCATCGGCTTTACCCTAATAAAATCCCTTGGGGAAAATGATGCCATGTAAAAGGAATGGGATTATCTATTTTTGCCTCAAGAGAAGGCTGATGTTATGTGGCCATGTCATGTTTACTATGCTAAAGCCCATAATATTCAGTGGAATTCGTGTGCAGAATGCATATTTCGAGGACTCTCGCTTGCTCTGCTCTGTTCCCTTGGGGTCAGATTGGCTTGAACATTTAAAGAGATGGTCTGGAAAATTGGGAAAGAGACTGAGGGGCCAATTCACTAAACAGCTGCGCTACTTTTCTGTGCTGCATTACAGCACCAAAACCTGCATCCATATCCACTAATCAGCCGCAATCCAGTTTAACTAGGGGCTTAATGCACTGAAATAGCACTTTTTCAGTGAGTGTTTAAATTAAAGGATTAGTTCACTCCAGAATTTAAATTTCCTGACAATTTACTAATCCGAGATGTTCATGTATTCCCTCAAAAATTAAGGTTTTTGAGGGAAACATTCCAGGATTTTTCTCCTTATAGTGGACTTCAATGGGCATCAGCGGGTTGAAGGTCCAAATTGCAGTTTCAATGCAGATTCAAAGTGCTCTATACAATTCCAGCCGAGGAATAAGGGGCTTATCTAGTGGAAACGATCAGTCATTAAAAAAAAAAAACAGCTATACTTTTTAACCACAAATGCTTGTCTTGCACTGGCTCTGCGATGCGACCCAGTGTTTACAAAGTAAACCTGCAAAGAAAGTCTAACGCCCTTTATGAAATAGGGTAAAACAACAATGTCGGACAGTTTTGAAGTTGGAGGAGAAAATGAGATGGAGTTTTTTTGCCTTACCCTACCTTTTTGAACCGAAGTACACAGACAAAGAACTAACCACGCATGACCTTTCCAACGTGATTACGTAATGTGTGAAGTCATGTGTCGCAGAGCTATAGTCAAACACTATAGAATACCCAAGATACATCACTGTATTAGTTGTGAATGGGGAAAAATGCGATGCTTAATATGGCCGCTCAATCGCAGGGAGCCCCGCCTTCTGAATGAAAGAGCCAATCGCTAATCGGTGAAGTCTGCGCGTCACTGCAGCTGCCGTTAGAAGTCCTGGCTGCTATAGAAACAGTCAGCGCTCTGAGATACGCGCTCAGGACTGCGCATGAGCACTTGCTGATCTAGCCTGAGAAATACGCTTTTTATAACGCTATTTGAGCAAAAGAAACAACATTTATGACACAGTTGTTGTCCGATTTCATTGGTGATTTCAAATATGAAATTTAATCGTAAGCTTGGTGAACAGTTTTGGAGAATTTGTTGTTTCCCCTTATGAAGTGATAGGAGCAGCACTTGGATGCCCGAGAAGCGTTTCAAAGATGGCTGCCGAGTGACTTTTCTTAAAGAGACTTTTCTATAGTGCAATACAAGAAATAATATTTTTATTTTAAAATGACCGATAGACTCAAATTCCATCTAAATTTAATAAATGAAAATACAGTTGATGAGAGAAATTGTTTATTTTCAATTTTTGAGTGTGTTGTTGCGGAAATAACATATTCACAACATGACTTACATATTCTGACTAGCACGTAACTTGAAGAGTTCAAGTTCACGTGCATTTACATCATTTTGTGCAGTTGAAAGTTAGAATATAATGTTTACAATAATTATATGAATTGGTCATAAACAGTTGGAAATGAAAATCCAAGTGGAAAGCATTTTCTGAAATGGTTACTGAAAGAGATATGAGGTGTTTCTTGTAAAAGTAAATTAATACCTAGATTTTTCAAGTTTCTACTCAATATTTTAGCCCTAATAGTAATTCACACTTCAAAATCTTCAGTGCAAAAATAACTTTTTCAGCTTTTTTTATTTTAAATTTTTTTATGCAGATGCACTCTCTATGCAGAATGATTCACTCTTTCCAAATATAGCGATTCTAGTTGGTTGACAAAAACACAAAAACATTTTGTCAGTATTTGTTTAAAACAAGGTCTATGGTTGGGATTATGTAAAGAGACTTCTTCAGTTTAATGAACAACATAAATTACATGGTTTTATACTTAAATTTGTGAAAGTACATTTTTAAACTTGTGTTTTTTACAAACACAAGTTGCTCCATAAGGATTATAACAGTTATTTGGTTTGTTACAGGGATTGTTCACCCAAAATGAAATTCCTCAGGTTGTTTCAACCCTATAAGTTAATTTCTTCTGTTAATTTATTTTGAGTTCAATGGAAAAAAGAAACTCATACAGGTTTGGAATAACTTTAGAGTGAGTCAATTCAATTCAAGATTATTTCTATAGCGCTTTTTACGATACAATCATTGCAAAGCAACTTCACAGGAAATTAAGTTTCTAAAATAGACTTATATTGTAGAAACTCAATATAATTAACTTATGGCAAAATTTGGTTAAGTCAGTATAATCGCTGATGGTTGGCTTCCTCTGAGGTCCTCCGAGGGGTTGTCATCTCTTCTCAGGTGTTTGGTCATCTCAGATCATTTAAGGGTTGGATCCAGACTGAAGCTTGTATAATTCCTAGTTACCAATAACTAGGAAACAGAGAAACAAATAAAGACAATAGATGTTGTTCCATCCAGGAACAACCCTGGATGAAATTATCTGTTCAACCCAAGCTAAAGTATAATGTGCGTTTGATCAGATATACCGGCAGTACAAGATTGTGAGATGCATTATATGAATGCTTGGCTAAAGATATGTGTCTTTAATCTAGATTTAAATACAATTGACAGAATTTTCATTTTTGGTGATTTAACTCTTTAAGAAAGTAAACTCACGTATAGTAGTAGTTGAGGTTATTTTTAGTAGCTTATTTAGCAATTTGCATAAAAACAAAGCATGCATGAAATGATGCTAGCAGTAGCCACTATTCATTCTTAGCAAGCTCACCCTGAGAGAGCGAGACATTCATTCACTTTTAATGGGGTTTGCAATAACCCGCTTTGCTCTTGAGACTCTGAAGTCAAGTGCGTCAAAGGTGTCCTGCACGAGCTCCTGAATATTCCATCACGTTCCAGAAGGGAACATGGAATGTTTTCCACTCTGTGTAAAGATTTATATCACTTCCAGTCAATGCCAGAGCTGAAACTAACCAATCCTGACAGTTGTGTAATGCAGTGAGAGGCTGGGAAAAGTAAAACAAACATGGAAAAGCATCAGTTGAGCCTGCAGGTTTGCGCAGGAGGCCGAGGAGACATATGCCGTTACGAGGATTGATGGGAAAGTAGCATGAGGGCTTGCAGTATTTCACTTTTGCTGTGTTGTCATGTCGAGCGCTCGGCATTTGATTGCTAATCTCGAGTCTAAATAAATCAGTCATTGCATGCATATTGTTTTGGTTTATGTTGTTCTTGCACTCCATTGTATGTTTGAATTTTTAAATAGTAGATGATGTAATATTTCCGACTACATCATCTGTCTTTTTTAACCCTCCGGTGGAGAATATGAGTAGTGTAAGTCAGTCGCATACAACCACCCCCCAGACTCGACGGGTACTAGATGACCTACCCAGAGACCTGCAAGGAAGTCACATGACCCCCTTTATCCAATCAGCCTCTGCTCGGTGATGCTTACACAGATGTGTGATGGTGTTATCAGTTAGAGAGGCTGGAAGGGTACAGGCTGTTATTTTAATCAGATCTGTGTTTGTATCTTCGTCAATAATTCATGTCATCATCCTTTCAGCTAAACGGAGCCACAGCTTTTATGCTTACAACAGCTCAATGGCTCACTTCTCAGGATTGTGATGTAAAGGGGGAGAAACCGGTGACATTATTTTCAGCACATTTCCTACCCTGTTTACATTCTCATTACTGTGATGCAAAAATCTAATTTTCATTACTGTGCTGGAAAAAAAAAAACAATGATATATGGTTTAATTTATACTGATTTAAATCATTGTATTTCAGTCATCTTTACTGTAATTGTGCGGTGAAATGTGCATGTATGTAATGTCACAATTCATTTGGTTGTTTTTATGCAAAAACTGTATTTATTTATTTATTAGATGGATATTATATATTTATCTATGGCCACATAACTTCATTCTGAAAATAATTGAGGATGGATGGTGGGAATGGATTGAAGATTCCTGCTCGAGTGAAAGAAGATTCAATCTTGATTGTTTGGTTGGCATCTCATTTCGTTCTAATAGAATATACTGATGAATATATACAGTATGACATTATCTTTGTTTTGGCCTTTTTGCTACTTTTTCAACATGACAGTGGAAAAAAGACAGTAAATGATGGCAAAATCATGAAAGAAAATAAATCATAAAATGTCACGAGACAAACTCAAACTTCCATTCCAACAGTGTTATATTATTGTAATTGATTTACTGTTATAGATTTTTTTATACTATTTAGATTTTTTTTTTAGTTGATTTTTTATTTATTGTATTTTCTCTTTTCATTTTATTTAAAGTTTTGGTAATTCTTTGGTAAGTTTTCTCAAATATGTCTCAAATATTTTATTTTAGTTATTTTTATTACATCAAGTACTCTTTTATATTTCATAAAATATAGTAATTTATTTATATTTTTATGTTTCTTTTATCATATATAAAAATGTATTATTTTTTATTTGACAGATGACATGACAGAATTTTTGAAGAATCTTGAAAAATCTAGAATCCCATTTAATTTGTTTAAATACCAAAAGCAGTATAAATATATAATAACAGTGATCTATAGGGCTAGTGCACTTTATGTAAAGTACTCTGAAGCTGTGCAATATTTTTGTGTTAGGACAAGTCTATCAATAGCTGTCTAACAATCTTCAAGTTCCACATAAAAACTAATAGCATATGTGTTTGAGACGACATGAGGGTAAATAATGTATGATTTTTGAGGGGTTACTTATGCTTATAAATGGAAAATCAGGAGTTAAATACAGTATGTTATATTGAATATCACATGCAGGTTCTTAATTAGTGTTATTTAGTGTTGTTTAACACAGACGTTGATGCAGTTCGGCCATGTTATGTTGCTTTTAGACGCAGGACCAGATGTTTAGCCAGCGCTTGAATTATTCAAAGATGGGCTGTGCGCTGCAGCACTTACCCATCCCTGTGTTTTCAGCAGGTGTGCCGCCATATATCAACGCTAAAAACACATAGAGCCATCAGCAGAAGGATAAACTTTAATACAGCTCAAATCTCAAATCTGCTTGCCACTGCTGTTACCTCAGCTCCCGCCAAAAGAGCACACTGTTCCCTGTCTCTCAGATTTATCCCCTGCCTCATCTAAAAACAGTGATGGTGTTGGTGTGTGTGGGATGTGCGTGTCCACCATGCCCCTAATTTCCTTGCTCACAGCATTTTAAAATACACTGAAGGATGTGGGTTGTTGCTTAGTTTAAGGAAGGTTGTTTTTGTACCGGCTGTTCATATATAATGATGCATCTTTTTCCTTTGCCTTAAGAAAAAGGAAGACAGGACTGGGATTTTATGCTTGAAAGGGATAGTTAAAATGAAAACGAAAATTGTGTCATTTTTAATCAACCTCAAACCCGTTGTCAGGTGTCTGAAACAAGATCTTCCAGGAATAGAATCTGAATGTAAACAAGAATACCCAAAGCAAATGTGCTGTGTTGTCTTAATTTAGTCTGGCCTTATCCAGCCCTGCCCTGCTGAGAGCAGTTTGTTGAAATAGGAGTCAATTGTTTCGTTTTTTATTTTCTTGCTGGCAGCTCTTCGTGGTTTAGTAGCTCCAAGCCACTCTTATTATAGCCAAATTTGATGGTACAGTATGTGCTATGCCCTGTACATAATTATTGTACCATTACTGAGTGGCATAATTAGTGTTTTGAACATCGTGATTAATAAACATAGTGCTAAACTGCTACAAAATGAGAACAGACCTTCATCCCCAATTGTGTTTTTAAGAATATACCTCTGTATTATTTGAGGTATCTTGGAATGCTATTGAAGTATAATCATGCAGTACCATGGTTTTACCACCTGACACATCATTGGCAATCCATGGTATTACTGTGTTGAAAGTTGAAGAACAGAAACCGGGTGCTTTTGAAGAATGATAGAAGACCTTGTTTGCAAATTTGGTGCATTTTTCTCCACTTAAATGTTTTATGTATCTGAGCAGTTTGGAAATGAAATGTCCAATGTGTGGCACTAAAAGGTCAATGCTCTATCACATTTGAAGATAGCATCCCACCCACATTAAACCCTACTCTAAACCTAACCAATAGTGTTAGCAAAGGCAAAAATATAACAAAAGCATTTGCTGTAGCAATCATGCTATAAAAATGGATAGTTCATCCAAAAAGGAAAATTCTGTCATTAATTACTCACCCTCATGTCGGTCCAAACCCATAAGACCTTCATTCATCTTCAGAACACAAATTAAGATATTTTTATGATAAAATCCAATACTTTATGATCCTACATAGACAGCAACAAATCTGCCACATCCAAGGCCCAAAGGTAGTAAGGACATCATTAAAATAGTCCATGTGACATCAGTGGTTCAACCGTAATGTTAGGAAGCTACAAGAAAACTGTTTGTGTGCAAAGAAATAAAAAATAATGACTTATTCAACAATTTATTATGGTTTTGGGAAATGACATGAGGGTGAGTAATTAATGACAGAATTTTCATTTTGGGGGAAACTATCCCTTCAAGATTTCTTCTGTAAGTCGTGATTGGTGTTTCAGGGGACTTCTACCCAAACGCCCCTCAATGTAATGCTAAACCAGGAGGTGTGCTGCCGAGCATGTTTACTAGGGGTGTGACGAGACACTTATCCCACGAGACGAGACACGAGACTGGTTTCACGAGAGCGAGACAAGACTTAAAAAAAAAAAAAAAAAAAAAAAAAAAACCAATGATAAAACGTATAGCGAAAAATAGTCTTTTATTCAACTGAAAAACACAAAATGCAAAAAAATGTAGGTGCATTTGGAAATCAACTTCTACTTTTTTAAATTAAACTTATTTTTATTGAATTGCATGCAGTAGGCTAATAAACAACATGTAAACTAGAGCTTGCTCGATTCTGGATAAATTGAGAATCACAGTTTTTTTTTTCTAAATTGAAGATCACGATTCTCTCACAAAATAACATTATTTACTAGTGGTTCTGACAAAATGGTTCACTGCTTAAGTATTTTCAAAATATACATTAATTTGAACAAAATAAAAATAAATGGAGGAGTCAGTGTCTCACTTCATAAAGACTTGTTTCACTACTGGAATCTCCTGCATGAATGATTCAATGACAAATAGAGTTTTTAAACGGGTTGTCGCCACCTTCTGGTGGAAGATAAGCATTACAATACAAGTGTTAAGATACTTTCGTTTTGATCACTACTGTAGACAATGTGTTTATATTCAAACTATAAACTTTTATCCCAGTTCTTCTGTTATTTAAATATCTGTAACAGAAATAATGATGTGTGGTTGAAAAGACCGTTTGTGTTGCTCTTTCTGGATCAGCAGCAGCATGAATGCAGATTTGAATGTCTTTAAGACGTAATAGACATAGCTGAATCCTTATCATTCATGAATAAGATCGCATGGGTGTTTGAATCAAGATCGCAAGCGCAATTTTTATGATTAATTGAGCAGCTTTAATGTAAACATTGCAAAATATTTTGCGAGGATATCGCCACGTTCTCGTGAGACACATCGAATCTCGCGAAGATCTCGTCACATCCCTAATGTTTACTATAAAGTTGGTTATATGATGCAAATATGTAAATATCTTAGTTTACACATCAAGTGTTTTGAGGTCATAAAATAGGATTGTGCAATGAGCTGCGTGAAAATAATTCAGTTATCTAGTTACTTCAATTATCTAATTACTGGTGTTCATTTTAGCTTTAAACTTCAGTGAATTGTATGTATCTATACGCTTTAGGATTTTGTGGCACTTTTTTTCCAATGAGATTTAAAAATATATTTTGTTTTACAAAAAATACTTTTTTTTGCCATGACATCTTTGAGCTGTACATGATACTAATGCAGAAATATTTCCACAGCTGAAACTTTTGTAGGTTGTCTGCGGTCAGTGTGTAATAATTTTGATATGCAATGCTCAAAGTGCTTTCTCTCCTGAGGGTTGATGTTTGGATGACATCCCATTCCGTGTCAAAGCATTTAATCTGCTTCATTGCACATAGACAGATGCTCTAATCTGCTTTGCTGTAAAACTTTAGGATGTTGAAAATATGAAATATACCACAGGTTTAGAGAAACGTGATTTTAAAATAACAAAATCCTCTTTGCAAGTTATATTTATTTTTAGTACTATCAAGAAAATATTTAGATTTATGGTGTGCCTATCGATAAAGGGAAAGTTCATCCAAAAATGTAAAGTCTGTCATCATTTACTCAATCATCATTACTCAAACAATTGTATCATTGCTTTCATGCAATAACAGTGATTGGGGACTGGAGATTTCAGGCTTAAAAAGGACACAAAGGCATAAATGTATTATAAAAACATAAATTGTTTCAACGGGTTTATTAAAAATACCTGACTCAAAAGAACAATTAATTCACAAACTAGATTCACAGTTTTTGAGTCTAGAAGAGTTGTTCACAAATTGGACATTATCACTTTTCATGGAAAATCCACTTATCTGTCAGTCTGTTCTTCACAGAAACTTCAGAAGACCTGGAATATAGTGCATGAGTCATACAGTATGTTTGCTTTTATGATATTTCTTTTTTGGTTCTTTTTTGTCATTTCTGAGCTTGACAGCCTCAGTTCCCATTCCTTTCATTGTGTTGGAAAACAAAGAGCCAGGATCTTCTACGATCATATTCTATGAAAAAGCATCTGTTATATTCATATTGGCTTGGAAGGAAATTTTTGCATTAAATATCCCTTTAAATATTTAATTAATGATAAACAGATTTAATGTCGTTGCCTTCACGATGCCACAACAAGATGCAACAAAAGCAGATGGGATCTATGAATAGATTACGGACGCGGATCTGTCCTGCTGGAATGGTGTGACTCCATGCTTCGGTTTCCCATATACTCCCTCATGGGCTTCAATGGCTTTGGCCTGTTACCCATCAGCCCCCTTCACCACCTGTCCTCACAATGGAGAAGGTCCATGTTCTAACCCACTGATCTCCAGTTACATTAAAGCAGGACAACGTCTTGGACAACATGTCCTTCATTTTTGACACTTGACGTCACTGATTAGAAAGCTCCCATAAATAGAATAATATGCAGTGGCAGTGGGACCCTTTTGAGACCAGGCCACGCACTTAGGGACTGTGATGGATGAAGCCATCTTGGCATCTATCGTTCTGTCTTCCAATCAACTCGTTCTGTTCTGCCTGGCAGTAGTTTTTGATTGGCTCAGCTCACTGACCCAAGTCACATGACCCATTATGGCATACGTAAATTATCTCAGGCCGGCAACAAGCATACTGAAGTGTCTACAGCTTTCAGAGTTCATTGCTATCCCGTTCACAGGAAGTGAAGTCATTAGGACGACGGGTTGGATGTACAGCCAGATCCCCCTTCACACGACTTCTCATCTTCTCTCTAGCTGCCTGTTAATCAGGACAATCCCATATGTTCTAACTGTCAGAGCAGGTGGCTATCTGTTGGAGAATAGGAATTCAACGTGACCGCTTGCAGAATCTGCACACATTCATTCTGCAGAAAATCTGTTTAATTATGTCTTGTTTCCTTGGTAAAAGATCATATTGATTCCTTGTCAAAAGTTCTTGATTTTGTTCTTGCAATATAGTGTGGAATCGAACCACCCATCCATCTTTATGATCCATTTTGTGTAATTATGGATAGCTCACCAGATTACATTTAAATGTTAGATATAATAGTAAAACTGATGGTATAGAAAGATCTATCTATCTATCTATCTGAGTCACATCATTCACATTTACTTGTGCTTTTGCAACATTTTGTGCAGATGCAAGTTGCAATATTATGTGTATGTTGATTGTGACTAATCTCATATAGGATGTGTTTAGGTGAGTTAATTCATCTGTTAGGAAAGCACTGCAGCTTTAGGCTGCTCAATAGGAGCACAGTAAGAGAGTGAGAAAGAGACCAAGAGAGCAGCACCCAAGAAACCCTGCACATTTCTAATTTGGTCCTCCGGTTAAAGGGTTTATGATTAATGTCCTCAAGTCACTATATTGTATGACTCTGGCCAGGATATGTTCCCCAAGATAAAAATATAGTAAAGAGCTGTAAAGGTCGAATAATCACGTTATTAATCATCTCAAATCGACTCGCCAACAGTCGTGGATGGCAATCGAGAGAAGGGCTGCTGTGATTTTCTTGTCTGAAACATTAAGCAAGCTAAATAATTCAAAGATACTCAAGAGAGTAATGCTATTGTAGAGGGACTTTAAGTGCATTAAAACATTCTTTACTTGCCTTTATACATGCACACTTTTGCTCTGAATAAAAATAAGCAAGGAACATCAATGACAGAGTTTACAAAAAATTGCTAGATTAAATATTAAATAAGAGCTAAATTCTTTAAAAATACCTGGCAGAAGAGATAAATTGTATTGCTATACATGTTCTATAAATTTATATGTTTTTATCACAAGTTGCATTTATCTTTTATAGAGATAATAATACTTGTTTTTTTATATAATCTTGAATTAAGTTTAAAATATTTTTCTTATCCCATTGAAAACTTTTTTTTTCAGCATACTATAACAAAACTTAGTGAGATTTGTGCTTTAAACAATAAAATTACCTGAATTTTTTATATATTTATATATAAGTTTTTATATCACTCAATTTTATAGGTTTGCAGTAAATGTAACTTGTATTAAAATATTTATATTGTAAAAAAAGAAAACGACAAAAGTGTTGATTAAGAAAATGAATGTTATTCTTACTATAATTGTTGTGCTTTTAGTTTATTAAAATGCTACTGGCAAACTATTGAAATTGTGAATCGAGTCTTTGGTGCAAAAAACTTCGGTCACTTATAATATTCCATGACATGATGATCCCTTAGAAGACAGCTTATGTAGGCAGCGAGGCAACCTGCTAGGTTTGTTTCCCCATAATTTTTTCTACATTTTTTCTCTGTGTCAAATACCTTGAGAGCAATTTAATACTGCGCATTATCATTAAATCTGATTAAATAACAGTGCATGTCATTAGGTTTACGAGCTTAATGCAGCTGCCTCTAATGCCGTCAAGTATTTAAAATCTTGGCTCCACAAATGAAATAATACACTTATTATTTAGATTTCCTCTAGTGCATATCCTTCTATAAGACAAAGACAGTAAATGTTTCTGATTTTGCACCATAACATCTCCTTTTTCATTACCAGATGAAGCAAGACTCGAGGCATCAGGACAACCCCTCAGTCCTTCCCAGGACCCAACCGGAGCCTCAAACATCACAGTCTCTTCGTCGCTGCTGGAGGACGAAGACTTGGCCTCGCAGCTCCACTCCCCACCAGCGAGGGCAGAAAGCACAAGGGAGCAGCCTGTGTTTGCCTCCGTGCAGACCCTGCAGGTTGCAGAGACACAGCCTCAGGCGCTGGTGCATTCTCTGCCCTCCCCACCCGGCAACAGTGACAATCGCACCAATCAAATGTCCCCTGGGGAGCTGGCCGACAGAGTGCCAAATCCACCATCCCCGGCACATAAAATCAACAGTGTCTTGACCACTAGCTCAGGTACTGCTACATTGTGAGGCTTTAAATCAATGCTGTGTACAGAAATCAAGAAGTGGTGTATTTAAGGGGTTTCTTTTCAGGGACTTTGCTGATTTGATGTTGTCATCATCCTTTCTTCACCATTCGTTCATCCATCACCACCATCATCATTTCAAGGTCATTGTGTTTGTTGTTATCGTAATCATCATCATCAACATTTTTTACAATAATATGAAACTGCATCCTATTTTACTTGCTAAATGTGACTGAGTAAATCTAAGTAAAAAGTGAAAAAATTTAGGACTTCATCAGGATTTGATTGGATTGAGAAATATTAGATTATGATAGTATCGGTTAATATACTTTTTAAAAGAAATTAATACTTTTATTCAGCAAGGATGATTAAATTGGTTAAAGGTGTCCTATTATGTTTTTTCACTTTTTGAGTTTTAGTGTGTGTAGTGTGTATGTTTGGGCATAAAACGATCTACAAAGTTATAAATCTCAAAGTCCACTCCAACGGGAGATATTTCCAAGAACTTCCTGTGCTTTGTGACATCACAAAGTGTAAACCCCGCCTACTGAAATTTGAATGGCTGGCAGGTGGGGAGAACACTTGGTTGAGCTCTGCACGTTTCAAAATCGAAACCCGGTGCGGGAGTTTTAATATCACTGTATTTCTGAAGGAAACCGCCTGTCTTCAGAAAAGTTTGGATGTCATTTTCTGATAAAGCAGCGTTTGTGAGCAGATCTCTGTTTTGTGTACAGTGTTACCGGGGAAACCTCGAGCTCTCCTGCTACAATTAATCTGCGTATATGGGGCCACAAATAGTGTATCTCTGTGGGACTATGGTATAAATAAATTCAACTCTATAACAGTTTCAGTGCAATTCATGTTATAATGTTAGAATTAAAGAACAATAAACATAACACATATTACCGTTGCACTTATCTGTACATAGTCAATGCAGTTATTTTTAAGCCGTTGTTGACATCCTATCAAAAACATGATTTAGCCAAAAACAACAACAATAACATTACCACTTTAATATGTCTTGCAATATCCGTGCGTGCTAAGGTTCTGCACGATCCTCTTGTTCAATATTCTTTAGGTCTGAATTTATATGGCAATATCTCTGAACTTGCTGCTTTGGCAAGGGGCGGGGCAATACTGAAACGCCGTCTAAGCTGTTTGCCAATCACAACGCACTGGGACAGCTAAACAATTAGAACACATTACATTTTTCGGAGGGCGGGCCTTCGTCAAACCCAGAACTAATCGAGCTGTTTGTGTCAGGCTGGGGAGAGAGGTATTGTAATAATGTAAATTATGTGGGAAAATAAAAAATTTCGAACCAACGAGCATGTTCTAGTACACCCCCAAAACAAAATCAAGACTTTGTAAAAGAGCATAATATGACCCCTTTAAAAATATGACAATAAAAGTATTTATAATGTTAAAAAGGTTTCTATTTCAAATCATTTCTATTCATTAAAGAATCCTGAACAAAAATAGATCACCGTTTCCACAAAATTATGAAGCAGCACGGCTGTTTTCAATATTGATAATAATAATAATAATAAGACATTTCTCTTGAGCAGCAAATCAGCATATTAGAATGATTTCTGAAGGATCATGTGACACTGAAGTCTGTAGTAATGGCTGTTGAAAAATCAGCTTTGCATCACAGGGATAAATTATATTTTAAAATATATTAAAATAGAACATTTTTATTTTAAATTGTGATAATATTTCACAATACTACTTTTTACTGTATTTTTGATCAAATAAATACAACCATGGTGAGCATTACCAGCCCTTACGGAACCTTTTTGAACAGTGGTGTTATTTTATTATCATTGAGATACTATTATAGTTTTTATTAATACTTTTAATTATTTTTAATTTTTTTATATTTGTCATTTGTTTATATATAAATTTTATTTTATTGCAGTTTAATTATTTTAGTACATCAAGTTGTCCCAGCTGAAATATATATATATATATATTTTTATTTATTTATTATTATTATTTATTATAACCCTGATTGGGTCAACTTTGATTTCATGTTGGTATTAAAGCTGAAGTATGTAATTTGTGCACATCCCAACTAGCCTTACATCTCTCATTGAATTTGTTCATCTGATCAATGGAAGATTGATAATTATCTTCAGTTATGATTCAGTTTGATGACACTAGTGGTGCACAAATTACACACTTCAACAAGTCCTGCTACTGCATACTCCCCCAGAGCTACATCCATCCTCTCCCACATGTCCTACAGTGTGTGTCATTCTTCACCATCAGTGAGCATTCATGTGTGTCCTCGATCTCACTTCCTGCTCCTGAGGTGGCTCACTCAAACGTTCTCTGCTTTCAGACGAGACTCTTAGTGAATTCCCCAGGAACCCTGATCTTCCCACCGCCCCGGGATCCTCTTTCATGATTGTGGCAGAGACGGATGCCGCGCTCTCAGAGAATGTGACAACTTCAGTCTCAATTTCCGCTTTAAACGGCACCTCTACTGAAAGAGCTGGAAACGCTTCATCCAGCGCCTCAGCGCACAACAACTCCCACACTGTGACGAGCGACAGTCTGCAGCTCACCACAGTGACCACCACGACTGTCACGCCCTTAAATGTGACATCAACGACTCTGACGCCGCCCACTGCCGTCGTTGTGGCGAAAGAGGTCTTGACCACTGTGCCGACCACAACAACTACCCAGACCACAACAACCAAGACTGAACCACCGACGACAACCACCACTACCACTACGACAACAACTACCACCACCACAAAAGTAGCACCAACAACCACAAAAACACCCACAACCACTTTAGCAACCACAACAACGACAACCCCTCGTCAAACCACCGCTGTATCTACCTCTGGAAGTACCACGACTAAACCGAGCAGCCCTCCTACTGACAGTTCACCTTTGACCTGTAATGTGACCGAAAGATTATGGGTGAAAACAGGTGAGCCTCGTTTACTAATTTACTAATAATTCGCTAAAGGAATTTAGGCTAATTTAGTTACAGCACAGATGCACCACCAATCAGTGCAAATCAATGCAATTTACATTCCATTACAGCAAATTTAGCAGGTTATTGAGATGAATTGTAGATTGCGTTGAAATAATGTTGTTTAACTGATAGAATAGGCAATAAAACAAAATTTCATATTTAGGCCTATACAGTTGGAAAAAAACCTATACAGTTTGTTGGAAAAATTGCTAGATTATAAGCAAAATCCAATCAGGTCACCTATTTTTCCAAGTTAGCCCAATTTTGCTTTGCATGTAAATGCTTTTGGGGTTTGTTGCATTTGTTTGCCTGGCCTAAAATATTTCAGTCTTTTCAATTAGATTTTAATTGTAATTAAAAAAATTATTAACAGCTATGGAATAAAAATGGATGAATAAACATTAATGCATACATTAAACATAAATAACAAAGCTATGACATCTAAATTATGCTCAGCTCACACACACACACACACACACACACACACAGTATATTTATATACATGCATATATACAAGTATATATATATAAGTCTTGTACAGTGATTTTTGTATTAATTGTCATTATAATATATTCTGTTCTTGTAATAAAAATAAGTTTAGGCTATGGCATTAATATAATATAATATAATATGAAAATAAATATAAAACAATACATAATAAAAACTGATTATTTACACATTTGTTTTGGTTCGCAGTGTTTTGTGCATGTAAGCACTGTAGCACACAGATGCTTAGCCAAGACTAAAATGTTTCCGTTTTTGCAATTCGATTTTAATTGTATTTAACAAAATTGTTAACAGCTATGAAATGATAAATACACATTCAAGTAACAAATCCATATTTACATTTAAATTATGCTCAGCTCATTACAATGGAGCCATATGATAAAACCAATGTACAAATGCACATACTTAATCTCGTGAAAGGCTTTATTATGCAAATAATGCTACCATATTCAGTAATTGTACTCCTCAACTCCCACATTCAACATTGACAGCATATTCACTGCAGTGAAGCCAACATATGTTCACTGAAAACAGACATGTTTATAGGCATGGCTGTCCCACTTAGGATCTGAGCTGCTTTAGGATGCTTAGAAAATCATGACTTTCATATGTGTTGTATTTTTTCCCCTAGTGTTGTCCATCCAGATGCGACGAAATCGCCTAGAAACTGGAATGAGACAGGACCTGTCTAAAGGTATCAAGCAGGCATTGCAGAAAGCATTTAACGACAGCAACGTCCATGTTCAGGTTGGTGGTTGGTTTTGCTTGTGTTTTGAGCCAAAAGCCACTATGCAGTTATGAAAGTTCAAACGTTTGGGGTTGATAAGATTTGTCCGTAGGATTTAATGCATAATAAAAAATTAGCATACAGTGCACAGTAAACGGACTATATTCTGCAGCAATAATAATAATTGTAGTAGTATGCTTATCCTTTTCTCTCTCTTCCACTGCAAGTAAAACATGAAATAAGAAATGCTAAATAAATAATGAAAACTAATCAGAATAGTTGGTTGCCATTGGAAACACAGTAAAATATGCCTTATGCAGTAGAATCAAGATAAGCACAGTGCTTTGACCACAGTCCTCTGGGACCTTATCACTGTTGCATCATGGGAATTGTAGTTTAGCAGAGGATAATGTGGTGGGAGGCTGCGTGGGAGGTGTTTCCTGTTTATATTCAGTATGCAGCTCATTGAGTGTGATTGTGTAGACCATCTCCCTGTTTTCAAGCATTGAGAAAGGACCGTCTTATGAAACACTTGGTTTGAAGCCTAAGGAGCATTCGCACGTCTGTCCGTCAGAAAGGCGCATCCAAAAATAGCGCAGCGCTGGTACCTCATATGCTGCAAATAAAAAGGTAACAGCAGAGACAATGTGCTGAGGGGAAGCGCAGTTGCCTAAACAGAGATTTAAAGGAACAGTTCAGCGCTTTTTTTATTCTGTCATTATTTAATCACTCTCATACATGTATGACTCTCTTAATTTTAAGTTTTTAGTCATACAAGTCAAATCGGTTTGAGCATTAGGAAATGATGGCCAAATTTTCATTTTTGGGTGTACTGTCTCTTTAATTGTGAATGACCACTGAAAAGGTTGTTATTAGCATTTGAAGAGTGACCGTCTGTCTATTTAGCTCTGTACCGAATGACTCAATCTGTCTCTATATTCGTCCGTTTTGCTCACTGTGTGATTTTTTTCCCTCCTCTTTCTCCTCCTCGTCAACTGTCCATCAGATCAGAGGTTCTGTATCATTACAGACCCTGGAGGTGATCAGCAGGAGATGATACAATTGCTATCTACACATGAACAGAGATAGAGAGAGAGAGAGAGAGAGCGTTTATGTTGGAGTAAAAAGAGAGAGATGGTCAGTCAGCTTGGCTCAATATGATGAAATTTATTCATGTGGGATTTGTATTAGCATTTGCCTCAAGTGCTTAACAATAAACAAAGCCAGTAAAAGCATTTGTGGGAATATAGCACTATAAATAATAACAGCAAATGATTTCAGTTAGGCATATTTGAATATCTAAAAACTCATTAAGATATCGATACTGTGTACACTTTTTACACACACAGTAGTATTTCGTTTTAATTTATCCATGCATCATGGGAGATTTTTGTGTTTTTTCCACGGGGTGTCATTTCCTTCACGTCTCAGTTGATGTATTGTGTTTTATAGCGTTCTGTGATGGAAAATATGTTTTTTAAGTAAAATGGCTGACTCCTTTGACTTGCTAAGACTAATTTAATAGCTAGAATTTGATGTGTCCTAAAAACACACAATTAAATAATATTTGTTAAAATTACAGTTTGACTGGAAATGGCACAATATAAATAATATTTATTATTTGTTTCATAATTTTGGAAAATGTGATTATTCTCTCAAAGTAAATATCAAAATTAATTATGTCATTTGTTTAGATTACTGTAGTTTAAAATGTAATAATTAGTAGTTTTATTATGATGGATTTTCATATTTTAACACAACGTCTTTGTGAGAACAAGACAAAATCTGATAGTTGAAGAAATTATTGCCAATTTATTTAATATTTTTATTAATTATGAATACATTATTTATTAATTATTTTGTTCCATTTATTAACTTAATTAGTAATTTTTTAAGCAACGCTGCGCAGAATGACATCAAAGTACCGCAAGAGCGATAAGAGAGCAGACAGATCCTTATCAATCGTCATACACTGATCATTCTGCACTGCGCCGCTTCAAGTCGAACACACCTATTCTAATATGCTTAAAGGCAGGGTAAGCTGGTAGCCAATGTTGACATTTGAAATCACCAAAACAAACACGCCCCTATTTTGAAAGCTCCGCCCCACACACACGTACGGCAACGATTAGTTCTGTGAAACAAAGCAAAACCAATGTTACTCATCTATCGAAAAGAAACAAAGCAACTTTGGCACCAGATCACAGGCCTTCCCGCTCCTTGAGTTCTCACCAGCGCTGGAAAGCTGATCCGATATTTACATGGGTCCTACTTCTTGCCTTATCGTAACAACGTGTCTACACTGGACACGAGCGACGCGACGAATCCTCGACAGTAAACTGTTCTATTTATGACACATTGACAAATTTCAAATGATTTTCAACAGTCGCTTTGTCGCGTCCAGTGTAAACAGACCTGTCACATCCGGTTTAGACACGGTGTAAGCCTTCTTTTGTTCCGCAGATGTTTTTCTCTTTTGATTTTTTTCTGTTATCGCCGGCTCGGCTAATATCCCTCATGTGCACTGAGCGCTCTCTCCTCCACATCATGAGTAGACACGCCCCTTACTGCTGATTGGCTACAAGTTTGTTTTGGTACTCGGCCCGACTCGTTTTCTAAAGCATTTAAAAAAAAATGCATACCCCACTTTTAATATTTTTGTGGAAACTGTGAAATTATTTATTTACACTAGAAATCTTTTGCAACATTATAAATGTCTTAATTTTTAAACAATTGAATGTATTCTTGCTGAATAAAAGTATTAATTAAAAAATCTTAAGTGTTAAAAATCTTACTGACCCCAAACTTTTGAATGGTAGTGTTCTAGGACCATTTAAAAAAAAAAATAGCTAAAGAGCTGATGAAAAGTGGTGAACAAATTAATTGTGTCAGACATACACTACCATATATCCATGTCATTTTACATGATCTGTGTTCTCTCTAGTTGGAAAGAGATATCTGCACACCTTCTAATGTGACTGTGGGCTACTACGTCTTGAGAGGGAAGTCCGTGTTGGTGGCCTCTGTTGTGATGGACACATTAGTTTCCTATGGCTTTGACAAGCTATTGAATGACATCAGAGAGTATGTCCCCGTGGTGTTGGCCATCCCCAATCCTGTGGCCCCATGGTTGCCCAGCCTAGGCATCCACCTGCAACTCAAAACAGGTACGATTCTTTTCCAACTGAAGTTTATTGGAAAATATGACTGGAAATGATCTATCTGACAATTTTTATGCTTGAGCCCCTTTGTTTACCCTTTTTTGCATTATATATTCAACCAGTCTTAAGCCCACTGCCACTTTTTGTTAGTGAAATTGTATTTTACACAGTTAAAACTTGGTATTTAGAATGATTGGTAACTGGAATGTGGAATCTGTTTTTGTTTAACAGTTTATTATTTTCCTACATATAGTTCTCAGGTTTGTTGGGCCAATGGACAACATCAAGTCTTGCGGCTTCATCCAAATGATGGAGCAACGTTTGGAAAATGTGATTGCTGAGGCGCAGGAGAAAGTGGAGGACTCTTATGGGACGCTTTCTGTTGAGGTAGTTTTTAAATTGAACTTGAAAACAAAGTTTGATAAATGGCTTATCTTCAGAGGTCTGATAACGCCATTCCTCTGAGGAGTCGTTTGTTGGATTTGGATTTATAGTTTGTTTGTTTTTGAACAGATTCTGAACACTTATCAAACTGGGAATTCGTTGGCAGTCACTCTGGTGTATGTGGTGTGGAACGGTAGCACTCCGTTGAACGGTACTGTGTCCAGCGGGCTCCTTTAACCAGCTCACTGCAGAGCTGGTGGGATACTTTCTCTTCTTCCCCCCTCTGATCATCGCTGAGCGTAAGTTCCAGCTTGTGTTTACCGCTTGATGTTGCATTGACTTGCTGCACAGCTCGTGTTTACATGTTCATGCACATTGAAATGGTAGTTTGTGTTTATTAATTTTTTAATCCGTGAGTTTGTTTTCCTTGAGGCAGAGATCTTCAGTTTTGTTTGATCCAAAACACATTTTCCAAGGATGCATAACATTTTCCTTTTTTGATGGGTAGTTGATATGAAGAAATGTTGGGAAGTTGACTTGTTCTGCTGTGGAACTTGCTATACTCCATTTAAAATTATTTTAAAGGGATAGTTCACCCAAAAATGAAAATTCTGTCATTTACTCACCCTCAAGTTGTAAACTCGTGAGGCCTCCGTTCATCTTTGGAACACAAATTAAGATATTCTTGTTGAAATCAGAGAGCATTCTGACCCTCCATAGACAGCAAGGGTCCTACCACGGTCAAGGCACAGACACATAGCAAGGACATGTTAAAATAGTCCATGTGTAATTAATGACATCATTTACATTTTTGGATGAACTATCCCTTTAAACAGATATTTTCCCCTGTTTTTTAAATGATGATGATTATTATTATTATTGTCATTATTATTATTAATTGATATCAGTATTGTGACAAAAAGTCTCACCTTAAAAGTCCAGATGTGCTTCAAATGAAATCATGTATTTATAAATGAAATATCATTGAGATTCACATTAATATATATTAATTATAACTAATACAATTATTAATATAATAATTAATAACAATTATGTATGAATTTAATATTATTTTATATTCAATATTTTTAATTCAGTTTTCTTGTAATACATAATATTTGATCATAAATTGTAATATATAATTGTTAAAAATATAATATGAAAACATATATTATATAATTAATGCAACATTTTTATACTGAATTAAAATAAATATGTATGTATTTATGAATATTGTGTTGACATTCAATATTCCCTTTTTTATTCAAGTTTTATTTTATTACGTAAAATATAAATGTAACATATATAACAAAGAATGTAGAAACAAAATGCCTGTGTGCTATGGATAAGAAAACATATTTGGAAAATATACATTTTTTAATCAATTTTGTTTATTTTTAACAAATAAATAATTGATCAGCTTGTTTTATGCTTTAAACTGTTAACATGAACTAAGTATAACAATAAAAATTCACATTTATCCTTACGGAGTAAATGATAACAGACTTCAGTTTTTCCCAGAATGGTCTTCCAATAAGCATCTGTCTGTCTTTCCCTCTCTTTTCACAGCTCTAGAGTACCACAACCTTAACACTTCAGTAGCAACTCGAGATTACTGGGTAATCACAGGTAATTACCTTAACAGTTCAGCTGCTAACCAGCACCCAGACAGCTATTTTCCAGCGTGTGTTACGTGATTAAGTCTAGCTAATGTTTTTCCCCTGCTTCATTTAAACAGAGTCTTCTTCCTTGAGGAGAACTATTGATGTATTATTAAGCTTCCTCCATCAACTGATTTGAGATCATATTTGATCAGAGTATCAAGTTTGAAAAAGCTATTTCTAGCTTTAAGTTCTTGCACTCAATGTTCTCTCCATTGCCTTAGCTAGATCTTCCTCCCCCTTCTTTCCCCCGTTCATCCTTTTGAATCATTATCAGGAGAACGAATCATTTTACCAAGGTCAATTCTATAGTAATTGCAGTTTTTTAGGCTTAAAGTGTATGAAAGGTATGTCACCTTGCTTCATCCCTCTCTGTCGTTCTCTCTCTCCGCAGTAATTCAGGATGTTGACAGCTCTTCTCTTGAGGGGAGTTATCAGAGCTTTGCTAGTCTAATGGAGCAGCGGCTGGCGGAGCTCTTTCTGCTTGCCAGTCGACGAGGCCTCCGCTTCAGGAGAGCCACAACTGTGGGCGATTACACCGTCCAGGTGTGCCATCATGTTGTTCTTTGCTAATTTTTCTTGTTCTAAGAAAATGTACTAAATATTTTGATGACTCATCCTGCACTACACAGGTTTTGTCAAATTAAATTGCTCTAGAATGAGAAAGCCCCACCTGCAATATAACCTGCAACAAATTAGCAAGTGGTAAAATGTGTTAATGGCTGTGACATTCTGTAAAAAAAATAAAATAAAAAAGCGTATTTATTATTTAAAACAGTGGATGGGGAATATGTTGATCACTTTTAATGCAAAGAAATTAGCCAATCATAAAAGAGATAATTTGCACATAAACATGTTTTGGCGCAAGAAAATTCTACATAGAAGTCAAGTGAAAAAAATTGTAGAGTATGAAAATGTGTAGAGTATGTTCCATTCAAAACAAAAAATTGGCCTTGTGTCCACTCCACTTTTTTTTGGAAATCGGCTCATTTTACAACTCCCCTAGAGTTAAACATTTGAGTTTTAACATTTTTGAATCCATTCAGCCAATCTCTGGGTTTGGCGGGAGCATTTTTAGCTTAGCTTAGCATAGATAGGTGCACCATGGGTGCAGCAGGTGCAATTATATTACACAGCGCCTGAAAGTAGTCCCCAGCTATATCATAACTAGTTACCTAGCTGGGGACTACTTTCAGGCGCTGTGTAATATCATTGCGCCTGCTGCACCCATGGTTCGGCAGCAAAGTTCCGTGATTATTACGCCGGGATGAGAGTATAGTTCCTAGCCAAATCGGCCTGGAAAATCGCAACTTTTCATTTTCCGTCATTCTTAGTACATGATGTAACTTTAGTCAAGCTTTAAATGAGAAAAATATTGAAACTTTTTGGTCATTTTTGAGCGAGATGCTAATGGTCTAATCTGATTCAATGATCTATGCTAAGCTAAGCTAAAAGTGCTCCCGCCAGACCCGGCGATCAGCTGAACGGATTTAAAAATGGTAATACTCAACTGTTTAACTCTAGGGGAGCTGTAAATTGAGCCTATTTACAAAAAAAGTGGAGCGTTCCTTTAAGGTTTAGAGCTTCTAAAGTTCATAGTGAAAATATCAAACATGAACTCGAGGTGTTTTCTTCATTCAGATGGTCAGCATTCGGCGGCTGTCTGGTCCTAAGAACCCAGCTGAAATGACCTACTACATACAAGTAGATGGTTCTCCCATAACTGGCACTGCTGCAGCTAAGACCCTCAACACGGTGGACTCTCAGAAAATGGCTCTCACTCTAGGCTACTTCGTCCAAGTTCAAGCAGAGTGTATGTATATTATTCACTTGTTTAGCCCTGTTTCTTTGCTACCCAGCATCTAGTTTTTTTTATAAGCAGGAAAACTTATGCTTCTGTGAGTATTTTCTGTATATCTTATTTAGAACTACTGTTTATGTTTAAGGTGTCAAAAGTGATAAGTACATTATAGTTTATGTTAGTGGTGCGATAATATCGATAATTATCATGATAAATATCAAAACGTTATTTATTTCCAGTTTGTAGTGAGCTCGCGATGCACTGCCATTTAAACTTTAATCCGAGTGGAAAAACGGTCCGTGTGGCACCGTTAGCGCTTCATTCCACTTTTGGCGCATAAACATTCTCGAACTATATAATTTTATCGTTTTAAAATTACATCACAATTACTGTTAGCGATATATTGCCCAGCCCTAATATAAGTAACAACTCTAATTTAAACAAATACAAAGGCAATTTTATTGGTCATAACTTCTGGAAAGAATAGTGCAGACACTGGACAAGGATTGAAGTTTTTTGGAGTGCATGTGTTGACCACCTATGTTTGCGCATGTTATTGAATAAAATATACAGCACTACGTTTGGCTGCACACATTCTCTAAGTGCTCATGTCAAAATTGAAGTATACTTTTGACGCCATTTCTGGAGACCAGAAATCTCAGGTTTGGCAAGTAAATATCTACCTAGCAACCTTGCCTTGCCATTAGCTTAACATTAAATTCTGCGCCACTTGCATTTATGGCAGAAAATATGAAAATCTTTATTAATGCAAGAACAGATGACTAAAATATTTTATCAGTGAAACTGTGGAAATGAACTGAAAATTCTTCTTTGACTTAATAAGGAACCAAAGAATGTGAGTATGATAATGCTGACTTATTTTTCCAAATGAGGTCTATAGCTATCTCACACCGCGCTAGAGAAACCGCAGGGGATTTGGGTGTAGAGAGTTTACACAAGTTTACTGAGCTCTCAACTGGGGCGTCGAGCCCAGTTTGTCTGCCGGAGATGAGCAAAGCCCCAGTTTTGTATGAATAATACACAATCAGACCCAGCAGTGGGGGTTTAATCTCCCAGATAAGAGCTACAGCCGAAAGACAGATTCAGCTCATTAGGAGCTAACCACAGACAGTAGGAGACAGAGGGGAGTTGGATTACTGTAAGAGAGTGTGCTGGAGACGCAACTGACGGAAATCATGTGCAAACATTGTGAATGAGTCTATTGATTTCCAATCTATGTGTGTGACTGTTTGTGTGTAAACAGCGGTGGTGAAGAGTCTGCCTAGTAACCTCTGGAAACTGGCGGTCCTGATTCCCGTATCGCTGGTGACGGTTGTGGTGGTTATGGCGGTTGCTATCATATGCAGGAGAAACCGAACTGTATTGAAGACCAGCGTGTTTCGCAATTTTCATCCCCGCACCAAGGTAGGCGCTTCCAAACCATGACTTTTCAAATAAACATCACTATCTTGTCCAAACGGGGATGGTTATGTCAGCATCATATTATTAAATAAAAGTCCAGTGACAATTGGTCTCATTCACTAATAACTGGAACAGAGATCCACCAATATTAATATTCTGACTGACAAATATAAAATTATAGTTATTTAAATGTATAACAGATATTATTTTCTTAGAACCATTTTATAAATACAATTATTTTATATAATTGTATATATTAATTTAATAAACAATTTAGATATTTAAATATTAATATTTTATGTATTTTAATTTAACGATCATTTCTAGTTAGATTATTTTATTTTAATTAATATTAATGAATAATTATAACCTGAAAGATGTATTATATTTCATATTATAATTATTAATTAGCATTAATTATATATTTATTTAAAAACTATGTGCATGTGTTCATGTTAATTACATAAACTATATAGAATAAATTTTGTATTGAAGTTTTCTATTTTTTATTTTCATATTATTTTCAATTTCTAAACATGTATTTTTTAATTACAGTTAAATTTATGAATCTCTCTCACACACGTGTGTGTGTGTGTGTGTGTGTGTGTGTGTGTGTTTGTATAATTGAATACATTAATAAATGCAAAATTTATGTTATATCAATCCATATTTACAAATATAAAATAATAACTATTGAATTGAAGGTAATAACTCTAATAATAACCTTAAGTTGTTATAACAGATAATATTCATGAGCACAAAAAGAAAATGGTACCATACAACATTTCAGTTTTATTCATATGTGGGTTTGTTTTTTTCTTCTTTGCAATATTAATGAATCGGATTATTTTAAATGAAGGAATGAGACCCATTGTTGTGTCATACTGATGATGTTATCTCATTTTGACAACTAATAAAATATCCTGCTTTCCTTCATACTATTCACAAAATCCTTTTATTTTTTTTATTTTACATATGAATATGTTGCTGGACATAAGCTTTTGAAATGGTGGCTTGATCCTCAAACACTCAATGTTGTCACGACACATGAGACGTGCTGTTTAAACCTTGGAATGACACATTTCACTTTAACGCCCTCAAAATCTCCCTCCAATTGTGTCTTCACCATTTTTCCTGTCCAGACCTCATATCGAAGAGATGGGAGTTATCACCACCAGGTATTTCTGGCTTGTGCATGGTGCTTGGCTGCATGTTTGTAATCCACAGATCCTTGCTGTGCTTGTGGCAAATCTGTCCACAGGGGGAAAGGGAAACAGAAGGTTATCTATCCTTCATGTAATCAATGAACTGCTCAGTAAGATCTAGTGCACTGAGAATATCTTCGATCTGCACAGCACAAATATCTCCTTTCTTGTACCTCCATTTCAGATTGCTGGACAATGACTAATAACAGAATGGGGATGTTTTAAATATTGCCATAGTGTTGCTGAAATTATGGTTTCTTTGTGAAGATTATGAGGCTTTCAAATAGATCCAGACCAAATGCAGGTTAAGAATTTAGGCCACCCCAAGCTGAGCGATATGCGAAGGTTACATATATGCATAATTAGGTGAAGTTTAATAGATTGCAAGGACGTTTCATCTAAAACGGGACACATTGAATGACCCAACAGGAAGGATCTGCTGTATGTGCTCATCTGTAGAAGGAAGTCTTCATAGCAAATCATAGAGTTTCAGATCATTAAGATTTTTTTCCAAAGAAATTAATACTTTTATTCAGCAAGGATGTGTTAAATTGATCAAAACTGACAGTAGTCATTTACAGTTACAAATATGAACTCTACTTTCTATTTCTCAGAGAAACTGTTTTTAACATTGATAATAAACATTTATTAATCTGCATATTAGAATGATTTCTAAAGGATCATGTGACATTGAAGACTGGAGTAATGATGCTGAAAATTCAGCGGTGCATCACAGGAATTAATTTAATTTAAAAATATATACAAATAGAAAACAGTTATTTTAAATTGTAATAATTTTTTTAATTGTTACTGTTTTTATTGTATTTTTGGTCAAATAAATGCAGCCTTGGTGAGCAAAAGAGACTTTCTTTTTTTGTGTAGAGCTCAAATATTTAGCAGAATGTCTAAGCTGCTCTTTCCGTATAGTGAAAGTAAATGGTGACCAAAGCTATCAAGCAAAATATTCAATGAATAACAGCTTAAATTCAGTCTGTGTCTCACGCAAAGTTATCAAAAGGCTTCAAAAGACTTGATATGTTATGCACAATTTATATAAACTGCTTTTATGATGTTTTTAAAGGGCTTTTTGTACTTTTAGGAGCTTGACAACACATGATCACCATCCAATTTAATCGTATGCAAAAGAGCAGCTTTGACATTCTGCTAAACTTCTGTTTTTGTGTTCTACCGAAGAAAGTAAGTTAAATGGGTATGAAACATGACGGTTAGCCTTTTTTGAGTGAACTATCCCTGTAGTATAACTGTATTGTTTTTAGTAATGAAGTAAAACAATATGCAAATCAATTGTAATTATAATAATTGTCTCTTTGATCATACTCCCTCTTAGCCGTGTTCTCTGATCTGAAAACATTCCCTACTCCGTCCAATTAAGACGTCCTTTCAGGAACATGATTTTGCTTATGCACGGTAATTTGCGGATCAGTGTATAAAGCGTTCCGGTTTCACGCAAGAGCTTCCCATGTTAGCATAAGGGAATTGGAGGAGGTGTATGAATGTTCACTTGATGATGGGAATGAGAATAAAGTCATATAAGGATTTCGGATGCTGACACTGATGATTCATCAGGCTCAGACGTGATCAATTCCATGTGTGCGCTTGCATGCTTTTTGCTTCAACCTGTCGATGTGTTTGCACAGTCCTTATGTGTTTCCCCAGTTTGTTTGCACAATTCACATCCCATGCAAGACTTACAACCTGGATTCTATGCTTAAATCAAATTGAACTTGTAATAAAATAAGATTTATATAAGGAGTTTGTGAACTCTCATGATCAGCCAGTGAAAGACTCTGGCTGTTCTCAATATTAAATTCGGATAAAGTGCAAGTGAATTTTCTGCTTCAGCTGATCTTCAATTTTGTGATCATTCTGAGTTAACATTTGACCTTGAATCACGCGGTGAAAGAAAGTCTCGTTAAGAACAACAATTATTATATTATCTCAGATGATATTGCACACCCTGCACCACAGTCTTTTTGGCTCATTATGTGCAAAACCTTTTACTAAAGCTTCGTTTTAACCACCAATGCAATGATGTAAGTATTTACCTACCTACATGTTTAAAATGTAATCGAGATTAATAAGCTGCTAAAACTATTTAGGCAAACACAGCTTACATATATATAGAGCATGAATATATGGCTAGGGGTTCACTTCATTTCCATTCAACTTCAGCAGAATATGACGGGTTTGGTTTCAGCTGGGTCTGCAGCATTATTCAATCGAAACAGTTTTTTGGAAAACGCAGGCTGCTTTTCCTATTTTCCAGCGTGTGTTGCGCTCACTTTTGTTTGTTTCGCTACAATCTACAACCATCAGCTCTAAATATGACAAAAATACTTTTATAAACTAGGCATTCTGAAAAGTTGAGATGTTTTATTCAGTAGCAAAAGTTACTCTAGAAAATCATGAGTTCATTATAGTTCATCATGAAAATCATTTATTAAATCTGAAATTAACGAACTTATTGGGGAACAAAAGAGTGAATAGGTGTAGGACCAAACGCCTGTCTTGTTGCATCGTTCTTGTGATTTTAGCGCCAGTTTCTTCTTCTGAAAACCCATTATTTGCTGCAGTTTTATGCGATTTTTTACTCAGTAACATTTTTTAAAAATGTCAGTAATACACCATATGAAATATACTTAAGTAAAAGTAAAATTACAGATTAATAACATTACTTAAAAAGTAAAAGTACACAAAAAGCTACTCCAATTACAGTAGCGGTAAATTAATTGCACTTATCCACCTCTGCCCAACAGGAAGGATCTGCTGTATGTGCTCATCTGTAGAAGGAAGTCTTCATAGCAAATCATAGAGTTTCAGATCATTAAGATTTTTTCCAAAGAAATGAATACTTTTATTCAGCAAGGATGTGTTAAATTGATCAAAACTGACAATAGTCATTTACAAGATACAAATAATGCAGACTCTGAGCTTTCTATTTCTGTCAGAGAAACTGTTTTATACAACCTTGATAATAAACATTTATTAATCTGCATATTAGAATGATTTCTAAAGGATCATGTGACATTGAAGACTGGAGTACATGATGCTGAAAATTCATACTTTCACAGGAATTAATTTAATTTAAATATATACATAAACAGTTTTTTTTTTTGGTCTTGTAAGTATTCTAATTTGTTAATTGGTTACTGTTTTATTGTATTTTGGTCAAAAATCATCAGCAAAAGAGACTTTCTTTTTTGTGCTCAAAATCATCACAATTAAAAGCAGAATGTCTAAAATCAACACAATAAAGTAAATGGTGACCAAAGCTTAAACTACTTCAGTCTGTGTCAATGAATAACAGCTTAAATTCAGTCTGTGTCTCACAATTTGAGTTGAATTATCAAAATTTTCCACCAAAGACTTCTAATTTATGTTGAGATGCACACCTGTGTATATAAACTGCTTTTATGATGTTTTTATATATATATATATATACTTTTACAGCTTGACAACACATGATCACCATCCAATTTAATCGTATGCAAAAGAGCAGCTTTGACATTCTGCTAAATGTTTTTGTGTTCTAGAAAGAAAGTAAGTTAAATGGTATATAACATGATCTGACCTGGAGATGAACTATGCACTGTAGTATAACTGTATTGTTTTTAACAATGAAGCAAACAATATGGGGAAGAATCAATTGTAAATAATTGACAGAGCATACTCCCTCTTACCTGTTCTCTGATCAGGAAAACATTCCCTACTCCTGAACTAATTAATGACTGGGAAACAGGAAGGACCATGATTTTGAGGAGACAAACTGTAATTTGCGGATCAGTGTATAAAGCGTTCGCCGGTTTCACAAAGGGAGCTTCCCATGGAGGCCTCAAGGTTCTAGGAGACCGGACAGGTGACCTCAGGGCGGTGTTCAGATGATGGGAATGAGAATAAAGTCATATAAGGCGGATCCGGGGACTCAGGCGGCCACGGCATCCAGGACTCAGGCGGCCACGGCGGATCAATTCCAGGTGCCACTTGCATGCTTTTTGCTTCAACTCAGGCGGATGTGTTTGCACAGTCCTCCATGTGTTTCCCAGTTTCTTTTGCACTCCTCCATGCAAGACTTACAACCTGGATTCTATGCTTAAATCAAATTGAACTTGTAATAAAATAAGATTTATATAAGGAGTTTGTGAACTCTCATGACCCGCATCAGCCAGTGAAAGACTCTGGCTTCTCTCAAATACAATCGGATGGAGTGCAAGTGAATTATAGTTCAGCTGAGCATGTGAATTATATTTGAGTTAAATTTGACCTTATTAAAGGTCAGCATCTAATAAAGAACACTCAGGAAGATAAAAATGTTGCTCTTCACGGAAGATTACACTTTTACGGTTTATGTTTGGTGTAACATTTTCACTAGTAATGCACGATAAATCAGTACCTACCTATATTAAAATGTAATTTAATTAATTAATTTAAAACTATTTAAAACCAATCATATATATATATATATATATTAGGCTCTGGAGAGCTGGACGGAACCAGCAGGGGCACTGGATCCGATACCAAAAATGTTGAGTATCTACCGATATCAATCCGATACCAGCACAGTTTTTTTTAAATCAGTGTAGAATTTCTATATCTCAGTGTGTGTGGACTGCTCATCAGGGGCTCTGGACACACAATCTACTAAATATAGGGGCACTAAATATGACAAAAATACTTTTATAAACTAGGCTCTGGTAGATAATTCAGTAGCAAAAGTTACTCTAGAAAATCATGAGTTCATTTTAGTTCATCATGAAAATCATTTTATTAAATCTAAAATTAGTGTGGGGGGTAAATTATTGGGGAACAAAGAAAAGTGAATAAGTGTAGGATCAAATCTGGTAAAACATTATATATTGCTCTTTGTATTGTTGTAAAATACATTCATAGAAAACAAGTAACATATTTATATAGAAATATATATGCTGTAAAATTAAAATACATTTCTTTTAAACAGACTGCTCAGTAATGAGGCAGCACCATATGAAGATGGTGGAGCCATAAGGCAAGAAAGGCTATTAATAATCTTTCAATGTTGCAAAATATAATAAGAAAGGCTGGTCCAATATAGAGCGGCAGCCACTTATGTGATGACTGTGCGGCCAGAATCCATCTCGCTTAAAGCATCTGCGATCCACAGTGCCAAAAGTTGATGTTGGTTCAATGACCAGCTCGGATCAGCTCTCGGCATGACGAGAGCAAACTCACCAGACCTCAGAATCCCTCCATTAAGGTAAGGTCATCACATGGTTAGGTGGCAAGGTTCACAAACTCCTCCACAAACTCCTCCAGGTCACGGCCGTCCTGGAAGATGCAGATGAGCTCCTGAAGGCTATTTCACCGTCAAAGAAACCTGGGCTTCCATACCACCTCAGCAGTCCACTTCTGATCACCTAGTAATTAAAGCAGTTGTTCTGTCTACCAAGTAATATACAGTAAATGAACATATAAGGCCTTTAATGACAGAAAGCAAACATGTATAAATGATCTGACCTGGAGATCTGATGCACACAAATGACGTTTAACAACTGACAGCAAACATGGGGAAGAACAGACTATAAATAGACAGAGCTAACTCAACACACCTGGAACATAATCAGGACACAAGGCTGGGACTAACTGAACTAATAATGACTGGGAAACAGGAAGGACCATATAAGGGTGAGGAGACAAACTGTGACACATACATACATATATATATATATATATATATATATATACATACATATGCATGTGTGTGTAAATTGATATATATGATTGATTATATATTAAATATAAAATTTATATATATATATAGTAGTGCTGTCAAACGATTAATCACAATTTCTTTTAATAAATATAAATAAACAAATCTTAAATTTAAATATCCATTTTCATCATGTACATTAAAATATTAGGATTACAATGTAGAATTTAGAATGATTGATTCATTTTTTTCTTATTATATTTTATTTATCATTTATTACAAAATTTTATAGAATTTTAGTATTGGTTATGTCTTTTTTATCAGCCATAACATTAAAATAATTATCAGCTTGTTGCACTGGCCATAATTGTAATATTATACATAAGAGCTGTGCAATTAATCAAATTCGATTATCATGTGCATCTCGTCAGTTAACCTGGTTTCTTGATTAGCAGTAAATTAACATCACCTGCTTTCAGATGGAGCGGCAAGTTACTACACA
Organism: Gymnocypris eckloni scoliostomus; assembly: GCA_027564155.1. NCBI lineage: Eukaryota > Metazoa > Chordata > Actinopteri > Cypriniformes > Cyprinidae > Gymnocypris > Gymnocypris eckloni. Next base: position 12,138,448 of record CM050434.1, read on the forward strand.
GATCCATAGTTCACTGACAAGCTAGGCAATTTCACGTTTATAATCGAAGGCGATTCGTCATATAATTATAATCATAATAATTTTTGCGATCCTGGTTAATTCTGCATTCTGATAGGAATGATACGCCTCACTAATATATCTTGTAAATGTGACAACGGCACGTGCAAAGCACAACCTATGATGAATTATTAATCTAATGAATCACACATTTTCCCTATTTACATGATAACAGCGATGCCCTGTCACACTTTTTTAAGATCCAACAGGCACCCTGCCTCTGAGTGCCCAGTTCTGCAGGAGATTGATCCATAATTCATTAAAACGAGTGCTTCATAGCTCTTCCATATTAAATATCTCATGGCAACTTGATGCATCATATGCGGGCTCCATGAAATATAGTTAGACTCAAAGTATCTTCAGCTCATGAATAAATTAGGATGGCCAGCATTCCTTTGCTGATTGAAATAAAATGCCCGATGCTGCATTGTGTAACTCTTACTTTCTTCTCCCCATCCAATCACGGCGCATCATTTCCTATCCAGCCCGTGCAAGGCTTCGACTATGCCAAGAAGCACATGGGCCGGCCAGGTGAGGAGGCTCTCACTGTCACCAAGGAAACACTTGTCCTGTCCCTCCCGGTACGGGACGCCCCTCTTACACAAGACAGGGTGGCGGCGTTACAAGATGGTACGGCCTCAAAAAGACCCCAGTCAACAGAGATGCATCTCAGGTGAGTGCTTTTATTATAGAACAAAGGAAGTATGTGCATATTTTTAGGCGTACCAAATGGAATAAGCTAGTATTATAGTATATCGCTCAACTCTCTGTAGAACACCAAAGCCTTTAAAGCCTGAGTATCATAAATGTTTTAAAAGCCATCCAACCCGATATGACCAAATAGTTTTCTTTCATAGGTTCACTCGACGCTGTGTAGCTATGATGCATTGGGAATGCCCTCTGGGTGTGCCGATTGTCTGAAGCCCTTATAGAATTACGCCAATTTATTGGCTGATGGCGCGGATGCCGTCCTCGATGTTCTTACATCGCCATGCTTATACTGGCGAATGCACCATCTGCTCATCAGATTTCTCTACCCTAATGAAGTGGCCATATCAGCCCTTCTGTTCCGTTTTTTCTGGCCCAATATTCGGACTGTTTTTTGCTGAGCTTCTTCATTTGCACTTCGGCAACTGCAATTGTGGAACGATGTTCTCCTCGCGGTGGAGTGCATGGATTTTTGTCACCGCCAGCCACCGTGTTCTCGCTTCAATAGCGAGCGACGACCCGCACAGTAAGCGTGTTAACTTTATGTTTGGGTTTTTCCTCACACGTGCGGTGAGGTTTACAATGCCTCTAAATGTATATTCTGTTCAAGTTCTGTCTTTCCTGGATTCGCGGGTTGACTTTTCATATGATTGTTATGCTCTAGCCCATAGGCACGCAAAACGATTTCTTTCCCGGACTAGAAACAAAATCGTTGTTCACCGCGGCGTCCGACTCTGAGGATTTTGGGCCTGATTCAACGCTCTTCCGCCTAGTGACCAGGAAGCGTGGCCTTCCGCGGCCTACTCAGAGCTTATAGACCTGCTGGAAAGCTTGCTGAGCGGTCTAATTTGGCATTTACAAATTACAGACTGCTCGGTTTGCTAGCTTTTATATTAAAAGAAATTATAAAAAAACTGAGATTGGTCTGCCAATCCTGCCAGTGTTCCAGGGCGCAGCGGTCTCCAGTGAGTGCTTCTCTCAGTCTCTCCCACCCAGAAACATAGTGGAACTGAGAGGCTTACCATCCCTTCGGAGGTCTCTAGAACAGCTGGTTCGGGCCATCTCCTGCTGGTCCTTTGCTCCAGGGCACCGAGCTAGCAGCTCTAAGCACACCGTCGCCATTTTCATCGGGGTTTCTTCCACAATGTGGACCCCGAGCAGGCTCTGGTAATCGAACAAGGGAGTTCCTAAAGTTCGCTTTGGGGGAAAAGCATACCATTATCAGGTTCTTCCCTTCGAAAAAGTCACTGCAAGCTTTGTAGGCCTCCTCTCGCTGCTGGGAGTTTTCGAGGCCTCCGCTTGCCAGAACTCCGCTGGGACAGTCTGTGAGTGGTAGGCCCTAGGTGAGCCCCCTTACAATATCCCAGCGTGTGGAGTGTAGTAGGCCTCCTCTCAATCTAGAGAGTCGTCATGCTGAGGCCTCTGCTCCTAGAGTTGTCAGGTCTCCTCTCGCTACAGAGTCTTTGAGGTTTTTATTTCAGTTACATTTCTTATCATCTTCCGCTGAAAAATCTAATACACCTCAAGTATGACATATAATTACCACTGAGCGGATTGAGCTCTTGAATTTAAGACGCAGCAGAGAACCATGTATGGAAGAATGGCAGACACCCCCTTGATACACGTTTCCTCCAGAGGCTGAGGCCTCCGGCCAGAGAGCTATGCTAAGTGGTAGATCAGGATACTATTCCATAGCCTCGAGTCTTTTGATCTCCCCTCTTCTTGGGGGTCAAGACTCACTTCTCAGAAGTTGGCCTTCGGGATGCAGGCCCCGCCCACTTTAGCTTTGATGCTGGCCGCTGTGGCTTCATTTCATTTATGCCGCCAGACGCTTTTATCCAAAGAATTTGTCATTCAAGTTACAGTTTCTACATTTTATCAGCTCTTGCTTTCCTGGGGTGATCTTGGCATTGCTAGCGCCATGCTCTACCAGTTGAGCTACAGGAAAGCTTGCTTGCTTGCCAGTTGAGCTACAGGAAAGCAGGCTGGCACAGAATTTGTCACAGGGTGAGGGAAGCTATTTAACCTATGGAAGAGAACGTCTCGCTGCATCCGCTGCCAAGCTCCGCGCACTGCCGACAAGTGGCCTTTTTTCGGCAGAGAAATCTGAGGAGCAGATGGTGCGTTTGCCAGTATAAGGATGGCGACTTAAGAATGTCGAGGACGGCATCCGCGCTATCAGCCAATAAATTGGCATGATTCTACAGGGCTTCAGACAATCGGCACACCAATGCGTCATAGCTACGCAGTGTCTCGTTCCCTACTCGGAGAACATGGGTTACGTAAGTAACCCGAGATGTTCTGTTTCAGTTGCATTTCTTATCTTCTTCTGCTGAGAAATCAATTACACCTCAAGTATGACGTATAATTACCACTGAGCAGATTGAGCTCCTGAATTTAAGATCCAGCAGAGAACCATGGATGGAAGAACAAAGTACACTGTGTGCTTAAGACATATTTTTAGAATCGAAATCAAGAAAGACAGACACTTATTACCACTGCTAACATCTGCCTGGTCCATACTGTATAATTTTGCCCTCTGATCTTTTTTTTTTCATACATAAATATCTGTAATGGATAAGTAATTGTGCAAACTCATTTACTACCTTTTCCGTTATCTAATGCTCAAAGTCAGTGCTAATTATTTAATAATGTAAAACTTTAGGAATTCAGATTTTCCCTTCAGATTTTTCCCTATGCACACCAAAGCTGTATTTATTTTATCTAACATACAGTGAAAACAGTAATATTGTTAAATATGATTAAAATTTAAAAGAAAGTTTTTTTTTATTTCAGTATATTATTTATTCCTTTGATGGCAAAATTGAATTTTCAGCATCATTACACATGATCCTTCATGAATCATTCTAATATTATTGCTGCTGAATATTATTGCTGCTAAGATATTTCAGGATTCTCTGGTGAATAGTTTAAAACAACAGCATTTATTTAAACATAAATATTTTTTAACATTATAATTGTATTTACTGTCAAGTTTTGATCAAGTTAATGCATCCTTTCTGAATAAAAGTATGAAAATCATTTTTTTTTATTGCACAGACCTTTTTGAATGGTAATATAGTAACTATTTAACTATAACTATTAGATTTTTTGTGTATTCCTTTTTATGTATTTGGAAAAATATTGTAGAATTTTAATATTGATGCATCCTTGAAATATATAACCATTGCCTTTTATTATTTAATAATTATTATTCTTTGTCCCCATTGCTTCACAAAGAGCAAAACCTCCCAAGGCCCTTTTCTAATCCTGCATAAAAATGCAAATGAAAGATGGAAGGAAATTTATCAGTGTTCAGTTCGCACGACACGCTCTCGTCACAAAAGTGGCTCTTCGAGGTCTATGAAACTCACCAACCCGCATCTCCCACATCTCCGGGTTTTTCTCTGCGGGCCGTGGGATCGTAAATATGCTTTTGCGTCATACGTGGGACAATGCGACAGAGCAAAAAGCACTGATCTTTGAAATGGTTACAGTGTGGCTTAGTGTTCCTCTCCCTCTCATTGTTTCTCCTTCTCTCGCTCTTTCTCTATTAGCATTCACGCTTATTAGTTGGAATACAAATGTATTCTGCCGTTTGTTATCTCTCCTGAGTGGCTCGATTAAAAGGAAATGAACCTGCAGAGAGCAGGGCTGGGGAAATAATTATTTGGAAAAGCAAATGCGGTTATTACACAAGCATTTAAACCTGGCAGAGACAGACAGAGATGCACGCAGAGAAGCTAAGTACACTCACAGCTACAGAATCATGTATGATTCAGTGTGCCCATAGGCAGCTTGTGCAACGCTCGACCTAGAAGATGTGTGTGTGTGTTGGTGCGGCGGTGGCGCTTGCGAGTCCAGCGGGGCTGTGTGTTATGTGCATGGCAGATTGTTGGCACGCATGCCTGAGAGATTAGCAGATTTAATGTAATATTCATATTTTGTTGACTGTGCCTTATTACCTTCTTCTTAGAGAGATGGGTTTCGGTTGAAGCTTTTATTTTGATGTGAAAATTAAATAGTCCTTGTTTCTGTAATTATAGGTAATTGCTTTTATGGTTCCCTGAGCTTTATGGATGTTATAATCTAAAATTAAAGTATCAAATCAATATTGAACCCCATTTTTAGCTGACTTTATTTCTGTTTTTCTGTGTAAAACAGATTTACTGAGAATTGCATACATGAATATAAATGTATTGTGTTATTGCAAACCAAAGAGTGATTAATCACATCCATGCATATGGATATACATGCATGTGTTTGTATTTATATATACATAATAAATATACACAGTATACACACATCATGTAAACAAAAACTTGTATTTTGAATGTGATTGACAGCACTAATATATATATATATATGTATAGTATATTAGTGCTGTCAATCAATAATATTTTTTTACTAATTAATCGCACATTTTTCTAAAATTAATTGCGATTAATCGCACCTAAAATGTACGTTTTTAAATATACTATTATATTGCAATAATTTCCCACTAAATCTTCAAATTTACAAACAACATAAAGACAGTATATTTTTAACCATTGTTAACAGTTCATTTTACTATTTAACCATTGACTGTAGCCATTCAGTATTACAGTATAATTGAGAGCTATCAATTTTAACATTTGTTAGACTTAACTTCTAATTTAAGTGAATTTAAAACAATCTTCACACGAACCCATTATAATAAATGACATATTTAGCTACCTGTGCCCTTCAGCAGAAATATACAGAAAATTAATATATTTAAAACTCTAAATTCTAAATTAAATACAGATGAACCCCTTAAAGCGGGGTCGGCAAGTAAGTTTGGCATCGGGCCCAGAGGCATCGCTAGACCCCTTTTACTGGGGCACCTGTGCCCCAGTATAAATCTGCTGTGCCCCATTATAAATCTCAAGTTTAATTTTAACGATTTACTTGATTTGTCAGTGTATTCATTTACAAAGATAATCGCGGCAAAAAAACTGGTCTATATGCAAATTAGTAACATAATTCACGTGAGAGGAGGCAATGCCTCCATCGCAATATGATTGGATATGATCGGTTATGATTGAAAGTGATTGGCTCATGCAATAAATCCCGCCTCTTGTTTTCCTGCGAGCGCTCGGCCTGAATTAAGAAAATGATGGCATCATTGACTATTTGTAAACAACTCACCCGCTTAGATATCACTATGCTATGCTATCACTACGCTATGCTTCACATCAAATTAAAACGTGTCTGTGACAGTGTTTACAGAGATTTAATGACAATGACTCGAATAAGTTGACTATTAAAAAGTAGATCTGAACATCAGTTCACTATTAAAACACGGTGTCTATTGCGCTACGTATTACACATCATTTTAAACCGTAAACTCCTGGAAAGTCCTTAGGATCCAGTGAACGAATTCAAACAGTAAGCTCAAAACAGCGCTAATGCAGAGAAAACATGGCCGATTTCATCAGCGATTACAGAGAGAATAATGACTTACGTCCAGATGTCAGTAAAATTATTATTTTCAGCGTGTATTTGGCTTAAAAGCAAGAGTGTTTATAATGAACGCTGATTATGCAGTGGTCAGAGATTTAGCGATTCTGAATGGAACCGTATATTAAAGGCAGGAGATTTAGTAGTGTTTGGCGTCTCCCCGTGGTCCTGTTTGGTATTGCAGCTTGACTTGTGGTAATTTGTATTGAAAACTTTTATTTAATTGATTGATTGATTGATTGATTGATTGATTGATTGATTGATTGTGGCACTATACATTGTGAATTATTAAAAAGTACTTATTTAATATTTATTTATTGACTTATTTATAAGGGGAGGGGGGGTCGGGTGAATACCGGCACTTATTTTTTTCCACTTCAAGCACTGGCTAGGCCTACAGTTTTATAATGTTCTAAAATACTAATGTGCAGATAATTTACACTATTTGAAGTAAAGTAGTATAAATAGCAGACAGTCCTGCTATTTAACATAATGTAAATATAATCTATAGTTAAATGTAAATGACATATCGCTAAGAAAATACTGCTATTTTCAATTAAATGTAAATAGCATCTAACTAAGATGAATAAATGCTGTAGAAGTATTGTTTATTCTTAGTTCATGTTAACTAACGTTAACCTAACTAATGAAGTCTTTCCAAAATATTGTTCAAATTGTTACTGCCTTTCGTTATTATTTTGGAATAAATGTAAAAATGCATAAAACACTATGAAATGTATAATTATTATTTCAAATATTAAATAAAATAAAAATAATGTTAATAAAATATGAAAAAGTTTGTACCAGGGATATATATATATAATTATAACTGCCTCCTCATTTTAAAACACCACTGCACACCACTGGTGCTATTATAGGCAGTACAATTTAATGTACATTTTTATGCAAATAGACACAAATTTGCACCGGGCGATGCATTTGCCGTAAAGAAACGACATGTCCTCAATCATGTCTTTCGTGCAAATTGAAATATTTAACTTGAGCAGAAACTTCTCATGACATGTCAATCAGAGAAAGGCTTATTGACATGTCCAGGTTGTATCAGAAAATATTTGTATTGTTTTTGCTGTAATTACTTTTTTATTCGCGCGAATGGACACAATTGAGGCGAATATCATGGCAAACGCATCACCCCGCGCAAATTTGTGTCTTTGCGTTGTTGACTTTGTATGTAATCTACTCATGCAAATAATTAGATTCGCTTTTGGTGTGTACATACCATTAGTTATATGCCATAAACAAATGGTCTGTATATTGCCTTTGTCCTAGCAAGTCAGTGTTAATGTGATATGTTTGCCAACAACCTTTCCAGTAGGGATGTGTTAGAACTCTCGCCGGCACATGATGTGCATTCTGATATGTGGTCTGTGGCTCATTGTGGTTGTTGTTCCAGAACAGGATTCGTCCTGTTGTTAAACATTCATTTAAATGGCACAAACATGATGAGTGGATGCTCACCCTACGGTGATGTCTGCTAAATGACACCACTGTAATTTAATGCAGGTTAACAGAGGCCAGAGGGCCCTGCAAGGCAACTGTTAACCCTGCATCTTACTGCATGCAGCAAACTAACCATTGCCTCTGTTGCCATGGCTACAGGTTGCCAAGCGAGGACGGCTCTGTTTCGAGCAATGGATCTGGGAAGCTGAACACGGGCAGAAGCTCCACTGCTCGGAGATCAACGGCACAGAAAGCACCCAAAGAAGAGCAGCATGCAAGAAATGGTGAGAAAGACAGAGATACAAGGAGCGACACAATTCTCATTCCTTAGGATCATAACCCATTAATGAAGCCCATAATTACAACCAGGAACACTGGATATATATATATATATATAATAAAAAAATGTACTTTAAAAGTAAAATTGCATAAGATATGTTTGGATATTTAGAAAAAATAAGATAAATCAAATTTTTAACAAAATTATAAACATTTGTAAGTATTAAAAATTATTATATTATTTATATTATATTATAATATTAGTGCTGGGAAAGATTACAAAATGTAATCGTGATTAATCACATGATTTTCACATGCTTTGTTTTGCAAAAAAACTGTATTGAATCTTATATATTAGAATTATAAAATATGACCCTGGGCCACAAAACCAGTCGTAATGGTCTTTTTTTTTTTATTGAGATTTATACATCATCTGCACGCTGAATAAATAAGCTTTTCATTGATGTATAGTTTCCATTGATGATGCAACTATTTGAAAACCTGGAATCTGAGGGTGTAAATAATCAAAATATTGAGAAAATCACCTTTAAAGCTGTCCAAATGAAGTTCTTAGCCATGCATATTACTAATCAAAAATGACGTTTTGAGATATATATATATATATGATAGGAAATTTACTAAATATCTTCATGGAACATCTTTACTTAATATGCCAATGATTTTTGGCATTAAAGAAAAATTATAATTTTGACCCATACAATGTATTTTTGGCTATTGCTACAAATATTCCCCAGCGACTTAAGACTGTTTTTTGTGATCCAGGGTCACAAATGTTAAGAAACATCAATCCTGTAACTGAATCTGTAACAAGTATTTAGTTCTCATAAATCTTTTATGAAGGTATTGAAGGCCTTAAAACAACGATACAGTAATATTATCCTCATACAATTTTTTTTAAGTACAGTAGCTTTGCCATCCAAGATATCTCACACACCATTAAACCCCCAAACTCATAAATAAGTGATTGCTCAGTATAATGTTCACCAGTGGCTAGTGTCAGACTCTGAGTATTTACAGATGTACTCTTTGCCGATCCCCTTTTTACCCTCCTACTGTAATGTTATGACTGCAAGTCTCCTGTGTCTGTTTGCAGACCATTATGATTCTCTAACTGGCTCTCTACGCCTCATCACCATCAAGCCTATGGCTGCCCCACTCAACTATTCCTATCCTGACTCCTCCAATCACAGCCAAGAGTCTGTCATCCTGAACGGAGAGGTGAGCTCGCTGTCACTGTAGCCACCTCATTAAGAGGCTTTTATTGTTGGTTTATTTTACCTGTTTAAGTGCTTGTCAGTATACTGGACAAACCACACATAATCTGTTCCACACACTTTCTCTCTAGATCAGCAAAAATATTCTATTTAGACTCCCTGAGTAGCACAAAATTGGAGTAAATAAATAACATCAGATTTTCACCTGCAGGTCAACATGGGGCTGAAGCAGAAGTCAGACATTGAGCATTACCGCAATAAGCTGAGGTTAAAAGCTAAAAGGAAAGGTTACAGTGACAGGCCGGTTACTAGCAGCAGCGGCGGCGGCCACAGGTACAGCCATCGAGACCGGCTGTGGCGAGAGAACGCTTCCCTGGACCTGGAAGATCTGAGGGGACCGAAAGAGGACAGGAAACCCTCCTCTTACGTAAAGTACCGCAGGAGGTGGGCGGAGATTAAGTCCTTGCTCTTAGTCAGCCCAAAATATTTTGAGGAAATTAAGCCAATTGCATTTTCTTAGATAAAGGATAAAAAAGGAAAATGAAAGGTGGAATTTATTCAGTGAACTGAATGTGCTAAAATCATAGGGCAAATTTATTAGACAGATAAGGAACTTTTGCAATATAAAATTATATAGTATAATATAATATCGTTGATAGTTTTGTTCATTTGCACACAGTTCATTAAAAAACATAAGTAAATGTAAGAAATTATTTAATAAAACAAAAATGTATGGTGCTAAATAAATTTAGCATACTTTATTTTTTATTATTATTTTATATATTATTAATTTTTATTTTATTAATAACTTATTAATTCAGATATATTTCCTATGTTTGTGAAGGAAGTTTCTTATGCTTAACAAAGGCTGCATTTGTTTGATCGAAAATATAGTACAAATAACAATATTGTGAAATTTCAATTAATAAACATTTTACAATAACATTTTTCTACTTGAATATATTTTCAAATGTAATTTATTCCTGTGATGCAGCTGAATTTTCAGCATCATTACTCCAGTCCATTTTTTCCCCCAGAATTGTTTGATAAACAAAGTTCAAAAATATATATTATAATTAAATAGAAACTTTTGTAACATTAAAAATATCTTAACTGTAACTTTTGATTTATTTAATACATCATTGCAGAATAAAATTATTAATTTATTTTAAAAAATCAGACCAACTCATACTTTCGAACAGTTATGTATACATATAAGTTTTTCTACAATGTTTGTGCCTTTGCATAATTCATTTTATTGAATTGTGTGCTAAAGTAACAGTTTATGCATATAAACAACACTATTCGTTCTAAGTAAACTCTCCCTATGGCATGAATAAAGAGCTCTTTAATGAGCTGAAATGCTCTTCTCCAGTGTTTGGAAAGCAATATTTCATTGTGTAGAAGAATACAAATAAACCACAATGTCAAATGAACCATGACTGCAATAACCATGTCGGTTCGTAACACAATACTGAACTTTTCAACCATTCTTTCAACAGTGACTCCCACAGGGAACCTGCATACTGGAGCAGGCAGTCTCTGAACACCCCGAGCCCTGTAGAGACAGAGATGGACGTGCTGGTCATGAGGGAGAGATCTAGGAGGGGCATCCGCAACAGCGGCTACGATGTAAGCGCTGCTAGCCTCTTGCATCATGGGACCCTACATCCCTGATATAAAGTCTTGTGATGTAGTCTTTCCACACGCCGCATGTCATTCACAGCCGGTAGAGAGTCTTTTTGCTTTAGTAATGACTCTCAGATCAAGTTTGCTTTGAGGCTTAAATGAAGGCGATTACTTTTAGCTTTAACTTTAAACCCAGTTTGAAAAGCTTGAGGTGATGGTAGCTGGTGCTCTAACCCTGAATTTTGCCCACGTCATCATGAAACAGAGCAGAACATCATTAAATGTAAATATAATATTAAACATAATATCAGTGGTGTATAAAGTAACTGAAAACCATACTTAAGTAAAAGTACAGATATCTTAACAGAAAATGACTTTGATAGAAGTTGAAGTCACCTTTTAGAATATTGCTTGAGTAAAAGTATGTGATATTTATTGTACTTAAGTGCGAAAATTATCTTAAACGTACTTAAGTAAAAGTACAAGTAAATGCAAAATATAAAATTATTATTATGTTCATACTTAGCTTGATTAGCAAGATTGTGTTCCGTTTTAACTCTTTCTCTTAAGAATAAGAAGCACTTCATCCGGTACTTAACGTAATGTCTTTCATTCCAACATAAGAAAACATTTCTGGAATCTGCATCTGAAATAGCATTTAGATTTTAGTATTTACAGTTTAATATATCTCAGAGGGGACACTGTATATTGCACACCCCAGCCTCGACTTTAACTGGAAAAACAAAATGATCCACAGTTGTGCGCGCACTTGTTTGCACATGAGCAAAGGTGTTTTTAGGAGTCACTTTGTTAGCGCCAGACCACTTATTCATTAAAGCTGCTTTCCTGCTGTCCATGCTCTTCTGACTTCTTACTATTTTGTAGTATGTAATGAATATGCTTCGGGAAAAAGTGTAAAAGTATACATTTTAACTAGGAAATGTGGAGTAAAAGTAAAAGTTGGCTGAAATATAACAACTCAAGTAAAATTCAGATACTCCAAAAATACTTAAGTACTGTAACAAAGTATTATTACTTAGTTACATTATAACACTGCGTAATACACACACACACACACACACACACACACACACACACACACACATATATATTATGTAAACACAAACTTATTTTGGATGTGATTAATCCCGATTTGACAGCACTACTATATATATATTTTTATTATTATTATTGATATAAATCAATTAAAAACATTTAGCCTGTAGATCAATTAAGATTCTCTTACACTTGTATAAATATATATTTTTTCTTGTAATGAGAAATTAAAGGTATAATTTTTTTGTTGTTTTATCACTATAATTTCTGTAGTAGTAGTTGGTAAAATATTTAGCTTTTATTTGCATATTTATCTACATTTTAATAAATAAAGTATTTTTGAAATATGTTAATAAAGTATTTGCTATTTGTTTGTCATTATTGACTGTCACATTGCCAAAAGGGGTAAAGTAGAAATTCATTTTCAACTGATGTTTAAGGGTACATACATTAGAGGGTAAAAATATTTTTCCATATTAGTGATTAATATAATATTTAGTTTCATATATGTAGATTGGAAATGTGATATTGGATAATAGCTGTGATTGTGCTGAGCTTTTAAAAGTGCTGGGTTTTCAGAGTATTTGCAGTGCAGTGCAGTTGACCTACAAAAGTCTGAGTCATCTCTAAAAAACAAAGGGATTTAAAATCTTAATTAAAACTGGAAATGAATATAAAATTTAAGCACTTTGTAACTTCTCAACCTGAAACATGGAGTTGAATATTTAACTAGTCATTTGATGATGTCTCATCACTGAACCCACCTCAGGGTGAGCCCGAGCCATTTGAAGAGACGGATGTGGACTGCCTTCTGAGTTCCTTGGGTTTCGGCGGTGGTCACCAGGGCAAAGGTCTCTCCGACTCGTCCACCCTGAGCTCGCAGCCCTCGATCGATGAAGTGAGGCAGCAGATGCACCTCCTCTTGGACAACGCTTTTGGTTTGGCCTCTGCCGAGCCAACCCCGAGCAACCACCACCACCATCACCACCACCCTCACAATCCATATAACCCCAGCCACGGTAGCCCTTACCTGGATGGAGTTACCAGCGCACCTGGGACTATGGACCACCCCAGTGGAGCTCTACAGCGCGGCTCCTCGTTTGGGCCGGATATGCACCAGTGTAGCCTCCCCAAACCAGTGAGTGTCATTCTTCAGTCCCACTGATGTTTGCATGTTTGCATTTCATTTGATTGTTTGTATTGATTTTGGTAATATAGGGTGATATGTTACATATAAGTATTCAGAAAGTTCACTGGTGATTGTGCTTGGCTCTGCAGGGGTTCAGGTTTACCCAGCTGCCTGATATGGGTTTGGGTTCCCCGCCACCACTCATCCCTCCAAGAGGCGGAGCCCCACCTGGAACTTCACTGAGATGGTGAGAGAAATACACATTCATACTCATATTTGGATCTTGAATTATATTATATTATATATTATATTGATAGCATTGTTTGTGCATGCTACAAAATCAAGCATAAAATTGATTTAAAAAATATAAATAAATGTATATTTTATTTCTGTTTTTGTTTACATACTGTGTGTGTGTGTGTGTGTGTGTGTGTGTGTGTGTGTGTGTGTGTGCTGTGTAAATACAAACACATGCATGTATATATTTAAGAAAAATATGTTACGTTTATATATTAAATATATTTATATATAATATAAAATATAAGAATATTAATATATGCAAAATATAATGCAGCATGTGAGTGTATTTATTTATATAAAATCAATATACACAGTACACACACATATATTATGTAAACAAAAATGATTAATCTCGATGACAACACTATATTATATTATATATTGATAGTATTTGCATACATTTGCACAAAATAATTTATCATATTTTAATTATATAGATTTATCATTTAATGGAGTATTTTATATTAATTAAATACTTCTCTAACATGGTGAGAGAAACCTTAAAATACATGTTCATACTCATATTTTGATTTTTGTACGTTTGGTTGTGTTTTAGTGTGGTTTTGTATCATATCTACCCAAAAGGTACATATTACATGTCTCCTTTTTGGCAGGCCAAATGTGTCAGTGATCATTCGAATATATATATATATATATATATATATATATATATATATATATATAAATACAAATTAGGAAAGAACTAATCAATCAAGAAATTAACATTTAACATGTAGATAAATTAAGAATCTACGATCCTCAAGTTGAACAAATTAAAAATGCATTTATTTTGTAATGAGAAATTAACAGAATTACTTTCAATATTTTCTATTTTTCTTAAGCATTATTTTTAAACTAGTAATAATTAGTAAGATATTTAGTTTACTTGTTTATCAAATTTTTTATAAATTATAATTTTCTTTTAAATATATGCATAAATCAAATACGTTATCCATATGTGAACAATCAAGACGTATTGATTTATCTTTTTTAATTAATTATTTTTTCTTAACTGCTTTATCAGTTTCTCTGGTGATCATTGACTGTCACTTTGCCCTTTAGAGGTAGATATGGTAGAAATACATTTCCAGCAGATGTTTATGAACATCTGAGGCTGCTGGTTTTCTGCACATTTTCCCCCCCTGACAGTGTCATAGCACAGCATTACAGCATCACATTGCCAGCGTTATTGAGATGAGCCTCATGTATATTCAAATAAGCTTTTTCCTCTGAGATGCTGTGGCTGGCATGCATTAAAGGTGCTTTGCATGGTTGTCAGTGCTGCTGACTGCATTGAGGTGTGTTATGCGGCTCTGCGGTGATGCTGGCCAGCGTTGCCCCCTGGTGGTTTGATCACATTATAACAATACTGCTTGATCTCTTCTTGTAGCTCTACACCAGACATGAGTCTAAAGCCTCGGGTCTCTGAGGCCTCAGAGATAAGTCAGCACAACGGCACCCCCTACCTGCCAATCAACCGAGCTCCTTTCCCTGCTGTCACTGTCGACGAGTCTATGACAAGCTACTCAGGTAAACATTATTATAATACCACATTTTGAATCAATTTTGGAGATGTTTGGTTTCCAAACATGTCAAAAAAAATTTGCCTACTGATGTTTACAGGAAACCCAATGACAGCAGTATATGCCATATCTGCCAACCGGCCCGGCTACTCAGACTACTTCGTCCTGTCTCCTTCGTCCTCATACCGGAGCCCGTCTTGGATGTCCTACCCTCCAGAGCCAGAGGACCTTCCACATCAGTGGAATGACACGGTAAAGGCAAGCTCTGTTTCTATTTACAGTTCCTCCAGCGTGACTAACTCTACCCGATGACTCCTAACACATCTGGTATTGTGACCTCATTATCTTCACATCTTGTTATTGTCCTCTAAGAATCAACAGCCAACCTTTATTCATCTGGATTGTTTCTGTTGTGCTATCTTAAAAGTTAATGTCATTTTCTTTCTTTTGAACATGTCTTACAGAACCCGTGTCACCTGGAGACCATCTGCTGAATTGGAGTCCTTTCTGATGTTGAGCAGACACAGTAATTTACCAGGGTACTTTGGCATTTTAGATTATTAGCCATTTGCACAGCCACATGAGCTGATTGTAAATAATAATACAAAAAACTTAATTTATTGGAATAAGGGAGTTTTTTCCTCCAAAGAAGTCCTTTATGCTCACCAAGACAGCATTTATTGAATCAAAAATAGGGTTACATACATATACAAATACAAAGTAATATTAATTGTAATTTTATTACATAGTGTCTGGAGCCTTCATAAATCATTCAAATATACTAATTTGGTGCTCAGTAATTTTCCTTTAATATTGGTTCTTATTATTATAATCAATTTTGGAAAAAACTTGTGCTGCTTAATATTTTTGTGTAATCCCTGATTAAAAAAATCAGGATTATTTAATAAATATATATATTTTTTTAAATAA
Source organism: Gymnocypris eckloni scoliostomus (assembly GCA_027564155.1). Taxonomy (NCBI): domain Eukaryota; kingdom Metazoa; phylum Chordata; class Actinopteri; order Cypriniformes; family Cyprinidae; genus Gymnocypris; species Gymnocypris eckloni. The sequence continues at coordinate 12,154,236 of CM050434.1, forward strand.
ACATAAATATTTTGTAACATTAGATGTTTTACTGTCCCTCTTGATTAAATTAATGCATCCTTGCTGAATAAACCTTTATTATTTTATTGGTAGTGTATCACAGTTTCCACAGATTTATTAAGCAGCAAAACTGCTGTTTTCAATATTGAGAATTATAATAAATGTTTATTGAGCACCAGTTCAGCATATTAGAATGATTTCTGGAGGATTATGTGACACTGAAGACTGGAGAAATTATGCAGAAAATTCAGCTTAATAGTTTTTTTTAACTGTTTTATATATATTTTAATTAAGTAAATATATAATGCATTCAATTATAATTGTAAAGTCATTCTCTTTAATTCTTAATTATAAGATAAATTATTACAGATTTTACATTATAATTTTTTGACAATTAAAAAAATTATATAATCAAATACTTGTCCATACAAGGTAATGTAAAAAAATGAAAATCTGTATTTGTTGTTTTGTTTTGATTTTTTTCTCGCCCTCATGTTGTTTTCTACCTGCATTTTGGAATAGGTTTGGGATGACACGAGGATGTTCCTTTAAGGAGTTGCCATGTGGTTGTATCTTTCAGGGTTTGAACCACCAAAAAGAATCGTCGTCTACTCTGAAATTTCGGATTCAGCGACCCCAACTGACCACGATGCTCGGCCGAACGGCCAACCAGACCCACAAGCCACAAACTCACCTGCCAGCCTAAGCGAGATGCAGTACCCGTTATTAATCCACATCTACAGTGAGGGTAAATCACCACAACAACCGCGCTGAACAAACAACAGGTTGCCTCACTGGCCAAAACTGTGTTTTCTTAAAGCTTTTTCAAACTAAGAAGTGTTGTGTCTAATGCAGGTGGTTTTATGTGTGTTTTAAACACCCAAGCTACTAATAATGAAAAACTAAATCCTTGATTCATCAATGCCTATCTGTCTTTTGCTCTCATTCATGCATTTTTAAAGAAACGGATATTATTGCAGGCGCTTCTTTTCGTGCACTCCGTACGGCTTACGTAAAAAAAGCGACAATGACGATGAATGATGTAAAAGAAATCAAACATTTGGAGGGATGCGACATCCTGTACTGTATTTACTGTAGTCACAATGCAAAAAAAAGTAGTACAAGTAATAGTATAAGCTTTTTTCTTTCTTTCAAAAATGCCATGTTTATGCTGTAATAAAGTGTTTCACGATGCACAACTGTTCATGAAAGGCATGAAACGTTTAAGTTTGATGTGGAAGATAGCCATAAAGGTTAACGGTCAAAGAGATTGATAAATGATGAATAGATGAAGGGATTCATATTTTTACTAGCCTTTTTGTAACTACTGGAAGAGTAACTATAACTACATATTTAATTGCCTTATAAAAGGTACCAAAACATATATGAAGTAAAACATGCAGCATACACCAAAATTGACTGGAAATTTGATTTAGAATATATTGATCATATAAAATCGAATTAAAACTGTAGCATACTATCTTAATAAGAGATAAATCCGCTATAATTAAGCAAGTACGGTGTTACAGAAGTAACATAGGCATGTGTTCTTAAGAGAATGAGTCTAATGCATGTAGTCTGGACATATGATTCATAAGGGCTTTGTATATGTCAAGTAAGTCCCATATTTTCTTTGGGCAGTTATAGGATGGAAATCTATTGTAAAAAGGTTAATCACAGCAGAAGTGTCCCATTAAATAGAAGCTACCTGTCAATGTACTTTACAAACCTTGCATTGTTTGGTTAAGGTCCATTTGCAGAATGAATCAAGCTGCATAATCGGATTTTGAAAATTACATTGTGTGTTGTGTAAATTATTACAAATGCCACTACTGTTTGAATTGTGTTTAAATAAATGTTGTCCTTTCCGTTTAACTTCGGTGGTGCAGGGGATGTGCAAATATCTATCATGTAATTGTTCCTTTTTAAAGCATTTTCTTTTCATATTTTTATATCAATTGAATCACCCGTTTTTGGCCAACAATGGAGGACATTCTGCTAAAAAACTGTAAAATATTGTGCTTCAAATGTAAAAAAAGGACAGAAAGAACAAAAAAAATGCCTCGTTGTGAACCTATGTGAGAAAATTGTGTAATCGTTGTGTACATCATATTAACAAATAAGATGTTGACTTCTTTTCCTAGTTATACAACACTAAACAACTCCATATTTGCCAGATATACTGTATATTCTCCTTTGTCACTGTAAAAAAATAACTTTAAATGTTCTACTTAAGTTGTTCTTTTCTTCCTGAGTATTTTATTTAGCATAACATGTCAAATAACCATCATTATAATGGTTTGGCGCTTTGAAGGACTCATTTTTTGTGGGTTACACACTGGATCAAATCTAATAAAAACTAAGAAACATTTGATCATTTAAAAAAATGATAAAATGCTTATATCGTGTGTAGAATCTTGTTTTTTGCCTGTAAACAACACTTATGACTTTGCTAGCCTAGCTCTGCTTAGCGTTTCATATCCTTCCTGTCCACATGAGGGCAGCACTCCCCCTTTATTTTAGTTCTCCACAGCAACAAAAACTTCATCCGCTACAAAAATCATTCCTAGCATTGACATTTATTCACTTGGTAAAATCCATTATCTAGTTTAAGCACATTTTGAGCCGTATTTTCAGCTTTGTATATCAAGGGGCCGTATATCCATTCACTCACATCTCTGCCTGCCGAGGTGTCTTTCGTCGGCCTGAGTTGTGGACTGTCCGGGAGGGCAAGCTGTCAGACCGGCTGAGGTGAGTTTCTCTAACGACGCAGGATGCTGCCGAGGGGTAAAATCGGCCTGTCCACTTCTATCTCGTCTGTGGCCCTTTATCTGTGACAGCAAAGCCACCCAGAGCCACATGAGTCCCATCAATCACTGCAGGGACGAGGCTTCTGTCTCCCCCACATGTCTGTCAGCATTTAAAGCGCGAATCACTGTTCTCCTTATATTGCAGGTAAAGCAACATAGAGTAACGTAAATGAATTGTTGGTCATAATTCACGCCAAACGGCGTACATTATGACTGTAGGCTGGCAGTCGTTTAGTTTAATGGTGACCAAAGAGCACTCTACTACAAAAAAACCTACTAATTAACGGCGATTGCTAAAGCAGGGTGAATGAGGGTGATGTAGGACACCTTTGCACTTTAGACCTGCAATTTATTGTTGCCCTTCAGTCCAGCAACCAACTATTTTTATATTTTTTGTCTAGATCTATTACTTAAAACACTGTAAATGCTGTGTGTGGCATAAAATAAAATTGATAATTTTAAAGCATACAATGTATTGTTGGTTATTGCTACAAATAACCAGCGACTTGAGACTGGTTTTGTGATCCAGGGTCACATATATGAACTGTCGGCTAAACACTCATTTATTTATAGGAACTTGTATTAAATATTAAGGAATATAATATATAGGAAATTGTATTAAATATTTGTCTTTACTCATATAAATTTGTAATATATTTGCTAAAATAGGTTTCAAAATCTATTTATGTAATATATTTTCAACCTATAAAATGTTTTGCCATTTTGTATCTATATTTTAAATATATAAATCATGTATATGGTTTTAAAAATAATTTCAGATATATTTTGCCCACCTTACATTTCAATCCAAGAAAATCCATTCACGTCACATATGACGAAAAAACAATTTGTTTGTTACACATAAACACATTTGACAAAAAAATAATAATTAATAAAACCTAAATGTAGACTACTGTAAGATTGGACATTTATTTTCTTGCCCCCAAAATATATTTTTATATATGACTAGTAGTTTTCAACTTCAAAATGATGTATTTAATTGAGCTTAGCCGTTAAGATAATATATTTAGTATATATTTAAAATATATTTCGGCCAGAAAAATTATTGTTTTGCTATATGGGTATTATGGACAGACTTATACGTCATTGATCCTTATGCAATTTACTGTAATTGTTACTTTATTTCTTTCTTACTGATCCTTTGGCTTGTCAAAGATGTTTGGCCTTAGAGCTAGAACAGCAACTTCACTTAGGCTTGGGCTGCTTGCACTGTTGTCAAGGATGTAAATAAGCGTTTGGAGCCCTTTTAAGCTCTGCTGGCTCAGCTCGTGTGGACTGCCTGGGAGGCCTGGTGTAATAAGAGATGTTTAATCGCCTCTTTCAGTAATTAATGTGCAATCACTGAAAGGCAAACAAATGGGAATTGCACAGCACTCAGCAAATGATCAGAGTGCAGGGTATCAGCCACTCGGAAGATTTACATTTCCACCGAGAGAGAGAGAAAACACAGCTTAAGTGAACTAAATATGGTTAAAGCTAAAGCGATTCTCATTTAAGAAAGCCATAAAGTGACATAATGTGAATGCAAGCATGCATTTTTAACAAGTTTGGGAAAGTAAAAAATGATAAAAATGTGGGTCCTCGAGGCATCACGTGGCTCTTGGATTACAGAGGGAATGTAGGTAGGCGAAGCAGTGATATTCTTAACCAAAGATGTTTACATTTTAAATACGCCAGGAGGATATTTGCATATTTATCTCAAGCGGCTTAATTTTGCAGTGTCCGTGTATTTCCTGCATCGCAGCTCTTACACTGGTTAAAGCACTACAGCAAATGCTCATTATGTGTCATGGTCCCTGTGGTTTATTACAACTCTTGAATATTTAATAAACACAGCACTATTTTGGATGCATATCATCTATTCACTTTAGAATCTAGAATTTGTTAAAGCCAAAGACTTATTTTTCTAAAATGTTAACTCATATGAGCCGCTATGGGATATGCAAATGCAAATATTCAAGAACTAAATCAATTTTGGATTTCGCATATAGAGTATAACTTGAACTGAATTAGGTAACCTTAAAAGAACATTGCCACATTCCAAAACCATCCTGGAATATAAAAAAAAAAAATAATTAAGAGCTTTAATTTATCTGTACATGATTGTTGTGCCTCTAGCATGATCAAATCCATATATTTGATACAAATACACACACACACACACACACACACACACACACTGAAGGACTGAGGGACTCAGGGAAGTTGTGGTAATAATCCAGTAGTGATACTAATGCTGCACAGCTCTGGTGAAGGTGGCAGCTGCGTGCGATAAGGAGCTTACTGGATGACTGCCTGAGTAATTCATAGTTGGAGAGGGTGAATCTATGTTTCTGCTGCCCCACGCCAGCTCTTTGTTGACTAAGAACAATGACCCGATCACCACCCAAACGCCTTCTCAGTAAGAGAAGGCTGCTGCAGCACCCTATAAGTTCTTATATGCTTTGCAACACTGAACTGTGTGCTTGACAACCATTCTATAAATATACTGAATGCAGCATTGTTACCATTAGCTACAGACCACAGATGGGTAAACTATGTTCTTCAGCAATATATTTACTTCCCTTTCTTTTTTCATTTAATAACTGTTTTTGTCTTTATTTTTTATATATAATACAGCTTACCTCATGTAGGTCAATGTCAAGGTTCAAGGTCTCACACCATGCCCTATTATTATTGCTACTGTATTATTGGGTAACCATACGGCCATTTTTACAGGACGCGGCCTTGCCAGGATTTCTATATTGCCTAAAATATCCAGGTTTGCACTGTGCAGGTAGATCGTTGTGTGACATTCAAGAGAGCTATAGAGAGCAGAGCAGACGGCTCCTTATGCTTACGAATAAGCATAGTGTTTTTTATCAGTGCGTAACGATGCTTCAAGTCAAACGAACGAACAAACACGTAAGCATATTTGCATCGCTTTGATCGTTCTCTGTAGATCTCACCTTCACGCGCAGCGCCACTACTTTGGCAAACTACTTTGGATGTTTTAGGCAATATTAAAATCCTGGCCAGGACGTGCCCGTATGAACAGCACATATGGTCACCCTAATTGCTCAACGTGTGTTCTTTGTAGAAATAACCAAACACTTTTTTAAGGTAAACTATTGCCACTAGTGGCACCCAAAATAACTGTAAAACCAATGATTAATTAACAATAGTGTGACTGTCGGATTCTGGCAGCCCGATTTCATGGCAATTCATACATATTTAACGAGGTGGCTATTTGTATAAATTTAGACGAATGACCAACACCTAACCCCGCCCCTAAACCTACCCGATACTGGGGTTTTAGACAAATCGTACTAAATCATACGATTGAGCCAGGTCGTACGAATTCGTACGAATTAGCCACCTCATAAAATATGTACGAATTGCCGTGAGATAGCATTGGTTCTGGAGGTAAAAACTTGCTCATTTTCTCCATGGAGAAATAGATTTTTAACAATAACCTACAAACCATCAAAGACAGTCCTTCTGTGAGCTAAATGTTGTTTATTGATGGTATATGCTTTTGGTGAAGCATCTGCTTTATTATTTTGGCTTATTTTGTGGTGAAAAACTGCATTTCCCATGACGCTGTACAGAAATCTTGAGGCAAGTGACATATTTGAACTATGCTGTCAGGATGCTTAAAGTTATAGTTCACCCGAAAATGTTAATTCTGTCATTAATTACTCAACCTTGTATCATTCTGAACCCATAAGACCTTCGTTCATCTTCGGAACACAAATTAAGATATTTTGGATGAAATCCGAGAGCTTTCTGACCCTGCATAGACAGCAACCTAACTGGCACATTCAAGGCCCAGAAAAGTAGTAAGAAGGCAAGAAACATCATTAAAATAGTCCATGTGGCATCAGTGGTTCAATCGTAATTTTATAAAGTGACATGAATACTTTTTGTGTGCAAAGAACACCAAAATATTGACTTTGTTCAACAATTTTTCTCTTCCGTGTCTGTCTCCGTCACCATTCGCGAGTCAGTAAGACAAACAGAGTGCAGTTCCATTTGTTGCCAGTAGTGGTGCACATTTCTCGTTTCAGGTAAAATATGCATTCAGCTCAAAAAATGACATTCAAAATACACCTGCTCAAAAATAAGTATTCACCGGAGAAAAAGTATGACAGTAGCCGTAAATATTATGTGCTATTTAAGTTACAAGTGAGGCAAACACTGCTCTCGATAGACGCTGTTTCTTTCACGTAGGTGTTTTGGGTGAGTCATTTCCTAGCGCTATAGGCTCGACTAGAAAAAGCAAGATGTCAGCTGAGTCAATGAACATCCTGATGCTATGACTAAGAAAATATCTTGGAGTTTTAGCAGAATGTTTGTGAGTCAAACTTAATGAAGCAATATTTTGGATTTGAACGCCAAGGACACTGAGTAAGTGCTCTTGGTTGAGTCAGAGCATGAAAATGTCTCATTAGTGGGACAGAAATGGAACAAATCTTGAATTAATGAACTTGTTGGTGTTCTGTAATTTCTGTCTGATCTTCATTCGGCATCTCCACCTTAATCGTCCCGTTTTTACACAGGCTATACGAACTCTAAGCTCATAGAGATGCCTTGTTTGGCCAGAAGCAATTCCATTTGGATTCTCTCTGAGGGCTCATTATCAAAGTCCCATCTACTAATAAGAAGGCAAGGCTATAATTATAGCTCAATATACCTGGCAGAGCTACGGCTCTGATTAAATTGTTGAAGGGCAAAATGAGAGCCTGAAAGAGGGAATGAGGTAGAGGCATTGAGGGAGGTGGAGAGAGGATAAAAAGGGTTTCAAATGATAAAATTGTGCATAGACTTTTCCCTAAGCTGAATTTTCTTATTCTGATTGACAACCGTGTCATGAATTAGGGATGGTTTTGTGTCCTGCAGGGAGCGATGTTTACTTAGCATTTGATTAGATTTTTTTTGCTCTTAGAAGATGGTTATCATAGCTGATTTTGACTAGTTCGTGCCTTACTCTGGGATCACCTAAATCACCCAATCTTGGAAATGCAGTTTTATCCGTGGAACATTTGATTATTTTCGCCTCCGCTTTCTGTAATTTACATAAATATTTGCTCGTGTGCAGATTTATGCGCCTCACAGTCACTCGGTGAAACCTAAAACAAATTGTGGCGAAAAGAAGGTATAACGTTCAATCATTTTTCTGTCAAAATGTTCTGTTCTAGATATGTTATTTATTTAACTTTTTTCTAACAAAGCAAAATATTCTATTCCTATGCTCGTGTAAGGCAATGACTCCATTCATTTGCATACCCGTTACTGATTGGCCGTTGCCTCATGCAAATGAGCGCTGGTGAAGTGGGTTGCAGCAGCGTGCCGTACCGTTCAGAACACTAGTGCAGCATCAGCAGTCTGACAGCTATAGACGCTCGGTCTGCTGTTTTCTCTTATCTGTCCGCTCACACTGTCCTGAACACCCTAGAAGCAATGCAGGTGCACATTTAAACACAATGACTCTACACTAATGGGAGACACAGCAGCCCACCCAGAGTACTTTTGTTTTCTGTAGCATGCAGATAGCGGTTCTATTCTTACAGGACAGCATTGTATTAAGTAGAAAGGATTATTTAAGGGTTATTTGAGGTGAGTGGAAGTAATTGTAAAAAGTGTACACTTAACCTTTGAGATTTTGCTTATTAGGCGTTCTATCAGTAATTACCTGTGTTAATTAAATTTATAGTTTAATAGAGTTGGGTACAATTAATTTAAGAAACTAGAAATACTCCCAAACCCATGTTAATATGCATATGCTAATATAACTGTAATGGTGGTAGATGCCCCCACATTTCCACTGATCGAGTTGCTTTTTAATACATAATTAAAACCAAAACATATATATTTATATTTATATTGCTACAAAATAAGGCCAGATATATTTCTGCATCCCTGCAGATGTTATGTAATTATTCATGATAATACAAATACGTTTTTTTAAAGTCTTAACCACTCTGTAAACTTTTTATTTTTATTTTTGGGGAATAGGTTTAGAATAGCATATTAGCACACTACTCGTATTACTTATACAGTGTAAAATATGTGAACAGTATGATACATTAGTTCATAAGTGCTACATTAATGTTTTCATTTGAGTTAAATTTTAGCACTTTTAATATGTGCTTTTGTCATTTTTATGAGTTTTATTTTTTTTTTTTTTGTCAATGCAGCATTTGTTATTTTATTTCAGATTTAATTCAGTTGGCGAAAACAAAGCTTGATTGTTTTTGTTGACAATAATAATACCGGTACGCATTTTTTTTCATGTAAACCCAGACCTAATATTTACCAGAATGTAAAGTGTGCGTCTGACTTTCAACCATTTTCTTTACTCATTATTTAGTTGGACTGGCCACGATTGAAGACATTTTTGTCCAAAATTGATCAAAAAATGTCCACCTGTATGTTACTCGTTGACTTTAACATGCTATACTTCAAAATATGAATCATGATATAGCATATACTAAACAGGATGCTATTCTTGCATAAGCCTTGATTGTTTGATGCATCTAAAATCACATGTCATTCCCAATAGGGGGCGCTCTGTGTCATTTCATCTTAGGAGAGACAGCTTGTCAAGATGTAATAGTTTAGAAAGACTCGCAGATCCACTTTTCCCTCCCACGATGCATCATGGTACCCAATATCCTTTTCTTCCCAACTGAATGATACAGCATGACAGCTATTTTTGCCTTATCTGGCTGATTGTCAAGTGTGAATCGATTTTCAGCGAAGGCTATTTTCTGTGACTGTAATTCTGTCACATTTTCCATTTTCTGTGCGTCTTCTCTTCTGTGAGGAGTTAAATAAAAGCGCTGTGTCTCTTTTGCTGCTGTCTCTCTTTTAATACTATTGTGAAAGGGAGGGTTTTCACAATGAGCCTGATAGCTGAATGTATTGTGTCTTTCAGGGCTAGTGAATGTCGTTTCACAGACTCTCTCCCGACCTCTTATTCTGTCTTCCATTCTCTCTGCCTTTCTCTTCTTCTCCCTCTCTTTCACCTTTAGGAAACAATAGATTCACTGCATGTCCCTGTGGCTGACTGTCCCCTGCCCACACACATTTTCTCTCCATCTGTCACTACATTTTCCTACCTCTTCATCTATCTCTCGGTCCATCTATCGACTGTGACTGCCAGTGGGATAGTGTGTGTGTGTGTGTGTGTGTGTTATAGCAGGCTCACTACCTCATGACCAGCTGCAACCAGCTCCACTGTCAAGCTTTTCTGAGTCTGAATGTTTTGTGCTATTCTTGTCCTTGTCTCTTATCTTGCACATATTTTGAACCCCCACATGCAGCTTTTCACCAGGCAACTCAAAACTTTTCCCTGGCTGACTTTTAGACATCCACCTACTTGGATGTTAACAGGGCTTTATTTGTAGGTGCCATGGAGACAAGCATTTTTAAAAAATATGTTTTTTGAATATTGTTCACTGAAAAAATACTCATTATTTCTAATTGTGAGGCTTTCTGTAGCATTATAGAAATCTATTGTCAGGTACTTGCCTAAAATTGTATGCCATGTATGTCTTCTCAGTTTGCTTCTTCTGAATTACTGGTTTTATTTGAGTCATAAATATTAGGTTATTTAACTTCAAACATAAGTCACTTTATAGGATAGGTTGTGGTAGCGTTAGCATTGAACTATTTCTTGTTTAATACCATGCACTGATTCTTTTTGTTTACATGGATCTATCTCCTGTGAAGTCTGACTGGTTTTGGCACAAATTAATTGTTTGCGAACAGACAAAACGAATGTGCCATGTTTTTTGCGAGTGAATGAGGGATGTTGTGTATGACGTTGTCTGAACTAAAGGTGGCATGTTCATTCATAACGATTTAACAAAAAATATAGACTAGATCTTGGTTCTATCAATCGGTTGTTGACTGGATGAAAGCACTTGTGAATGTAATCTTGCGAGTGTTTATGGTGACCAAATGATTGAACAAGTCTGGAATGCATTTACCAAAAAATATTTTGATAAAAAATTATGAGGTCAAAACTAATAAAAAAAATTGAAACGTATGCATGCATAAATTGTTCATCATAAGATCAATAACATGTGTTGGCAGCTTACCAACTTTAATTGTTTCTGTTAAGAATAACTTGGAGTTTGAATTATATTGTTTAATTAATGATCCAGTGACTCATAATAATAAAAAATAGATAAAAATAAGTCATAATAGACCAAACGACTTGGCATTTCGCCATCTAATCGTTTAATGTGGTAGGTTATTTGAATGAATCGGTAATTGAATCTAAATCTTTTTGGTAAACCAAAACAAAAAATGTAAAGGTGCACTAAACAATATTTGAAAAACGCTTTTGACCACAGTATCAGACCGAGTCCCAAAACACACTTGTAGCCAATCAGTGTCTTTTAATACTATTGTGAAAGGGACATTTGTGACTGATAGATAGAGAGATTATAAAGAAGGGTTGCGATTAGGTAAGAGGCAGGACCTGCATAAATATCGGAGTTGCTTTCCAGGAGAGGAAAGGGTTCGAATCAGATGCCGAGGTTGCTTTGTGTTTTCTTGATAGACGAGTAACGTTGATTTTGCTTTGTTTCACACAACTTATCCATGTTGGCTTTTGTTTGAATATGCTTGTGTGTCATCTTCACTTGTTTCCGCGATCGTCATTGCTGTGGTTGTGTACGTATGTGTGGGGCGGAGATATCAAAATAGGGGTGAGGTCCTGTTGGGCTATGGGCGTGTTTGTTTTGGTGCTTTCAAAAATCAACATAATTTGGCAAAAATTGCTTAGTGCACCTTTAAATCAACTAGGTGAATCAAAATAATCTACCAGTTTTTTAAGATTCTTTTATTTATTTAGGTCTGAATAGTTTGTCAACATAATCTTTAACATTATGTTTAAACCGATAATTAATCTCTGAATGAATCAGTGACTGAATCCGAATCTTTTGATAAAGAAAAATTATAATTATAATAATAATCTATCAGTTTTTTTAAAGTTTTGGTCTCTTGGTCGAAAAGGTTTGTCAACATTTTTAAACCGATAATTAATTTAGAAATGTCCTCGCTTCCCTTCTTTCCCATTCATTCTCATCAGCTGACTTGCTCCCTCCCCCTACATCAATTCCACCTTCTCAAAGACATCATGGTCATGATCCCTTGACTTACATTAGTGTTAACTGGCTTTTCATCCAGCCATACCAGTCATGGGGCGCTGGCGATTCCAGGCATGTTTCTCATTAGTTCTCAGTCTGGAATCATGTGACAGGGCAATCAAGCCTCCGTCATGGCTGTCCACTGGGATCTGGACACGTACTGGATCTCTGCGACCTCCATGGCCCACCGCTCTTGTGTGGTACAACCACTGTACCCCATCCCCCCTATTCTCAAGTCACATTAAACTCAGTGTGGCTGGACAGGGAGCTGAGTGATCGTTTTCTTGACACAGTGCTAATAACACTTACTGGACAAAAACTGCTTACACTAGATGTAACCACAGGGAAAGCGGTAACGGGAACAACCTCAAGTGGGCAATGGAGAATTGGAAAAAAATGGGTAAATTACACCCTAAAATGAGGTCTTAAACCATTATTTCTCTCTCTCTTTTGCTCTCTCTGTATGTTGCAACAAAGAGAAATGAAGGCTCTTGTTATGCAAAAAGATATTAACCCATTGAAGTCTGCAGGCAACTGTGGCGCGACCACTTTTTTCAACTTAACATATTTTTGGGGTGACTAGATGTTTTAAAAACAACTGGCTTACAAATAGACAATCAGATATTAACAACTTCTTATGTATTTTCTGGTTGTAAGTGGGCAAAATCCTTATTGTCACCATCATCCTTATGGGATTTCTGTTAAAATTAAACAACCTTACATTGTTACCTTTATCACTGAATGACATCTTAAGTCTCCTACATTTTACACATAAGTAAAATAGTTCATTGGGGAATTGCTGTTCTAGCATTTTATTTGTAACTCCTTTTTAAGAAGATTTTCCAAACTGCTAGTTTTACAAAAATGCAGTAGACTAAACCACAGTGTTCTTTTAAATATGATTTGTATTTTAGTATTTTGTTACGGTTTTGTCATTTTTATTAGTTTGATCTTATTTCAGCTTAGCTTTATTTTAGTCTATTTTTTTGCTTTAGTACGTCGATATTTATATTTTTATATTAACAGAGCATGTCGTTTTTTTACATTTGACCAACATACTATTTCACATGAGTTCCAGAGTTGAATCTATGTGAGAAAATTCATACTTGGTTAACAGTTTAGCTCAGTCTGACAAAAGGAAAATAGAGCAGTGTTGATTTACAATGTTGTGCTGTGAGGTGCTAGATATGTGTCCTTCTATAGAGGGGTCACGGTAACATACATCCTGGTTCAGGGTTGAATAAAGACATCCTTCTTTTCTATCTCCAGAAATCCTGTGACAGTGGGAGTTTAGATTCTATCTATCTGTCTATCTGTCTGAATACTTTGCAAGCAGGCAGACAGATAATAGGTGAAATAGTGGGCATAATACACTGTATAACACTCACTATTATTCCATACAGTGAGCTTGTATATGGCACATGCTAGAATACATAAATAAACTTTTCCTACTGTGCATGCGCAACATACTATATTGCTCAGAAATATTAAGAGGAACTGATTGCATGGAAGGACTAAAATTAATGTTGGCTGATTGTCACAATATCAGCCAGTGCTTTCCGATTACATCCTGAAAACTCTGGCTACCAGATCCACAGCAGGACTTATCCAATACGTGAGAAAGTTTATTTTGGCAGATGCATGTAATAATAAAATGCAGCTTCTTACTTATCTCTCGTGTTTAGTTAATATTGGTTGGGAGGGAAAAGGATGTGGACTGTAATCCAATGTTTATAGAAACGCTAAGAGTTGTTTGCGTGCTGCTTTAGCTCCCTTGTGCACTTTTGAAATTTTCCGTAAAAAACCCCACCAAACCTCATTAAAGCAGCAGACGAGAACTGATGCAACTGGCAGGTCTTTTGTGGTGTTGCATTCAAACGTCAGCAAGGTTCTGCATCATGGGACAAATGCATTAAACCTTTTAGTAAAACACAGAAGTAATCAAAAGTGAAGCTACAGCTATGCTTAAAAGGAGATACTGTATGTAATTATATATTCAGATTCTAGATATGCTCAACATTTACACTTGCGTTGTATTTAATATAGCCTGTTTCTTTTTCAATTTGTGATTGCTGATAATGGGTGATTCGCTCTGATGCTTTATAACCAGGATTGCAATCCATGCTCTGGAGCTACAATTCAGTAGGCTAATTAGCAAATGAAGAGAGAGCATGACAGTCTAATAGCTCAAAATTGCCCCTATTTCCTGTGACAATCTCACTGTAATTTAAGAAAAGAATACAAGCAGCCAAATTATTGTTGTTTCAGCTGAGAGAGGGCCAGTAATGATCCACGGCCCTCGTTTCAAAACTGCAACATGTACCTGGGACAAAACAGCCCTAAATGATGATCACTACAAATCACCATGCTATGACATCTCTCTGCTCTGGAGACCGAGGTTTGTGGGCTTTTAAGACAGCAGAATGGACCATCACATAGTATTATGTTTTGATTGCCTTATTGACTCATGTCTGGTCCAAATCCGTTTTTGAGGCGTCTAAATGTGTGTTCTTGTATTCTGAACTTGCAGGTGTAGACAACTGAAATTATTACTTTCAGTTCATTTAAAAATGAACTTTAATTCATTCATTCATTGTTAAAAACATTTATTTATTAGATTCAGTTATTTACATTTGTTCAATCTTTTTTATTTTTATGAATAATTGTTTTTGTTATTTTGTTTATTCTTATTAATTGTATGTATTAATTTGGTGTACTCTATTTGTTTATTCATTGTATGTATTTTATTAATATATTTATTCATTCAATTGTATTAATTTTTATTTTATGAAATAATAATACATGTATTTTATTCAACAACTGTATTCAGTTATTCGTTCATTTTTATTTCAAGTTTTTGTATTAAAGGGATAGTTCACCTAAAAATGAAAATTCTGTCATCATTTGCTCCCCCTCAAGTATTTCCAAACCTGTATGAATGTCTTTGTTCTGCTGAACAGAAAGGAAGATATTTTGAAGAGAGTTTGTAACCAGGCTGTTTTAGGGCACCATGTGTGTTGATGACAGAATTGTTTGGGTGAACTATCCCTTTAATGCATTTATTTTATTCATCAGTTTTATTCAGTTATTTATCTATCTTATTTATTTGAATGCTTTTTTATTTTTAAGTATTTTAAGTACATTATATTAATGTATTTAATTTATTGATTGATTCCTTCATTCTATTTCATTCATTTTTATTTTAAGTATTACATGAAAACATTTATTTTATTAAATTATGTATTTTATTGTGTTCATATTACTTCATTTTACTATAGTTTATTAATATTCATTCATTATTTATTAATTCAGCTTATATCAACTATTTCAATTGACGCTTGATATTTCTCACATCCTGTTTTGGTAGGAACTGGGTTTGTACTTGTGGCAAAGGTTGTGTGTGAGTAACATCTTGTGATTCTGAGTCCAAACACTTTAACGGCCTCCTGCACCCCCTTGCTTGGAGTGTCAGGGCTAAAGTGCTAAAATTGAGAAAAATGCACCTTGCCCTCATATTGAACACATAAATCATCAGAGCATGGAGGCCTTGACTGCTGTTTCCTTTCCCTCTAATGGATCCCTCGTTCCACACCTCTTCTCCTTCAGCTGAGGATCAGTAAAGATTCAGTCAGCTGGGTGTGAAAAACACCCTGGTAGATGATCGTTATCTAGATCATCCTATATTGTTCCCAGATGCTCTGAGAAAATTGGTACATTCTGTGTTTTTAGCTCATACATTTTCATGATATCCTTAGGATGTTACAAAATATATGCTAGTTTTTCAAGGGAGGAAAAATATTTTTGTGAAACAAGTATAATGCATATTTCATATACAGGGGTCAAGCGGCTTTACTGACTACATACTGACTCATATATATATATATATATATATATATGATATATGATAAATTACCGCAGTCTTTGAGTTTATAATGTGTCAATCACATGTCCTTTGAATGATAGCTTAATCTAACAGCCGTCTCTCCTCCAGTCATTTCAAATCCTTGTTTACAGCATGACGAATGTATTGTTGCCTAAACGGTGAAATATCAGATATTCAGCCTTGCAGAAATATTAGAGAAACTCATGCATTGATTATGTTACCTGTGAGCTTGTGATTTGATAAGCAACACACCGGGAGCAATTAGATCCAGTGGAAATAGGAAAATTGACAAATTTGGTGTCTGAATGAACGTCTCTTGAATGTTGATGGTTTCATGTTCTAGGCATCCAGTAATTTGCTGGGCATTGCAGCACAGTTGCGACTTTCAGCTTATTATTGTTATCTTTGTACACAAAGTATTCTCATGGCTTCGTGACCTTGAATGTGTCAGTTGCGTTGATGTCCACAGAGGGTCAGAAGCTCTCGGATTTCATCGAAAATATCTTCATTTGTGTTCCGAAGATTAACGAAGGTCTTGCGGGTTTGGAACGACATGAGGGTGGGTAATTAATTACAGAATTTTTATTTTTGGGTGAACTTACCCTCATGTTGTGTTTAGGTCTTTTCGACCAAGAGAGGTTTTCTTTTTCCTGAAAATGCTATTAATGTTATTGCATTGGACTAAATCCCCAAATTATCACTTCTCAAATGTTTTGATACGTTTTATACTCCCCCAATCCCCCTAAGGCCTACACGTAATTGCTTATACATTTCTCGTTATATTATCACCAAATTTTGGATTTGTTATTTTTATCAACCTGCTTTCTTTCAATTAGCACAGGTTTTGTATTTCTTTTTTGGAACTAATTAATCATAGCTTACGTACATCAGTTTTTGAGTGAATATTGCAAAAATTATCTACAAATAATGCCTTTTTTCACTCAAAACTTGAGGTAGAGTTGTATTAGTTCAAATCAGTAATGTCTATGTCCAATCAGTTCCAAAAAGTCCAAATTGAACGAAAATAAGCAGACAAAATATTGAATCCAAGATTTGGTGACAGTCTAGCATAATGAGAAATTTGCAAGCAGTTCTGAAGGACCAAGACCACGAAAACCAGCATAAGTATATGATTGTATAGTTATTATTTGCATTCATCATTGTTTTCCCACTGTTGTCAGAGCAGTGCTGTGCCCCATTTTTGGGTTATGAACCACTGGTAGAGTGCCAGTGATAATGTATTACCACATGTCTGCTGCTGTGCAAAACAACACTCAAACATCTCACTTCGGCTAATGATCAGCATATAAAGAGACACAAAGCCTTGCAAGGAATGACAGGTCAGCCTTACACCTGAAGTCCCTGCGGAGCCTTTGACAGGGACATTGTGCAATCAGAAAGCCCTGAACTCAACACCAACCCATACTGGTGCGAATTGGCTGACACCGCACCAGCCAACGGTTTCAGATCCTACAGATCATTAAAATGATGATGGATATCACAGTGAAGGGCATATACGGCACCGCAATCCAAACTCAGTGATTTATTCACAATGTTTATAAGCACACTTTCAATCTGCCGTCACACTAAAGGTGAATCACCTAATGTGAAATTGAAATAAGCACACTGAATATATCAGAGTTGCAGCGAGTGACATTACTATGAAACAGGAAATAAAAGAATTGGCAAGAACAAGTTAATTTCAACCTAAAAACTCAAAGCTTCATTGAAATATTCAATTTAACCCACACAGTATGACTTCACATCAGTAGGTAACATTTCGATAACATTTCCCATTCTGTGACAGTTTTATTCCATATCTTGCACAAAATTGGATTCTGCAGGAATGTATTGGAAGGTTATGAGGAGCAATCTGAAATTGCTTCAAGGCTGTTTTGTTTTTTCTTTGTGTTTTTCTTGCTTTTTAAATCTTACTCGCTCCAATATTCCTTCTACAAGGTGAAGCACTTGAGATATCAGTAAAGAGACTGCTATGCCTTGGGTATCTCCGAGGCGCAGTTCAATAAAGTTTCATTTTGTAAGAAGCCAAGGGCTACGCAGAACATCAGATTGACGGCGGCAGAATCTCTTGGTGTGAAACACAGTTACAAACATAAGGAAAGAAGTGACTCATGACACATTGTGGCAAAATTATATTTCACAGCAGCGTTGCAAAACTCATATCCTGTGCCAGATGTCGCTAGCCTGCAGTTTGTCTTCCGGAAAAGTCTTGCTGGTAGATTTTGGAGATTTATAGGGCACCTAAGCGTGAGGTTTCCTCTTGTAAGCAATAAACTACAGACAAATTACCCAGAATTTCATCATCAAATGATAGAAGACGTTCGACATAAATCTGGCAAATAGCTTCCAAGCTCAGATTCATCAAAAACAAGCTTTGTAAGGTGCTTTGTAAGGTTTTTCAGTTATTTGATGATGAATAAGTTGAAAATAAAGACCTTAGACGTGCAATGTTGTTTGTGAATTAACCTAACAATGGCAGAGGAAATGAAATGGCCTAAAGTTAAATACCTTCGGTGGAAATGGGAAAGCCTTGTGAATGAAATGAACCCAAACTTTAATTCATCTCCATTAGTTTAAAGCTAGTCAATGTCTTTGTTTAAACAAATTGTCTTTCAGTGTCTTGCTAAATAAATAGTCATGCAAAATAAATAGTGCAAGGCAGAGAGGCTGTATAAAGTAAATAGCTTTTATGTGGAGATAAGATTTTGTGTTTGGTATTTTTGTGATATTTTACAGTGTTTTTTGAAGTGAGTATGAGTGTAATTTGAAAATGATTCAAAATAGCAACTGATACATTTATTAGATAAGATTTAAGTGATTTCCTGTCCTTTTCAAATTACTAAAATTACAAATGACAAAAAAACTTTAACAAATATTTTTTTTGCAATGTACAGTAGGCTCCAAAGTCTAGACACTTTGGAAGTCAGTGATTCAAATCTAATTTGAATTAAATCTAAATTAGAAATACATTTAAAAAGAAATAAACTAGAAAAAATACAGGGATTTAAAAAAAATATGACTATTACATTACAAATTTATTTTCTGCTTATTTTAATTTACTAAATAATATAAACAATTTAATTAAAACAATTATTGATCATGTGAAGTCCTCAAAGGTCTCGTTCTCGTTCAGCTGAAATGTATTTTTAACATCAAGATGCTCTTTATAATTCTCAAGTCATGCTGAAAAATCTTATTATTAAACATACTAAATGGAATCATCTTTCTAGTGATCTCAGAGTCCATTAAAACGCAGAATAAAATTCTTTGTTGATTCTTATCATATGAGAAGTAGTGTCAAATTTAGACTCTTTGTCAGAAACAACTGTCAGAACTTTGGCTGTTTCTTTAAAAACAAGTTCTTTCTCAAAACAATGTATGGAAGTGTTTTGTCTGGTTTGCCTCAGTCAGACACAACTTTACAAGCTACAAGGTATGTAAACAAATGCTCAGCGTGTGGGACTTCAGTTCAGCTTGAATCTTCACAGACTTACAACCGTTGCGTTCAGTTGCCGTTCATGTGTTTATGTGTGCATTTGCACATGTATTGTCAAGTAGCCAAAAATAGTGATCTTCATTGTAATGCCTTTTGTTGCTTTTGGTTGCCCATTGATCTACATATTAGAAACTGACATATAGTTGTATTTTTAATCAGTAATTATTGTTTATATGGTTAGACATTGATAAAGCTCCTCTCACCTGCTTAGACCCAGACAGAAATACCGAAATCTCACAGTATGACTCATATCTCCAGAGAAACTGTTCACAAAAGACAGTCATCTTGGACACAGAAGTCCAACAGAGGTGTGTAGAAAGTGATGACTTTTAAATTCTCTCTGTGACTTGTCAAAAATCATTATCTCTGAAGGTTTGGAAAGGTCAGTGGTGAAAGAAAACAGACGATGTGGATTCAAACAGAGATAAAAGATGAAAACACAATCTTCTTTTCATCAGTGGGAAGGAACTGAGATCTAGTATATTAAGCTTTGGATGAGGCATAATGTCTTTTGACTTACAGTGCCATGAGTTTTGAGTTTACGGTAATAATCTTTATAAAAAACTAATGATGCAAAAAGAAAACTATTATAAACGGTCTGATTATTTTCTCGGTTGGTTTAATGTGGTTCTCTGTAATCAAATTGTGCATAAGAATAAGGATCAAAGTTGAGTCCGGTGCCTACAACAATTTACAAATCGGCTTTATTCAATGCTAGATCTTGTGCAAGTCGAATCAAGCTTTATTTGATTGTGCAAAATGTATGTTAAACGTAATTGCAGTGTTACAGTCAATCCGTTGTTGTGCTTCGAGTGACATTTACGCAATGTAAGCCATTTGTCAAGACGTCACAACTCCAGCAAGTACAGTAATGTGAATGTAATAGTGATTTAAGCAGCCGTACCCACAAGTCTTTCAAAGTGAGATTCACGCTAATGCAGATTTATGAAGGGCGCAGCGTCCGTTCTGCGATTAGGGATATAATGATTTCATACAGCCAAGCCAGGACGCCTGTCACAACGAGAAACGAGATCCCAATTATTCATAATTAGATCCCTGTACTCACAGTGCACTATTGGAAATCATTGTGGCTTTCTGTTGTTGTTTTCTTTCAGCCAACCTGATGTTTAGTGAAATTGGCATTGCGACCCTTAAAAGAATATTATTTTTTGGAAATGAACAAAGCTTTGTTTGTTTCGCTCAAGTAGATACTCTGTCACACGTCAGAAAACAGACAGAAAACATTACATACATTCTGCTTTAAATGAAAGAAGATACCACAGAGGAGTATTTGTAGACGGCACAGAGATATTTTTGGTTAAAACTGTCTTCCTCAGCAAATACTTCTGTTATGAATGTGTCTGCGGGACAGCGGGATTAAAAGACAGAATTAGATAAAAAGCCAATAGCTTTTGCTTTCCAGGGATAATAAAAATCAAGCATGTGCCTAAACCTCTAGATAATTCACTTACTGGCCCTAAAAGGATTGTTCACGTGCAAATGAGAATTCTGTTATCATTTACTCACCCTTGTGTAATTCCAAACGAATGTATGACCTCCTTTTATCAAAGCAATTAAAGTATGGGGCCGAACATAATTAAGCTTAAAAAAATTACCATAAATTGCTATTTAAGGCAAAATGTATAATCAGAAAAACAGAGTTGTGCATACTGTAATGTGATTGGTTATCAAGACACATGTGATCCAATTTGACCATTAAACCTTCTCCAGTTTTAGAACTGGGAACCTTGATATCTCCCAGTAATTCGATCATCTCTGACAGTTCCCTGATTGGTGGAGATTTCTCTGAATGGGTTAATGAGTAATATAATTTTTTCACACTATTGTTAAAAATTAAGTTCAAATAATCCAGTCTTAAACCCAAAACACACTGCATGATTTTTGGCTATCCCAGAAATTGTGAAACAATCGTGCAAGGATCATGGCTCCTAATCAGTGGTCCTGTGTCATAGAGTGAGTCACGGTCTTAAGACCAAAGATAGCCTACGATCATTTTCTGACATTGTCAAAAATACAGCATGATCATCGCACAGTGTGTTTAATTCTATGATCTACATTTACTGACCAACCAATAAAAATGCAACATGAAATCAACGTGACATGGCGCTAAAACATAAAATTGCTTACCTCATTCTCTTCTGCCTTCCTCTTTTTCCGCTTCCACTATTTTCAGCACACATAAAAACTCTTTTGTTTACCACTAGCACCACTAGAAATGTTATTCTTCTGTAGTAACATGCGCCGTAATGTACGAGTCAATAGTTGTCATCATCATACAGTCTACACACATGTTGTAGCGAAGTTTATGAGGTCCATATTGCACAGTCTAACATGCAATGATCTTATGGGATTGCTAAAATTGTGCAGTGTGTCTTGGGCTTAATAGATTTAACGGACAGCTATACCATCAGTAAACAACCTCGAAGCACACAGTAGTTCCCTTATAGAGAAAATGAATTGTATTTTTACTTCCAGAACCCAACAGTTAAACTCAATTACTGCAGTAAGTATGGCTGCTGAATGCTGCAAATATAATAATCAAGTATTCCAGAGAGCCGTGTAATGAATGTAATCAACTAAATATAAGAAAGTAAGTAATTTGGGTTTGGAATGACATGAGTGAGTAAATGTCTCTGAATGTAATATGCTACAAACAATAAATTAGTATTTATTCATGTCCTTACTCGGGCAATAAATGTCTCTTTCTCCCTTCCAATTTGGTTGAGGAGGAGCCTTTCCTTTTCTCCACTTGTCCATATTTCCATGTGAAGAGATGGCTGGAACAAATCCCATTCTTCTGGTTCAGTTGATTTGTTCCTCTAATGGTGTCTGTGCCGGGTCAAAGGGTTGGTGGCAGGTTGACGCATCACCCACCCAGTGTGTGTGAGAGTGAGTTAGCCTCCTCACCTGTCTCTAAGTGCGGGCTCATTTCTCAGCTTGATATTTGATTGTTATCTATTCCAAGCCAATCAATCCGACCTGAGAATATAAGGTGGATGTCAGGGGGTCTGTAGTTTAGTGTTGAAGAAGCAGACACTTTAGGCTATACTGCCAGAGTTTGAAAAGATAATGACTTTTACTGTGCTAGCATCCATTGGGAAATTACTGGCAGTGCCAAAAAGGAAAAGAATGAAAGATGGGAAGGAAGAGCGAAAAGATTCTGGTCATGGTGATTTCTTGTTTTGGAGCCCCAGTCAGGACATTTCCACTGTAAGATGACAATTTTCTTGATAACCCACTATAACGCGAGAAAAGAAAGCATAGGAAATGCAGCTCCATTAGCATGCCAGTCTTTGTGCAGTCTAAAGTGACCTAAAACCTTTTCTCCACCTACATCCTTTGACTGACGTTTCTAATTTAATTCCAAGACTCTCTGTTATTGCAGCTGGGCAGATGCAGATTCTTAACTGGAAGGTGCTTTAATTGTTTCCATGGCAATTAAGTGTACACAGCTGTGATGAATATTCTGAAGCACAATGGAGGGATGAGCAAATTGACCCTGAGTAAACAAATCAGACTCCTTCTCACAGCCAATAGAAAAGGAGTGGAGGAAGTGCAGCATAAGAAACTTGGAAAAGATGTGGTGGGCCTTTATGTTATAGGTGAATGAAGGGGCAACATAAATATTCTCTCTCCATCTAAAATGGTTAGTGAGTAGTTTCGACTAAAATGTGTAGAATAAGTTTTTTTAAATTGAATACTGTTATGTTAGATCAAATAAAAACACATTTGCATTTTTGGAACAGATTTTGTAGGTGGAACTTCAGTGTATTGTTACACTTATGGTTTTATTCAAATCAGCACATTTTCAAGATATATAGATGTGTCTCCAAAAAGACACAAAAGCATAAAGTCTCAAAACAACTATTTGTTCCAAGTCTTCTTCTGAAATATATGTTGTTTTTTTAAGAATGAAGAACTTGAAATCGCATCAACAAGAGTTAATTAGAGAAGCAGCGATGTCTGATTCATGAGCGAATCATGAGTCCTTTGAATTAAATCCGTTCTTTATCTCGTTTATAGAACTGAATGAATTGCATGAAGGCATGGAAAGTCATTTGGACCACTTTTATGATATTTTTAATAGTTTTTCCATTATTTTTTAAGCTCGACACCCAGTCCTCATTATCTTTCATTGTATTGAAAAGAGTTGAAGGATATGCCTCAAAACACAATATTTGTATGCACTAATTCACAACGTTTAATACTTGGCCTCTGCCAAAGAGTGAATCTTTAGAATTTGTGATGCACATGCTCATTAGATTCAACATGTCCATGGTTTTTACACCATAGTCTCTATATTTTCCACAGAAATTTGAAATTAAATAGACATAACTTATTAGTTAACAGAAATTACAATTATACATCTTATCCTATTTTGGGACAACTATATAGGCCTATATATACTTACCGGCCACTTTATTAGATACACCCGTTCAATTGCTTGGTAACACAAATTGCTAATCAGCCAATCACATGGCAGCAACTCAATGCATTTAGGCATCTAGATGTGGCGAAGACGACTTGCTGAAGTTCAAACCGAGCATCAGAATGGGAAGAAAGGGGATTTAAGTGACTTTGAACGTGGAATGTTTGTTGGTGCCAGACGAGCTGGTCTGAGTATTTCAAAAACTGTTGATCTACTGGGATTTTTACACACAACCATCTCTAGGGTTTACAGAGAATGGTCCGAAAAAGAGAAAATATCCAATGAGTGACAGTTGTGTGGACGAAAATGCCTGGTTGATGTCAGAGGAGACTGGGTAGACTGGTTAGAGATGATAGAAAGGCAACAGTAACTCAAATAACCACTTGTTACAACCAAGGTATGCAGAATACCATCTCTAAACACACAACACATCGAACCCTGAAGCAGATGGGCTACAGCAGCAGAAGACCACACTGGGTCTTCCATCCTGCCTTGTCTCAACGGTTCAGGCTGGTGGTGGTAGTGTAATGGTGTGGGGATATTTTCTTGGCACACTTTGGGCCCCTTAGTACCAAATAAGCATAGTTTAAATGCCACAGCCTACCTGAGTATTGTTGCTGACCATGTCCTTCCCTTTATGACTACAGTGTACCCATCTTCTGATGGCTACTTCCAGCAGGATAATGCATCATGTCACAAAGCTAAAATCATCTCAGACTGGTTTCTTGAACATGACACTGAGTTCACTTTACTCAAATGACCTCCACAGTCACCAGATCTCAATCCAATAGAGCACATTTGGGATGTGGTGGAACGGGAAATTTGCATCATGGATGTGCAGCCGACAAATCTGCAGCAACTGCGTGATGCTATCATGTCAGTATGGACCAAAATGTTTCCAGCACCTTGTTGAATCTATGCCACGAAGAATTGAGGCGGTTCTGAAGGCAAAAGGGGGGTCCAACCCGGTACTAGCAAGGTGTACCTAATAAAGTGGCCAGTGAGTGTGTGTGTGTATGTATATATATGTGTATGTGTATATATATATATATATTAGAGCTGTCAAACGATTAATCGCATCCAAAATAAAAACATTTGTTTCCGTGATATATGTATTTTTACTGTATGTATGTATGTTATGTATATATAAATACACACACATGCATGTATATATTTCAGAAAAATTTTATGTTTATATATTAGATATATTTATGTATAATCAGGGGCGAACTTACCCATTAGGCAAAGGTAGGCGATTGCCTTGGGCCCCCAAAAGCCAAGGGCCCCCTAAAATGCTTTTCATATTCGAGATATGCATTAAGCGCGGACACGCGAATGTTTATTACCACGACAACAGTCTGCATGTCCAAGTTGAACGTGCTTCTTGTGTATCCTGCTTGTAGCAAATTAAAATATTATGCATCTGAAGCTGACAGCCGCAAGAGCACGAGGTCTCTCTTTCCCTTAGCACACCTCTTTACATTAGCGGCTGAAAGAAGCTGCGGGTATAAACGGAGAGCGCGTGCGAACGCACAACAGTTTTTCGCTGAGGAGCCGAGACTGTGTGCCCCGGCTGTACAGCGGTGGTACAGCAACTATGGCGACGGGACGTTACGTCTCCGTTCCCTCCTTCAGGGGGACGGGGGTTACGCAAGTACGATAGGCCAAGACTATAGCCTCCACTATCCAGTGGGCGAGTCTTTGTTTGGAGACAGCCTTCCCCTTCTGTTGTCCTCCAAAGCAGACAAAGAGCTGGTCTGAGGTCCTGGGGTCTGCCTCCTCCCGGGGCAGCGCTTGCAAGTTCACCACCTGATCCCTGAAGGGCGTGGTGGGAACTTTGGGCACATATCCAGGCCGGGGTCTCAGGACAATGTGAGAGTTACCGGTCCGGATTCTAGGCACGAATCGTCGACCGAAAATGCTTGCAGGTCCCCTACCCTTGTAGAAGATTTTTATTAGTCAAAATATGAATTAATCAAGTATAATCAAGGTGAATTTAGCCATTTATGTATCAGGTTATTCTTCCATTATAAGTATATATATATGTGTGTGTGTCCTAGGCCTGCATGCCAGCGCATCTGTACCAAGGGTCCCCCCAGCCCGTGGTAGAGGCATCTGTTGAAACAACAACATGCCTGGATACTTGCTCTAGGGGAACTCCTGCCCAAAGAAAGCAAGGGCCGACCATGGGCTGAAGGTGTGGCGGCAGGACGGGGTGACTGAGACCCGGTACGTGCCGTGGCGCCATGCCCATCTCGGGACCCGGTCGTGAAGCAAACACTGAAGCGGTCTCATATGAAGCAATCCGAGCGGCGTGACCGCGGCTGAGGATGCCATATGCCCCAGGAGCCTCTGAAAATGTTTCAGTGGAACCGCCCTCTTGTGCTGAAAAGACTCCAGGCATCTCAGCATTGACTGAGCGCGCTCCTTTGAGAGACGTGCTGTGAGGTTGACCGAGTCCAACTCCATATCCCTGTGTTCACACAACAGTGCTCGAGATTGGGCAGGGATAGCCCGAAGGGGAGGGCCTTGTACTGGTATGCTTGTCCTTTGAACACAAAGCGGAGAACGGTCTGTGTCGAGGGAGGATCGAGACATGGAAGTAGGCGTCCTTCAGGTCGATCGCTGCAAACCAATCGAAGGGACGGACGCATTGAAAGATGCGTCTCTGCGTCAACATCCTGAACGTGCATCTGGCATAAAACCAACACATTTCATAAAAAGAACATCATACCAACCGTCAAACATGGTGGTGGTAGTGTGATGGTCTGAGGCTGCTTTGCAGCTTCAGGACCTGGATGACTTGCCGTAACTGATGGAACCATGAATTCTGCTCTCTATCAAAAAATCCTGAAGGAGAATGTCCGGCCATCAGTTTGCGAACTCAAGCTCAAGTGCACTTGGGTTAAGCAGCAGGACAATGATCCGAAACTCACCAGCAAGTCCACCTCTGAATGTCTCAAGAAAAACATAATTAAGGTTTTGGAGTGGCCAAGTCAAAGTCCGGGATTAAATCCAATTGAGATGCTGTGGCATGACCTTAAAGATTC
This sequence comes from Gymnocypris eckloni scoliostomus, assembly GCA_027564155.1. NCBI lineage: Eukaryota > Metazoa > Chordata > Actinopteri > Cypriniformes > Cyprinidae > Gymnocypris > Gymnocypris eckloni. The sequence goes on from CM050434.1 coordinate 12,181,110, forward strand.
CATTAATGCTCGAAAAAGCCTTCAATGGTGTTGAATTAAAACAATTCTATAAAGAAGACTGGGCCAAAATTCATCCACAGCGATGTGAAAAACTCATTGCCAGTAATCACAAATGCTTGATTGCAGTTGTTGCTGCAAAGGGCGGCACAACCAGTTATTAGATTTAGGGAACGACTACTATTTCACATAGTTCCAGGCAGGTTTGGACAGCTTTTTTTACTTAATAAATTAAATCATTATTTCAAAAGTACATTTTGTATTTACTTGCATTATCTTTGTGTAATATTAAAATTTGTTACTATTAAAACAGGGAGGGGCAAAAACATTTTCACGACACTAATATACTGTATATGTATATATATATTTTAAAAAACAAATATCACTTCTTTTACAGTACAGATAGACTGAGAGACTCACGGTATTGTTAAATTTGCCAAATAAAAAATCCTCTAAAATCCAATCCTCAGCTCAAAATTTATTTTCATAAACTTTAAAATGAGTACAGCTACATAAGCTGCAGACTTTAAAAATAAAAGGATTTTGGTTATATATATCAAAACACATGGCAAGCTTCATGTGCTATTGGCCCCAAGTGTGTGCTTTTGTGCAAGTGCCAGTATGTACTATGGGAAATGGGAGTTCATTATCTGGATCCGTTCTGTCCCCACACTAGAAACAACATTTTCTCAATTTTCAGTGTGCCACATGTTTATACAATCCTATAAAGCCTTTGTCTGATTGTTTAGTGGTTTATGCAGCGAAGGTGCAATCCACAGCGGTCACATATGCAATGACTGTTATTCCAGAAATTGGAGTCAGAGATGACAAAATGTGTTTATACTGACACAACATATGCTCGCGTTCAACGCCGAGACATTGTGAGGGTGTGGAGGTGCTCATTCCAAGCTTGTCGTAACACTTGCAACTTAAAACGTCTGATTGTGAAACATAAACAACGTGAGCAGAACACAACGGTCCTCTGTTAAATCATCAGCAAAGCTTTATTTAACTTCACACAATGCTGGAGAACAGAATGTGCTTCCTTGTCACCTGATTGTATTTGCTGCAAGAACTCTATTATGTGTTTAATACATTATTACCTTCTCCCAGTTTGGTCCACGCATCCCTCGGCAGTGTTTGTGAGGGCTAAATAGAGAGCCATTTTGTCATTGTGATCTTCAAATGCTAAACATTAGCTATTGTGCTGTTGTCCTACCTTTCGTGCCTGAGAGAGCCATGGGAACAGATTCTCACATTCACATGCAAATACTCCGAAAAGCACGCATCTCTGTTTGCTGTGTGGATAAACTAGATATTCGTCCTCCCTCCCTCTCTCTCTCTCTCTCTCTCTCTGCACCTTTCATCTTTTCTATCAGAAGAAGCTGTTTGCTTCAAAGATGAAACCATTTTCACAGGCCTTTTAGAACCACAGATTTTAAGACTTTTCATTTGGATGCAGGAAAATGTTGTGCTGATAAGAGGAAGTGGAAGATAATAGGCATTGCTTTTTGATTATTTAAATAAATGAATGACAATACACGTTCACAGTGGAATGTAGAGCATAGAGATTTCTCGATGGTGAAGAAAATGGTTTACTGACAGGCTGACAGATGTCCAGTTGTGGTGTCATACTGCCATAATAAATAAAACAACGTAATAAAATAATCACAGCTGCAAAATCCAATTCTAGACCAAACATTTGTAATCATAGCATTTAACTTTTAACATTTAATGCACTTTTTCTTATCATTTCGTACTGTCCTGAATAAAATATTTTACACAAAAGATGACTTTTTGACATGGAGGGTTTTTCTGAAGAACAGTGGGCAGTTTAAAGGCAAGGTAGGTGATTTTAGTTCAAAAATATGTGTTGTGTTGTTTTGTACTGTAATGAGACATGAGGTAATCCTCTGCCAACGCCATCTCTCATCGTGTTGCTGGTCAGCCTCTGGTCTGCCAGTGTGCATTCACGTGTTTTGGAGGAGGCATGGCTTTGGAGAGTGATTATGCAGGTAGGGTGGGCTCTAATGCATTGGAAGCTCGCTTGCTATTTTTAGCCTCTCCAAATCGCCTAGGAATAGTTCACCCAAAAATGAAAATTCTGTCATCATTTACTCAACCTCGTATCGTCCCAAACCCGTAAGACCTTCGCTCATCTTCAGAACACAAATTTATATATCTTGGATGAAATCCGAGAGCTTTTTGACCCTCCATAGGCAACAACGCAAGTGAAAAGTTCGAAGACTGACACACAAAAAAAATTCTCATTGCTTTCAGCATTACGGTTGAACCACTGATGTCACATGGACTATTTTAACTGTTCAGAACAAATTTTCGACTTAATTTAACTCTCTTTCTATTATGCTGCACATTTTGATCAAAATATGTTTGATATTTTAAGCTATATCAACCACACAGATGAGCCAACAGAAACCTTATTTCTTTATTGATCGACAAAGTGTGGTCTAAACTCAATATGGCAACATTTGATCTTTTAACTATGCTTTCAGAAGTGAAAGGGGTGTTATGTTGGGCCAGAATTGAATGAATACTGCAAACATTGACTAAAACTTTAGAAAAAGTGTCCCTGTACCAGATATCCGCCACCTGTTGTAGATTAAATGTAGTATATTAAAAGAACATGCTGTAGTCAGTGTGTCCGCAGAGATTGTAAGAATGTGATTGGAGGAAAAAATTGTTTTGTAGAGGTTCCAATAAGTTGCTTTTTTTGGGCTCCATATCATTTACAACGATACACTGAATATATTATGAACAATCATTCAAATGTAAAAATTTGATCTTAAAGATAAAATGCCAGCCCTCACCCAGAAGTGTATAACACACTGGTACTTTAGACCAGAAATATACTATAACTATTTTTAAAAAGTTATGAAAATCCAGTTTTTAATGTTGTTATGGAAGATAAAAAATTGGTTGCACAATCACTTTTTGACCGATTAACCATTTCACTTTGCAGCTGAGAAGAAAGAGAGAGAGATTTTCACCTTTTATGTGTAATTTTCTTTGATCTTTTATTCTAATTTAAGCAAATGGTCTCAGAGGATAAGCTAATATAGCAGTTCTGTGCTTGCACAAGTTCAAACAAGCCAATGCTGTACAGAGTTGTTCTGCTGATGAAAGACAGAACGAGACAATAGTGCAGTGTTCAAATGGCATAAGTTGGCAATAATTACAAAAATAAATTTCACTGGGCTTATAAATGTAAAAGTTCCAACTTGATACTGTTGAAAACTTTGTTCTTCTAAAGTGTAGAAACTCAGAAGAGAAGACCAGGAGACTTCGGATTGGATTGTCAGCAGAATTTCTTTATTCTATGACATGTGTTGTTATCTGCAGTCATCGAAGATCTCATCTTAAGTCATTTTTACAGGGTATCTTATAGGTATTTTTGGAGGAGGGATTCTTAGAGGTGGAGACAAACATCAAACAAAGCAAACATCTGAGGGAGGCGTTAGTTAATTACAGGAACCTTCCCGTGGTCCAATAAACCTAACAAAGGTTGAATCTCTCAGTAGTCTAACTCCTTGATCTTACCATTACAAAAGGCACAGCTGTCCCAAGCCCAAATGGTCAGGAAACAATCTCAAGCACCTTTGCCTTGCCCGACACCTCTTAGTCAGGACGTGAATTCAAATCAAACATAAAATAAAATTTGTAATCCTTCAATCCCCTCTTTGAGAGTTCTAATAACTCTCACAAAAATACAAATTTAGACACTTAAAAGTTAATTCTTGTAACTTGTAATCGTTACAGGCACAGTGTACATGTTCTGTGTTGCTTATATGTAATTGCATGCTGACACAGAAACAAAACATGCAATTAGTTTTGCTGAAAGATCGTATGTGAGTCTCTGCGTTGTGTATTTTTTTTCTTTTTCTTGTGTGATAGTTGGCTCGGCGATGGGTCTAGTTGTTTTCTAGAGGTTGTGGCTTTATCCGCAGGTGAGAAGGGTGGTGCATATGGATCTCAGGACAGCCATCAAATGTTATCTGCACAGAGGAAGAAAGAAACACAAACAAGAGAGAACAACGGCACAGAGCAGTATTTGTAGAGTCTGCATACATTAGGGTTGTATCCTCTGTTCAAAATATAGTCTGCTATGGTTGTTCCTTCTTTCCCTATTTCTCAATTCCTGCGACACCTAAAGAACAGTGAGGAAAGGATGGACTAATGGAGGGGAAAGGCCTATGAGGAAATCTTCACCTCAGGGTTGGCCCAAGCCTGTTGCTTTCGGGTTCTTCCCTGGGCTCCTCACTGGTTCTTGTGTCTGCCCTATCCTATCCCTGCAGGGGAGGAACAACCTTAATATGTGACACATGAGTCCAAGTTTTCCTTCCCTGACACAATACTGCAGCTGCTGTAATCAACATCACTTGATGTGGTCCGCACCACTTAGGCTCTAATGGCTTGTTTTTGAATGTCTTTATCATGACCCATTGACCTGGGACGATTGTGTGTCCACCTTCTGGTGGAGTCTGCCAACACGACTCAACTCTCTCTTGGCACTCTGCACTGCCTTTGTGAGGTTTTCACAGTAAGCGATCAGGGCATCTGAAGCAATGTGCACATCAGCATTTCTAAGATCAATCACACCTGGCATCTGCATTGGGCGCCCAGTAATAATCTCATGAGGGCTCAGTCCTACTGATCTGTTAGGTGATGCTCTCATACTACACAGTACTGCGGGCAGTGCTTCAACCCATGGTACTCCTTCCTGATGCATTTTGCTTAGCCTGGTTTTGATTGTTCTGTTTGATCGCTCAACCTGTCCTGATGCTTGTGGCCTATAGGGCAGTGAAGGTTCCACTTAATCTTCAACATTCTAGACACTTCCTTGACTACCTGTCCTGTGAAGTGGGTACCTTGATCTGAGTCAATGCAATCTGGTAATCCCCATCTGGGAATGAAATCAGTGACAAGACATTTAGCAGTGTGTGCAGCTGTAGCGCCCTGTTGGATAAGCTTCTACCCATCTTGAGAACTTGTCTATTACTACCAAAACGTCAGTTTTTCCTTTACAAGGGGCAACGATATGTAATCAACTTGCAGGTGACGAAATGGCCCTGGTGGAGCTGGGGTATGTGCTGCTGGTGTAATGGTTGCTGGTACATCATTATTTTTCTGACATGTAACACATCTCTTGACTGTTTCAGTGGCTGCGCTTTCTGAATTTTGATTCCACCATTGATTTGAGAACCTGTGATTCATCGTTGCTGGACCACTATGACCCAAACTGTGTATTTGTTGAGCCAAATATGGCAACAGTGATTCGGGAGCAACATTTTCCCTTTGGTCCAGCAGCCGGATGAATCCACAGTGGCTCCTTTGTCTAACCATGTCCATGCTTCATATAGAGGAACGCCTTTATACAGATCAACGATTGATTCAGGAGGTAGAATTATCTTCTGTGCTGTACTACCTGAACACACTTGTACAGTTGCATAGAAACAAGCCTGTTTAGCCGCTACATCAGCAAGAGCATTACCTTTAGCTTCCATAGTATTAGTTGTGAGATGTGCTTTCACTTTGATCACTGCTAATTTCTTTGGGAGTTTCATGGCAAACATTAAATCTTTCACTAATCCAGCATGCTTAATGGGGATCCAGCAGAAGTTAGAAATTTTCTGGTTTGCCAAATGACACCAAAATCATGAATTACCCCAAAAGCATACCTGGAATCTGTGTAGATATTTGCAACCGATCCTGAAGCTAGCATGCATGCTCTAGTTAAGGCTACTAGTTCTGCAGCTTGAGCTGAAAAATGATCTGAAGACGACCTGAAACAACTACTTCAGTGGTGGAAGTTACTGCATATCCTGCTGCCTGTTACCTTCAATAACTTGAGCTGAACCATCAACAAACAACTCCAATTCTCGTTCTCTATGGGAGTTTCTGCTATTTCACTTGTCGCTGCATATGTAAGCGTAACACAATCATGAGTCATTTCACCTTCATCCTCTAACACAAATTCAGTCATTGCAGACATCATACATGAGGATGGGTTCGTGACTGGTGCACGCTGTATAACAATATTCGGGCTGTGAGAGTTAAGCAACCAATTTCCCAATGGGAGGAGGTGACAGAAGTGACTTTTGCTTGATTCATTAGTGCGGACACTGTGTGAGGGCATTTACGTTTACAGTCTGACCTAACACCATTCCTGATGAAGCCTGAAGCGCTAGATGAACTGCCTGTACTGCTCTGAGGCATGGGCCCATACCTTGAGCGACTATGTCAAGTTTACCGGAATAGTAATGAATTGGGCGTAAGCTGCCCCATGATCTTGCATTAGACATGCAGTCATAAAGCCTAAGTGTTCATGGACATAAAGCACAAAGGGTCTATCAGATTGGGCAATTCCTAATGCTGGTGCTTGACATAGTGCTCTCTTCAAATCATTAAAAGCTTTGAGATGAAGTTCTTCCATACAAACAGTATCTGAATCTTTACCATGGCCTTTCAACAAATCATAGAGAGGCTGAGCAATCGAGGCATAGTCTTCAATCCAAGGTCTACAATAACCTGTTGTTCCTAAAATGAGCGGAGTGTTTTAATGGTATTAGGCGGAGGTATGGCTTTGACTGAAGCCGCTCGATCCTGTGTAATGGATCTATTTCCTGCACCAATTGTTTGACCCAGAAATGTGACTTGCTTTTTAGCAACTTGAGCTTTGTGAAAGCTGCATTTGTGTCCTTTTTTATGCAAATAGTCCAACAATGATGCCAATTCAGTTTGATGTACCTCATGATCTGTTGAGGCAATCAAAATATCATCGACATATTGGATCATAGTGGACTGTTTTACCGGACATTCTGGGTCACACAAATCACGCCTGACAGCCTGATGATATATGGTTGGGGAGTTTTGAAATCCCTGTGGCAATCGTGTCCACTGGTATTGTTCATAGTCAACTGTAAAAGCTAACCATGGCTGGCTGTCAGAGTGCAACGGTACAGAAAAGAATCCATTAGACATATCAATTACTGAAAAAATCTTACAATCTAATGGTAAGCCATTACAAATTGTAGATGGATCTGCCACTAGGGGGGTGATTTTTTCAATATGTTTATTGGCTACTCTGTAGTCTATTGTAAGTCTCCATGTCCCATTAGATTTCTTGATGGGCCATATGGGTGAATTACATGGACTGTTGGTTTTAACTAGCACTCCTTGCGTCAGCAAATTTTCTACAATAAGTTTGATTCCCTGTATAGCTTCTTTATTAATCGGATATTGTTTGGTGACCGGAGGTGGAGTTCCTGTCAATTTAACTGGTTCTACACCTGTCAACAACCCACAATCATCCTTGTCTTTAGCCCAAATTGGATGATTCTGTAAGAAAGCATACTCGGGAGGGGTTGCATTATTGGTAGAAATCTGTGCTGAGGAAATTTTTATGCTAGTAGATTCTGAGGACATGTCTAAAGTTAGATTTATTTGTCTCAGAAGATCCATGCCTAAAATTGCACCTGTATTTAATGGAGCGCATAGCAATTTTGTAGTCAGAGTTTTTGGGCCAAATTGTACCTCTATGGGCGGAGTTTCATACAAAACAGAATCTTCACCTATTACACCAGTTAAACAAAGTTTGGTTTTCTTGTATGGGATGTTTAAACCTTGTGCCAATTTTGTAGGAATTACTGTAATTTCTGCACCTGTATCAAGCAAAAATCAATCTCTTTCTCTTTTATGCTACCTTTCACAAAAATTCTTTGGTCATTGTGTTGGATTACAGGGAAAGGTAGCTACTCACAGCCCCAATAATTAGTTTTTTCCTGGTCTTGTTGTGCTCTTAGAAGAGCCTGAACTAACTGTCCTATAATTTCAGTGGTCACTGGCGGAACTACTTCAGGGTTGTGTGCAGGCTGAGAAGGAGCAGAATTATGCATAGCATTTCTTTTACTATCTTGCAACTTCTTCCTACACTCTTTCTCCCAATGTCCTAATTTTTACAGTATTTGCATTTGCTTTCTCTTTTAGACCATCTATTGTCTTGTTTCGTTGTGTTAAACGTAGCTGCTGCTACTCTTACTTTTGCCTTGACATCAGCATCTCTTTCCCATGTAGTTAACCTGTCTAGGTTACTTCTGAGAGTTCTGTTAGACCAAGTTAGATCTAAGAATGGTAAAGCTTTTCTGTATTCGGCTACAAGGCCATCTGACCAGATACGAACCAAGGGTCCCTTGTCATCCAGAACACCTTCAGGGTCATCAACAATTCCACTGTAGATTACAGCTGACTGACAAAATCTCTCAGTATATTCACTCACAGTTTCTTCTTTCCTTTGCACACAGGTAGTAATTCTAGACCAATCTATTTTGGGTCCTAAGATATTCTTTAGGATTTTCAAAATACCTTCTCTTAAATCACCCTTACTGGCATTTCGCAGTTCAGAAGTGACAGCAGATTCAAAACTGTTGAATTCAGATTCAGTTAGTATTTGTGACATCAGCTGCGTGACTTCTGCCAACGACATGTCATAAAGACGCATTTTACTGATCAATGTTCTTCTAAATTCAGAAAAATGTGTGCGTGCTGACGGTAAACTCTGAGATAGTCTCTATATCTTTAGGACATAAAGCTTTGGCAGCAGTTTGTATTTGCACAACAGAAGAATTGAGAGGAACACTATCAGTTTCCTCAATCCCTGAGATCTTCTCCTAGCCCCACACATGGACGGAATTTACAGGCACATCAGTTACTGATTGGAGAGCTACATCTGTTTCAAAGAACGCTTGTAAATCAGGGTAAATGTTATCAGGCTGACTTACTTCCACATCAGTTTTTGCTGCAATTTTCTTGAGGTTCAATTTCTTAGTCAAAGTGGATACTCTCGCACGGAGTTCATTGTTCTGTTTCTCTAGCTCTGCGTTACGCTGAGACTGTTGTGTCGCTAGCGTTACACTGAATTCTGTGACAACAGATAATGTCTTTCACATTGTTCTTACGAATGCTTGCTCCTAGTACCTTTTACACTCATCTACCGACCAAGTCTTGTCTGGATGAATCTCATATTTCTGCGTTAGTTCTTGTCTAACTTTTCAGTGACTATTAGGTCCATTTGTTCCCCTAACAGCGTTTTGAATTCACTATCTGACCACAAAGGAGTCGCAAGACCAGTCTTTTCTGTGGTTGGAATCAGTCTAGCATTCATTCTAACCATTTTGTAAGTTTCTTCGGTACCACACAAACAAAACAAACAAAAACAAAAAAAACTTCTCTGATCAACAGAGGGTACACTTGTTAAATAATAAAAAAAGCTTAACTATTGTTAACTTTCCAAATTACCAACACTTCACACTTAACTTCCCTGCCTACAAGAAACAGAGGATAAAACTAAATTATTAGCACGAAATGCTAACCTTCCCTGCCTGAAACAGAGGGTAACTAATTTTTAGCACGTAATGCCCAAAATCTTCCCTGCCTGAAAGAACAGAGGATACTTTCATCTCTAAAATAAAAACTTTAGAGGATAACCAAAAATTAGCACGTAATGCTAACCTTCCCTGCCTGAAAGAACAGAGGATAAACCAAAAATTAGCACGTAATGCCAACCTTCCCTGCCTGTAACAGAGGATAAACTTCCCTGCCTACAAGAACAGAGGATACTTTCTTCTCTAAAATAAAAAACTTTAGAGGATAAACTTTAGTTAAACAAACCCTACAGATGTATGTTAACTCTTCTCTGACGGCACAGAGGATACACTGGTCTTAGGTTCTTTTGGATTAGAGACAGCCACTCACCAGAGAGAAAAATCAGTCTGGGAATCCTTGTTCCTTGAAGTTTCGCTGGATTCCAAAAGATGCAGATCTTTGTTTGAGCTTGAAGTTTTTCAGGTGAGGAAGCTGGAACTCTATCCGGTCACGGCACCATCTGTTGAAAACTTTGTTCTTCTAAAGTGTAGAAACTCAGAAGAGAAGACCAGGAGACTTGGATTGGATTGTCAGCAGAATTTCTTTATTCTATGACATGTGTTGTTATCTGCAGTCATCGAAGATCTCATCTTAAGTCATTTTACAGGGTATCTTATAGTATTTTTGGAGGAGGGATTCTTAGAGGTGGAGACAAACATCAAACAAAGCAAACATCTGAGGGAGGCGTTAGTTAATTACAGGAACCTTCCCGTGGTCCAATAAACCTAACAAAGGTTGAATCTCTCAGTAGTCTAACTCCTTGATCTTACCATTACAAAAGGCACAGCTGTCCCAAGCCCAAATGGTCAGGAAACAATCTCAAGCACCTTTGCCTTGCCCGACACCTCTTAGTCAGGACGTGAATTCAAATCAAACATAAAATAAAATTTGTAATCCTTCAATACCATCATAAAAGATGCTATGATGCTAAGAAGTTATGCTGTGTAGCAGTCAGTAACTTTAAGGTTAAAATTTTAATTTTGTCATGATTTGACAGAACACATAATTTATTATTTTTATATTTTATATATTTTAATAGTTCATAAAACGGGTTTGTATATGCATGAATCATACTGATCTGAATTAAATTCACATTTATCGCACCTGCTTTTCTGTTGCATTTGCTGCATTTTGAAATTCGAAAACTTCAGAAAGTCAGTCATATGAGTCATCTTAAAGAATAATATGAGTTTCATTACAGAATTACTTTTAAAGAACAAATTGTCCTGCACTGTACAATCAATTACCATAGTTTACTTTGTGCAATTAGTTATGGCATTGAAGAAAATGATTGGATGCAACATTCCATTCCATCATTTGAATCAATATACTACTGCTTCCCTGAAATTGTTTTTCCTTAACAGATAGTGTGTGTGAGAGTTCTGGGCACAGAGTCAGGAAAATCTTTCTTTTCCTTGCCATTGCTTAGTGATAAAGCACTTACACCTCAAATTGAATTAAAACTAAGGTAAGCAGAGCAGTGTTGTGCCGTAATGTAATGAAACACACAAATTATGGGCATGTTTTGAAAATATGATCTGATGGAAATGACAGTGAAAATTTAATTTTTGTTTAATTCTTTGCTAGATTATTCTATATAAAATTGTAATCACAATTTACAATCGTTGCACACTGAGTCCGATTTGTATTTTGTTCATATTCATCATCCTTTCTTATGAAAATACTTGCTATGCATACGAAAACGCAGAAAATTGTTTCGGAGGCAGTGTGTAAACATGATTGGGCCATAGTATTTATTTTTTAACATGCAAAAATTTTGGATGATAATTTCGGACTAAGTGTGCACTGTAAAAAATGACCGTGATTTTAACGGTAAAAAAACTGTGAAAATGCTACCTGTTAAATGGTTAATGGTAAATTCCTGTAAAATTTACAGGGAAAACTGTAAACTGACGTTCCCAGAATTCCCTGTGTTGTATTTCAAATTTTGTTTGAATTGTATGTTTTTTCTTTGAAATAACTATGTTTCTTCTTAGTTTTTTCTTGTTAGTTATGTTTTTAAGGGTTGTATGTTACATCTAATGTTGTTAAATGAATGTTTATTGCGTATTTCAGTTTAATGAGTTTCACCATGATGGTGTTTAGTGCTTGTTTGAATCACACTGTGCACCTTCTATATTTGTTATTTTTAAAAGCTGCTTGTGATGGGCTTTGGGTCATCATGTGACTTTCTCATCATCACTTGCATTTGGTGATTATCAGTGTATTTCAAAGGTACAAAACAGATTTTAGTACTTTAATAGGTTGGTATATTAACATTATATCAGTTAATGAAATTACGGTATTTAATTGTAAATTTAAGTTAAACCATAAAACCTCAAATGTTGTTACCGTATTTTTTTAATGTAGAATTCCACACAATTCCAGAAACCACAGTTGCTTTACCGTAAATTTTACAAAAAATGTTTTACTATGTGCAATAACCTTAAAGTCTATTTTAATAATAATAATAATTATTATTATTATTATAAAGTCTATTTTGGGATCTTGTTTACCACAGCATTAAAAAATGTAAAAGGAAATTGCAACTCTTCATCTCATAATTCTGCCTTTTTTATAGAAGTTCTTAGGACTTCTTTTCTCAAAATGTGAGAGATAAATTTAATTGAAAATATAATCTTGTAATTCTGAGAAAAAAGTAACATAGAAACTCGCAATTGCAGGGAAAATAGTCAGAATTGTGAGAAAAAAGTTCTAACAATTTTTTTTATTCCATGATAGAAACAGAATTGCAAGATGTAAACAATTCAGAGAAAAGAAAAGTCAGACTTGTAAGTTTATATCTTGAAATTCTCATTTTTCTTATAATTGCGATTAAAAAAAGTCTTAATTGTGAGATTAACAGCCATAGTTCCCTTTTTTCTTTTTCTTTCTGAGGTGGAACATTTTAGGTGGTTATTTGAAAAATAACCAAAAATAAAGACCAAAAGTTTTCCTGACCATTTTAATGCAAGCATCCTGTAGTACAAAGACAAATAATGAAATCTGCAATTGTAATAAAAACGAACTACTGCTGAAAAAAAGTATTGCTATTTTATTATTACATTTCATGATTACATTGTCCCTGTTTTCTTCTCCTTCTTTTATTTTTTCATTTTCTAATATTTCATCTTGAGTTTTTGCAAATTGAATTAAATTTGGGACATATCTAAATAGATTCAAACCTTTTTTTGTCATTTCAATTATTAAATAAAAATAAATATACAATATTTTTAAAGATTCAATAGAATGGGTAGCTGAAAATATTAAGCATAACTTCAGCTACCAATTAAGGCTAGTTGGTTTTGAGCCGAATGTTGTTTTGTAGCTGTAATTTTCCATAAATTAAAAATATTTTTTTAATTATTTTTCTCCCCCCAAATAACTAATTCAAGCATCCTGTAATGCAAAGAGGAACATTGCAATCTGCTAATTGTAATAAAAATGAACTGCTAGGACATACAAATGCCTAAAGTTGAAGAAACGCCTATAAATGCCTCCATACTGAGCCATAACATTGTGGCAAGCGTATGAAAAATAGATAACAAAATGTGTTTTCATTTCTGAAACTATTTAGGAAGTATTTGTAAGAATCAAACCTAACAAGAAAAAAGCTATCATAAATCCCAAACAAAACATCGTTTCCATTAGCTGAGCATTTGCTGTTAAAAATAAAAAAAGGGTTTCTCATGCAATTGGAAAATTGCTTTACTTTTGTGCTTTAGTGGCTTCCATTGGGGTTTGTTTCTTGTTTCTTGGCTGCATTAGGGCCAAATTCAATAGATTATGAAGGGAAACATTTAATCATTTATGGGGGGAGAAATTGCTTTTATAGCTGCACACAGTTAAGTGAAAACGAAGCAGAATACAGCCTGCACAGATACGTCTAACTTAAGAGGCCAGATGTAATCATACATTCATAAGACATCCAAGCAGGAAGTAAGAACTATCAAGGCGATTAGTAAAGAATTGCATAATATATACTCTTTATTTGGCTCAAATATGAAGAACATGCCAAAAGTCTGCAAGCAGTGTGCATTGCCAGAACCTCCCTAGTCCTTTTAAGGCAGGTGAGTTATTTGAACCGAATGAGTAATGATTGTTGGCTCCATCACAAATCTACTGCAGACGTGTTTGTTTAGCAGGAGTCACCCCATATAAGTGAGTGCAATGTAGCAAGTCACTTAGGATGAGATTTTCGCTTATCTATGAGAAGCACCGTAGTCTAAAGCTCAGGATGTGACGGCAACAGAATTTGTAGCTGCCATTTTTCTTTTCTGTTCAGATATGGGGTGTTTATAGAAGCATAATTTAATGATAAAATGTTTGGTTGTTTTGAAGTTTCTCCGGCAAATTGCTGCATGTGTTACAATGATTAAAAGAGAACGGCCTTATCAACATGCATTAGACACAAGCTCGTAGCGGCCACTATGACTTTCCAAGTTCATCTCATAATAGAGGTGCTGAACTGAAAACCTGTATAACAAATGACTCTTTAATTATTATTACAAATTTGTAGTGGTAGCACTGAAAATAGATATTTAATTGGATATTTTATTATTAATTTTCATTATTAAATGTTCTCTGTTTTGTTCTTTTTTTTTTTTATTAATAATGTATGTTAAGTTTTGCAGTTTTGTATCCTTTTTATTGAATTTTGGGACCTATCTAACTAGTTAAAAAACTTTTTTTGTAATTTCAGCTATTAAATAAACTGGACTTTTGAGGTCCAGAAAAGCATGAAAAGCATCACCGGGGTAGTCCATCTGTCATCAGTGGTTGAATCTGAATTTTATGAAGGCGGATGCAGAAGAGCATACGCTGCTTGCGCTCCATGGGTAATATCCAAAATGGCTCTACGTTGATGAGGAGAGACAGAGAAGAGACGAATTGTTGAAAAAAAGTCTTTATTTTTATTTTCTTTGCATACAAAAAATGTTCTCGTTGTTTCATAACATTCATATTGAACCACTGATGGCAGATGGAGTACCCTGGCGATGATTTTCATACTATTCTGGACCTTGACAGTGTTACTTACTTGGCAGTCAATGGGACAGTCACAAGCCTCCCGGTTTTATCTAAAATATCTTAAATTGTGTTCCGAAGACGAACAAAGCTTTTATGGAGTTGGAACGACATGCGGGTAAGTGAATAATGACGACATTTTCATTTTGGGGAGGAGTAGCCCTTTTTTCTTTAATTGTTAATGTGACAATTTTACACCACATACTGAACAAAATTAGGCATTGCTTGGTAATTGGTTGACCTAAATTAGAATTATCTAATTGTTTACATAAATTTAACAGGTGACAGCTGACGGCTATTCAACCTAATTCATTACATACCTTTCTATAAAAGTAATCTGACATTATCAAGATGAATTTGTTCTGAAACAGTTTAACTCTGGGTTCTTGTCATATTTTATTGCCCTTTTCTGAACTATAGCGAATACACTTTGAAATAATGTGAGAAATGTTGAAGGTGTTTGAATACATTTTGGTTTGACTATGTGTGTGTGTGTGTGTGTGTGTGCGTGCGTGCGTGCGTGCGTGCGTGCGTGCGTGCGTGCGTGTGTGTGTGTGTGTGTGGGTGTGTGGGTGTGTGTGTGATGAATACTGTAATGCTGGAAGTTTGTGTAAAAATTTTGAAAATTAGATCCCATCTTAATCTAAAAATAATCAAAATGATGTTAGTTATTCTTAAAGCTAAATATTGTCAAAATTATGACATTGTTTTTAATTGTTAGATACAGCCAAGAAGGCCAAAACCTCTGGGATAGAACAGGCCAAATTTATTTTTAAAATCTCCATTTTATAGGGGCGCCAGACGCATTTACCAAAGTTTACCCTGTGGAAAGCGACAATTGTCACCTGTGGGCAGGAAACAGACATTTCTTGCTTAAAAATAAAAGGCCAAGTGTCAAGTTGGCATATATTAGCTGTGGAGCTCAAGACATATTTTCTTTCATTTGACAAAATTAATATCCACTCAAACACCATGGAATTTGCATATATATTGGATGAGGCTGCAAAACTGTCCAATTATGACAAAGTATTTTTTAGCATCATTATTTGGTCAATTTATGCACAAAAGCTTAATCAGGATACTGTCTGCAGTTGCCATGGAAATATTTGGCAAATGAGGACTGTTGGCATTCTTGAAAAAGATTCAGTGACATATTATCCTATAACATTCCGACGCTGAGCCAACCCAATACTGATGCGAATTAATTGCATAATAAATTTGAATTAATTTTTTTGTCTTTAGGGACAAGACAGTGCCTCTGGGATTCTGCCGAGCTCCCACAATCCGGATTTAATTAAAAGTCTATTCTCCATCTGATATCCAATACACATTTAACCATGTCTGTTTGGATTGCAGGTTTGATTAGTCTCCCATCCAGGCGTTTTGTCCATTTCCACATGATTCCATGCTTCATTGAGATGGATCATTCTGCTCTTCCTTGAGGTTGAGGTGCTTTGTTTAGTCTTTTACAAAATGCTCTATAACAAAGTTAAATCACTAAAACACTGACATGCTCAAAGCTCATTTATAAGTTTGTTTTAGAAAGGAAATATTTAAAGTTGGCCTTTGTCAACCTGAGTTGATTCATCAAATTTGGAGAAGTCTTTCTATCCATCCATCCATCCATCCATCCATCCATCCATCCATCCATATACAGTCATGGTCAAATATATCGGCACCCTAGTTAAATATGATCAAAGAAGTATGGGAAAATTTATCTGGATTGTTAATCCTTTTGATTCACAAAAATCTAACCTTTCATTGGATAATAATAATTTAAAATGAGGGTAAATATGATTATGAAATAAATGTTTTTCTCTAATACACATTGGCCACAATTTTACGGCACCCTTTTATTCAATACTTTTTGAAACCTCCATTTGCCAGTTTAACAGCTCAAAATGTTCTTCTATAATGCCTGATGAGATTAGAGAACATCTGCCAAGAGATCAGAGACCATGATGCGTACCATCCAGGTGTACCATCCAAGTGTACGTGATTCATCTAGAATCACTCCAGATCCTTTAGATTCCCAGCTCCATGACGGTGCTGCTTCTCTTCCGTTTCCCTTACTCATTTTCTACAGGGTTCAGGTCCGAGGACTGGAATGGCCATAGCAGAAGCTTGTTTTTATGCTCAGTGACCCATTTTTGAGGTTTGTGTTTGGATTATTGTACGGTTGGAAGATCCAAACATGGCCCATTATAACATTTCTAACAGAATCATTCACTTATTGATTTTTTATCTGTTGGTATTTGATAGAATCCATGATGCCATGTGTCTAAACAAGATGTCCAGGACCTCCAGCAGAAATATAGGCCCACAACATAAAAAATACAGCAGTATATTTAATTGTGTACATGGGGAAGTTTTTATCCATGTGTTCACCAAACCCATCTTGAGTGTTTGCTGCTAAAAAGCTATATTTTTTTTGTTTCATCTGACCAAAGAAGCCAGTCTCATTTGAAGTTCCAGTCGTGTCTGATAACTGAATATGCTGGAGTTTGTTTTTGGATGAGCTAGGATCATTTTTCTTGAAACCCTCCCAAACGACATGTGTGATGTAGGAGCTGTTTGACAAATTTTAAGGTTTTCTGACCCCGACACTCAACTATTTTCTGCAATTCTCCAGCTGTGGTCCTTGGAGAACCTTTAGCCACTCAAACTCTCCTTCTCACCATGCATTAGGACGATATAGACACACGTCCTCTTCCAGGCAGTTTCGTAGCATTTTATGTTGATTGGAAATTCTTAATTATTGCCCTGATGGTGGAAATGGGAATTTTCACTGCTCTAGCTCTTTTCTTAAAGCCACTTAAGTTATAAGTGGCAATGAGCTCTATTATCTTTTGCTGCACATCAGAAAAATATATATATTTTTTTCTCATTGTGATGGATGATTATGGAATTTGGGCTTTGTTTTCCCTCCTATTCATATTTCGGTGAAACAGGAAGCCATGGCTGGATACATTCATGTTCATAATCACCCGCGAGTGCTCAAAATTGTGAATATGAATAATAAGAATGTCTAGGGGTGCCAATAATTGTGTCCAATGTGTATTTGAGAAAAACATTTATTTCATAATGATATCCCCCCCCCCCCATTTTAAATTCTTATTATCCAGTGATATGTTAGATTTTGTAAAAAATAAATAAAAAAAATAAGATCAAAAGGATTAACAATGCATATTATTTTTCACAGCCTTTTTTGATCATGTTTACCAAGGGTGCCGATATTTTGGCCATTACTGTATACACATACACACACACTCTGCAAATCAAAGGAGCTTTGTGTAAATATTTGTCAAATATTCTGTACTAATAGTTGTACTTATTTTCTGCTGTCAGTGGATTTTCCTTGCACTTATCTGCTCAATACAATTTGTGCCATTTGTAAGTGCCATACAGTGCTTACATTACTGCCTTGAAGCTTAATTTCTCTGAAGAATCTTTCCATCTCACCCTGAACTGCCATTAGATGGCAGACCATTTAGAAAAATGATGCATGAGCCAAATTACTTGCAAACTAACTCTATTTGACAGTATACGCCACATGCGGTACAACGTGTATATTAGGTAAGCATCTATTATCGTGTGTCTGTGTATGTATACATACAAATATGTTAGTGTTATTTTAGCATCACTGTAGTTTTATCATTTGGAATTTCTCAATTTTATTTCAAGTAACAATTTTTGGAATATAGAATATTCTTTCTCTTTTTTTGAAGATTGAAAAAGAGCAAAGATCAGGCAACCTTATCCGGCTGGTCCTCTATGTCTCTTTTGTGGTGTCGCTATCCACTCTGATGTCTGATGGAATAAACACTTAAGCTTTGGCCCTTGTTGCATGTTAGAAGTGTGTCCTGCACCAAGGCCAAATCAAAGTGTACTTCACAAACCGCTGAGTGCTCATTAAATTTCCTTCTCTCTTGTCGGTTGCAGTCGCACCCAAGCCACACTTTTGAGTTTAGTGTCATCCTTTGGCTGTGTTCTACTGACCCTCGAGTCCTCTAGAGTCAACTATGAGATGAAAAGGATTCGGATGAACTACTTTGTAAACGGGCATTGAAAAGCTGTTTTTGAAAGCTATTTATTTTATAACCATTCAAGATTTTGCTGTATATGGGTGGCCTTTGACCCATAATTCTTTATGGTAGCCTTTCTTATACGTCATTTAATCAGTATAAAGTGTATTTGATTGACATACTCCCCACCCCCCCATTGGGCTTTGTTAAAATATCAGTTTTCTGATTAATAATCACAATCTTCATATGAACATCCCTAATGATGATTCTAAAAATACCATGATCAATCTTTTACTCTTATTTTAACTCTTATTTTCAGTGGATGCTTGGAAGCATTTCTTCAAAAAATTATTATATTGATGAAAATGATAAATGATTATATGAGTTGGCTCTTTGTAGTGAATTAAACGCATGCAGCTCATCCGGTGTAGTCTTTTTCATAACAAATGACTCCTATGAGTCTTTTTTTTTGTTAATCAGATTCATGCAGCCAATCAGTCTAGCTCAATTCCTGATACAAATAACTCTTATGAGCCCATACTTTTTACTGAATAAAAAATAGACTCCTTTGAGCTAGTTGCTTTGAGTGAATCAGATACATGCAGGTAACCCAGTATAGCACGATTCCTCAAACAAATGACTCTTATGTATATTCTTTTAAAGAATGATTCAAAAAGACAAGTAATTGAAGAGAGAATGATTTCATATGTAAACAAAATAGTCATTCTTCAAAGACATAAAAAAATATCAGAATTAAACCAGAAATTTGAATTGATTCTCAGTTCTTGCTGATTGTATAGGAAAATTTGCCAAATATTTTTTTTATTATTGTATTTATTAAGCTCTTCAGTGTGTATTATTGCTAGGCTAATAGGAAAACTAAGCACTCTTGATATATCTGGTAAAAGTGCAAAAAGCAAGAGTTTTTCTGTTCTATCCTTATCTGCACAGACTCAGTAAATAGTTCGATTTATTACAATTTAATTTGAGTCACATTTCCTCTCCACAGCACATTTATATTCAAGAGATACAATTTGCTGTTCCAGTCATAATGGACTTTGATTGTATTCTGCTGCTTGGAGTCACAAACATAACCCGAAGAGAACAGGGGCAGCACATCTAGTTTCATTCAGAATATTAAATCTTTCTGAACACAATACTAAAAGCAGTGTCTGCTCAGACCTTGTTTTTTGTAACGTGACATATAAAGTGGCTGTTTTAGCATAAGGAAATGGCCTAAGCCCTCTCTTTTCAGATAAGAGAGGTAATTACAGTGGTTTGGACAAGGCTGGCACTGTCGGGTGAATTCAGAGCACAAAACGAGCAGATTAGAATACACACAAAGCGCCATTGGGATTTCAGATTACAGGTGGTCTCACACATAACCACATTATTTCAAGATGCATTGTTTCATCTAGTATTCTGACAGTGGATTCAGGTTTGGAAAAAGCCTGCTTGCATCCCATTCTTCCCTTATGTCATATGATTTATCTTTTATCATTGCTTTTTGGGTGCTTACGCAGCTTTTAACATGTTTCAGCAGCGCCATAAAAAGCACTCTCGCAAATAACAAAAAACTACTTTGGCAGGGAAATGCAGTATTAAACTTTTTATTGTCTTGTTACGGTAGTTTCCTCGCACCCTTTTGTTGTTTCATATTAAAAGAATGGTTTGCTCTTATGTCGTTCCAAAGCTGTTTGACTGTTTTTCTTCTGTGGAAAATCCTGGCTGCTCGCTTGCACCATTAAATTAATCACCATTAAAGTGCACCATATTCAGTCCGATAGCTTTCAGTGAGGAAAACTTGAAATTTGATTAATTATTTAAGTTCACGATGTCTGATTTATGAATCTTTCTTTTCAGTCTGAGCTTTTAAATGAATCCTTAAATTCAGTTCATAAAACTCATTCAAAATAAATGAATTTATGATCTTACTGAATCAACGATCCAGATGCAGCAGTTGAAGGCTCACTGGAGGGGAAGTTTCTTTTTGAATAACAGTTCAGTTTCAATCTGTTTCTCACGCAAAGCCATTATTTGGCTTGAATATAACAAATGGATAATACAAACACATTTATTGTTTTGTTGTTGTTGTTTTCTCTTAAGAACTTGTGTTTTACACAAGATTGTAAGTCATAGAGATCTGAAGCAATATGAGGGTGAGTAAATGAAGACGAATTTAATTTTTTATAATATATTAAATTAACTATCCCTTTGAAATGTTTTTACATGAGTGCAGACAGTGTACCGAAATGACTTTTAAAACCAACTTTGATTAGAAATTTATGTTAAAGACAATTTAGAGAAGGCTCCATCCATTCACGATAAATCAGAAGAAAGCAGACAGCACATTCATCAAGTGAAAAATAATATAATGATTCTCCTTCTACAATAGATTAATTTGTCATTGTCAAAGCACATTCGTTTTGTCATGCTTTGACCTCAGTACATGCTGTTGACAGTCTGAAATGATGATTCGGATGAGAAACAGCAGACATTGACCCTATCTGTCACTGCACATTTATGCCATGCATGGTTGCATGCTTGTACTGCAGTTTTACAAGGCCATATGACGCACTGGAAGTGGAAATAATGGTCCCGTTTTTTGGGGGGACTCAAGTCTAACGTTGTTTGACAGGGAAACTACCACCATCTGTGACACAAATTGCTCTAACCTTTTCCCGAAAGCAATTCTCATACATTCATGATTCACAGTTAACAAAATCTATGAATATCATATTATATTTCAGAAAATATCTGCAGCAAAGTTTTCAACAAATTTTGTATAGAAACATTGAACCACGAGGTATAACTGCCTTCATTTATCTTTCTATCCATCCATCCATCCATCCATTCATCCATCCATCCATCCATCCATCCATTCCTTACATTTCGACAAGCTGAATTGCTCACAAAAAAACACAGTTCATGTTTTCGGGACATTTGAAGTTTGATTTTGATGTGATCAAATGGTGGTAAGTGTTTTTATTTTTTTTTACTTAGTTTAATTAGACTGACTAAAGCGAGGAGCGCACACGAACACAAGAGGCCAAATTGATCATAACCAGTCATATACAGTCATACTGAGATGAAGGTAATGCTTCGTCTCACGTGACTTTCTGTTAAAACTCAATGGGCTCAGGGGTGGCAAGAGAGATGCAGAATTCCACTGTAATTTTACCTGGTGGTGTCACTGTTGAACAATTTTACTTTAGAAAAACGAGTGATCTATACACTTTTAATTTAAAATCTAATATTTGCACTGTTTTATTTTTGTACTATGATTTTATATTCTCATCCGATTTAAGGAGGCACTGCCTTCCTCGGAGGGAACACCCCTGGTAGGTAGGTAGGTAGGTATGGCGCATGGTTAAAAAAAGTCATCATAACTGAAGAGTTACTTACACTGACATTATTATCAGCACAAAAATGATAAGGAAGGAGCTTCATGGAATGACTTTCCGTGGGCGAGCAGCTGCATGCAAGCTTCACATCACCCAGTACAATGCAAACATTGAATGGAGTGGTGAAAAATGCACCATCACTGGACTCTGGAGCAGTGGAAACTTGTTCTGTGGAGCAACAAATCACGCTTCTCTGTTTGGCAGTCTGATGGAGTAGGTTTAAGTTTGGCAGATGACAAGAGGACATTACCTGCCATACCAAGACATTTTAGACAATGCTATGTTTCCAACTTTGTGGAAACAGTTTGAGAACGGTCCTTTTCTATTCCAGCACAACTTTGCCCCAATGGTGCCTCAAGCAAGGTCCATAATGGTTAGAAAAGTTTGGTGCGTAAGAACTGGTCCACACAGATCCGTGACCCCATCCAACACCTTTGCGATGAACTGGAACAGAGATTCCGAGCCAGGACTTTTCGTTCAACATCAGGGTCTGACCTCACAAATGCTTTACTGGATGAATGGGCAAAAACTCCCACAGAAACACTCCAAAATCTTCTGGAAAGCCTTACCAGAAGAGTGGAAGCTGTTGTAGCTGCAAAGGTGGGACCAACTCCATTGAAATGTGAATTCATTTAGAATGTGATGCCATTAAAGGCATTATTGGTGCAGCAATGCACCCCCTCCCCCCAAAAAAGATCACTGTGCAGGAAACCTTGTGCTTTCTTGCCAACAGTTATTGGTACCTATACTTCGGCCATTGCACAGTAAAAATGATAAAAATGTCTGCAGAGAGCTAATTGGTTAAGAGTTAGTATGTTAAAATTAAACAGGCCTTTTGTGCTTTTGCTATAAACTGACAAAGCATGACATTTTACATGACATTCCACTTTGCTATTTTTATTTGTAATACACTAAGCAGTGATTCCTGACAAAAGGAAAGGCTACTTTTAGAGATGCTTAGGAACAAGCAGTTTCATTGTTTCCCTTTGGAAAGACTTTGAAAGTTCAAGGAGAATAAGTCAATATGATTACATTACAAGACAAGACTCTTCTGTTCGTATTATTTAACTGAACTCTTGTCTCCAGGTTCAGAAGACTGCTCCAGTAATCTGTGTTTAAATGTGTTCCAGTTGTCCGAACTATATCTGCGCCATTTCCCAGACGGGGGCTTTATCAAAGAAGTAAAGGCAGGCTTTAAATTTCAAGCCAGAAAGTACAAAACACTTTGTAAATCAGCTTCAATGAAAGTCTAAAACCATCACCTATACAATATGCCAACTGAGGTAAGAGAAAACGCAGACCTCATGGTCGTTCTTCATAGCTACGCCTACTAATTATCAAGGGAAGGTTAGAGGATGAAGGGTGTATCAGGGAAAATGGGCATATGGACTTTATTTGCATCACTTGCCTCTCAGTAAATTAGAATGCTACTAAGAGAAAAAGTCTCCAGCACAGTACATTAGCCGCCAGTGATTTGAACATTTATCACTTCAGGACAACAGGCCTCTGCGCTTGCCCGCATAATGGTCCTTACACTTTGGGGGCAAAGCACAATGCTCTGTGTGGACATAACTACCCCTGTACATCTACCATCTAGTACAGGCAGCCAAAACTTCTCAAATCAAAGCCGATAAAAGCCTGCCTTTGTACCTCTCTTGCAGAGTAACCTTGAGTAGTGTCATTAAAGATGTCTTATCTTGCAATGGACAATGGAAGCATTTTTCTGCTTTAGAGTAAAACTATTATTTTTACTCTATTATTAGAGTAAAAAAAAGAAAAATCTCTTATATCCACAATTGCAACTTTTATAATTATGACTTTCTATACACTTTCTCACAATTGCAACTTTATCTTGCATTTGCGACTTTGTCACAACTACGATTTTTTTATTATTATATTGCAAATATTTCTTACTATTGTAATTTTTATATCTTAAATTTAAGAATATATCTTATAATTGCAACTTTATATCTCACTTTTGTGATTTTCTCACAATTATATTTTTTATATCTTACTTTTATGACGTTCTCCCTATTGCGACTATATTTCACATTTGTGATTATTTTTCGCAGTTGCAGCGTTATATCTCACATTTGTGACATTTTCCCACAATAATTGTTTTCAACTTAAATGTAAGACTATTTCTCACATTTGCAACTTTCACAAGTGCAACTATTTAAAATGTGTTACTACCTTACAGAGCCCCTAAAGGGACATTATAATGTTTTTTTAGATGGGAGAAGAAAATTATGTTTCAATGTTTTTGTGTTCTCTCACAAAACCTTGTTTCCCGAGAAAGTTTGCATTTGCTTGCATAGCTTTTTTGCGTTTCTCTGAGAAACTTGGCATTTGCTTGCAAAGCTTTTGTGATGGAAATAATATAAGATGGGAGGGTAAACTACATTAATGCTTTAGAGTGCAAACGAACATTTCTCAGGGAAAATTTGCTGCTTTTCACAATTGCGACTTTATTTCTCGTATTTGTGACTATTTCATAATGTGACTTTTTTATCGGAAAATTGCGGCTATTTACCTCAATAGTAACTTATTTCTCACAACTAGTTCTATTTCTCACATTTGCGACTATATCGTAATTGTGGTTTTATCCTTCAACTTTTTTTGTACTTTGAGACACTTAGTGTTTGACCCCTAAATGTATTTTTTAAAAACTGCAAACTGCAAGGTTCTTTTACTTATAACATAAAAGTAAGCACCAAAATACAGAATCACAAGCCTTTTTAGGAATTTCAAACAGCTGTCAATCAAAGACTTCTCCTGGGTCTGCATCATTTGGGATCAACAATCACCATAGCCTTATGATGTGTTATTCATAATGCTGAGAACTGACTAAAACACTTTGACTTGAAAAGCGCAGAGTAGCTTTTAGCTCTGCAGGCCCACTCCTGCCCCGGTCTCCAGCTGTCTTAAAGTCTGCTGACGCAGCATGTGATTAACATATACATGAGAGGTGTTTCACACCTGAGCTTTTAAACAGCATTTCACTGTGCCGTATGTGTCCAAAACTATTTTTCTATGAGTGTTGCAGCTTTAAAATTCACTGTGATGTTTCAGGATAAACAGAAACTACAGAAAGTACTCAATGACCTCGTTGGATATCAGGACTGTCATGGAATTTTTTCAGCACTTTAAAGAGAGCTTCCTGGCAACCTCAACCATTTCCTTAAGTAGTAAAAGCTGTCTCTGTGAGACATTAAATTGCCATCTGGCTTAATCACCGATAGGTTTGACTCAAGTCAGTGTTACCAAAATGACATCTGGACGCAAAGCAGTTTCACACTGCTATAGTTACTTAAAGGGACAGTACATCCCAAAATTTTACATTTTCACCCTCAGGTCTTTCTAAACCA
The DNA here is from genome assembly GCA_027564155.1 of Gymnocypris eckloni scoliostomus. Lineage (NCBI taxonomy): Eukaryota > Metazoa > Chordata > Actinopteri > Cypriniformes > Cyprinidae > Gymnocypris > Gymnocypris eckloni. Next base: position 12,206,367 of record CM050434.1, read on the forward strand.
CACTTTAAAGAAAAATGGTTCTAGACAGTACCAAAAAAGGGTTATTTGGCTTGTAACAATAGCAAAACCCTTTCTAGTGCTAAATAGAACCTTTTTTAGGGTTCCATACAGAACCATGCTTTGAAAATGCTATATAGGACCTTAATGGTGTTATAAATAACCTTTTTAATGATAGTTTTTCATTAATATTTGTATTTTAATATCATTAATATTAGTATGATTTATATATATTATTTATTAATATAGTTTTTTTACCCCTCTATCTGCCTGGTCTTATAATCTATTTAACCTATCTTACATCTTATAATATACTTGTAACATCTTATAATATATGTCTTTTGAGGTTTTACATAAAATCAACAACAACAACGTGTCAATTTTATTCTTATTTTTTATTGACGTGAAATTGTAGCACAAATGAAAGTGTTCTAACAACAGTTATTAGTAGAATATATTAATGAATGACAATGGACATTTAACATAAATAAATGCTTAAAGTAAAACAAAATAGAACATAAAATAGTGTATTGAAGACCAAGCTCCAGTAAAATATCTTCACAATCCTCTATGATGCCTTTAGGTTCATCATTATCTGTATTTTGATGTGATTGAATGGCCGTTTCTCTCTGCAGATGATGAGGTTGTAGCATCTGAAATGCACAATTGAGTTTAGATATACAATGTGTCTCCTTTCATTTGTTTATGTGAAAACAATTTTCTATGAAGGCCAAAACGTAGTATGTGAGCACCTCACAATGTTAAAAGGAAAAAGTAATATAAAGTCAAGGGAGCTGGGTATGTTTATGCATAAACCCTAGTAATAAAAATATCTAACGAAATGGATCATAAATTCAATATCTTTGTTAGTTGATTAGTGAAGAAGAGAAGAGTATCCTTAACTGAATAGAGTCGGTCACACGTACATGTTCTCTTAAACTAAAAAGAGAAAAGACAGAAAAAACTATTAGCATTTGAAATGTATAATTTATAGACATTTTACATGTACATTTAGCAGATGCTTTTATCCAAAGCGACTTACAGTGCATTTAGGTTATACATGTTTTGTATGTATGTTCCCTGGGAATTGAACCCACAACCTTTTGCGCTAATAACGCAATGCGCTACCACTGAGCCACAGGAACATAAATTAAGAAATAAATGATTTACCTGTTGAGTGTTGACAGTGTAGTTGGGTGGCTGAGCTCCAGAAAATCAGTAATGATGCATCTTAGAGTGTAGCCTCGGTTAAGGATTTCACATTAAAACATAACAGATGTGATGAAAACCAAGTTTCAGTGAAACAATCACATTCCAATCAATATGATGCCTTTAAGTCCCTTATTTTAGTGTGGTTAAGTGATTTTTTCTCTGCACGTGATGAGGTTGTAGGATTTGTCGTGATACATCTGAAATACACAATTGAGTTTAGAGTTACAGTGTGTCCATGTGTTTAGGTAAAAACAATTATGTTTATGAAGGCCAAAAGCAAAAATTGACAGTATGTCAGCCCTTTAGAATCTTAAGAGAAAAAATTGATAAAAAGTCATGGGATAGTTTTAATATTTTTTGTGACTGGGTATGTTTATACATAAACCCAAGTAATAATTTTAAAAGTCTAACATTATGAATTATACATTCATTGTCTCTTTTACTTAGTGGAGAAGAGGAGAGAAGTTTCCAAAGGCTATAAGTGACCAAAAAAAAGATAAGAACATGTTTATTTGGAAACCGGTTACAATTTTAAAGTTAAATTTGTATTTAAATTTAAGAATTAAATAATTTACCTGTTGAGAGTGTGTTTAAAGTCTGTGTAGTTGGATCACTGAACTGCAGAAAATCAGTAACAAGGTGCTTTGACAGTTACAGATTTGAAAAACAAAAGAGCGGGAACAAAGAACCCTAAACTCTAACAAAGAACCATTTCGTCAACAAAGGGTTCTTCAGAATGCCAAGTTTCTAAATAAAAACATTACTGCATGTAAAGAACCTTATTTTTTTAGAGTGCAGTATACTGCTGTTTTTTTTCTGGGGAACACAAAATGCGATATTTTGAAGACTTTACATTGCATTACACTGCATTACACTGCTATTTTCCATACGTGTGTGTGTATATAGTTTATTTTAAATAAATATATATATATATTAGTGGTGGGCGTTATCGGCGTTAACGTGCTGCGTTAACGAGACTCTTATCGGCGATAAAAAAATATCGCCGTTAATCTATTCTCAAAGTTGGGTTGGGAGCTGGGTCTATACTACGCAAGCTATGATGACTTTCACCCTGATATTTTAGCGGATGTATACCTAGCCATTGCACTGTAGGGGGCGAGAGCGAGTCTTGAACTAGAGGCTCGCAGTCCGTGATGGACAGATTGTTAACGGCTGGTCTATGTGGTAATATAATCGGGCAGGACATCCAAACGCTCACCTATCATTCATCAACCTCAAATATGGCTTTTCATCTGAAAGATGTATGTAGTAGCAACTTTACATGGCCGCTCAATATGATGTTAACCTAGAGAAATGTGCGCTATTGAAGTGTTTGTGTGGGCAGCGTTTGCGCAGGACAGGCTCGGTGCGCTCACTTGCTCTTAAAATCTCCGACATTTTTGGTCATACAGATAAAAGTAGCCTAATACATCTTTCGAATCTGTAAAGACTCTCGTTTATTTGTGTGCACTCAGAATAACAACGAAACGTTGCGCTTTTAAGCAAACAGGATGCGCTTTAGGTCTCATGTGAACTTGAGAATTCACTCCCGTGTCACCCTCTGCTTCGAACCTGTGTGTATGCCTAACGTTACTGTGAAATTACCACATCAGACGTGACGTGCTAACATGGATGCAGCTATGAAGCCGCCGGGTTTGCTTCAGGGAAAATCTATTTTTAAGAAGCTTCCCAATGGAAACTGTAAACAGTTCATCACGACCTCTTATGTAGGCCTACAGTTCAAAATTCATGTTTAACTGAATAAACAGTTAGTAAACACAAGTACATCTTATTGAACATAGTTTATTTTCATCACCAATTATCATAGTAGAACAGCTTTCTCAAGCAGTTTGTGATGCATTTTGGAAACAGGAGATGAGCCCCTGGTCTAATGCGCCACCTGGCTTGAGAAACCCGTTCTCAAAGACTTACTTTTAGCCATTAATTTGGGTAGCACACATATTCTGAATGCCTTCGGCAGAATTCAAATGAGCCATTTTAATCTAGATTAATCTAGATTAATTTCAAAATTAATCTAGATTAATCTAGATTAAAAAAATTAATCTATGCCCACCCCTAATATATATATATATATATAAACAAAGTAGTACACACCACGTGTTTCCTTATGCAAAGCTACCATATAACTTCAGTTGGCTTGAAATAGTCATATGATCTACTTTTATACATTTTTTATGTTTGCTATACTATACATACACTTAAAATATCTATACCTTTTTTTACAAACAAATAAATTACACAGGTTTAGAATGACATGAGGGTGACTAAATACAGTAATTTTCATTTTTTGAGCAAACTACTGTACTGTATCCCTTTAAGATGACTAGCATATTTAAATAGTCTTGCCAACAATCAGTCAGACCGCAAACAAAGTCTATGATTTATCTGGTTGAGATGAAGTGTTTCACTACTTCCTCTGTATTTAACTGACTCTTAAATATATACTTCAGAACTTAATGTCACTGGATTCCATGGGTGAAAAAACTGGACCAAACAGAACTTCCTGGAATTAAAAAGTCAGTCCTCTTGGCATTCCCCTTCTGTCTATATCGTCTAAACTTTCTTTTCTCATCTCTCTCTAGAGTTGTGAAGCCTGTGCCAAAGATGAACTGAAGCATAACAAGCTCAAATGCTGCTGGTGTGTTTCTCTCACACAAGCCCAAAACTTACTGGGGCAGTACAGCCAAACAAACAAAACTTCTGCCGTTTTCACAGCCTCTTGAGTTGTCGCAACCCCAGGCAGATCAATAGGTTGGGTGACAAGATCACACACAGGTTAGTGAATGTGTGAGATGCCAAACTAACAACTCGGCCTGGAAGGTCGTCTTCTATAGACATTTATGGGCAAGTTTGGCCTTTGTATTGTTAGAAAGTGACTACTTTGGTTTGTCCTTTTGGTGAAGCCTGCAGTTTTGTCCTGAATCTGTCTACAGATGGCTTGCCAACAAACCAAAAATAATTATAGAATAATTTTCAGAAGTTCAGTAAGAGATATTTGTTCCTTGGCGTGGAAAAATTACACAAAAATGCATATTTCCAGTGGGCATTAGTGCAGTCAGTCAGGATGCGTTAATGACATCTGCTGGTGTGCTTCTCTAATTTTCCTGTGATCAGACAGATATGCAGAGTATGCAGATGTTCAAAAGTTATTCTTGTAGATCAGTGATTCTTAACCAGGGCTAGGGGGCCTCAACAAATGTTTAAGGGGGCCACAAAATGATTTAAAAGAGAAAAGGCTGCCTTGGCATAAGCTTAAAAATAATATGTGGAGACCAAACTGGTACAAACTCAAAGGTTGTGATAATAAAATGCATATTTATAAGTCGTACCAAGTTACTAATATAATGTATCAAAATAAATAGATCAACAAATAACGGTCATTGCATCATTTTTGTCTCATGAGCTTTTCTTGCAATTCCAAGATATCAACTTATAATTGAGAAAGACTAGTGATATGTAAACTCAGAATTTTGAGGAACAAAATCTGAATTCTGACTTTATATCTCAATTCTGACTCCCCCGCCCCCCATATTAACATGAATCCACATCAGTAATTTCAAGCTTGAACTGCCATTACAGCATGCATTTTCCATTCAACACTAATGTATGTTTCCTCTTAAGTAGCCTAAATATACATGTTTAGAAATGTAAGACTACACTATTCAGTATTTATTATGACAGCTAAATATTCACAAGATTTAACTTGAATGTCCTTTTCATAACCCAAACATTAAGTGAGAAATAAAAACATTTATAATTGCAAAATTATTTAAATGACTTTTGGAAGTCGAAGAATCAGTGTTTTCTCGGTCCATGGCTGCGTTTCCCAAAAACATCGTAAGCCTAAATTGATCGTAGCTCCATTGGTTTCAATGTATCTACGATGTACTTAAGCTTACCATGCTTTTGGGAAACGCGGCTCAGGATCGTTCGGAGCGGGTTTCTCTCATTATTGTGAAATGCAAACCCCGAAATGGAGCATAAGTAGAGCGTGATTACAGAACGCTTTTAGCAGGGAGAAGAAATTACTCCCTTCCACTAATATTTGCTGATCCAGTCCTGGTTTCAGTCTGTATTATGTTTGAAAATTAAGTCAACCTATAATAATTACTTTTATAGATCTGTTGTACATTACGTTTATGTTGTAGTACTGAAGGTCAGCACGGTTTTGATTGAATACAGACATTTAGTACACCAACACAGTGTGAAAATGATACTGATTGATTATTATGTCATTTTGGGGGGGAAATCTTGTTTTAGACTGTTGTACCAGGAATAAAATAGCGGTTCAAATATCATTCCCTTGCATAAACAAGCATAACAGACGGAGGAGTTCCCAAAATCATCCTCCATGTCTCCTTAGTGCGCAGCCCCCTGTGATTCTTTTCTCCTGCTGCTGCAGCTCACGGCTGTTCAAACATTCGCGATCTCTCTTTCTCCTCAGAGCGTCTCACCAAGAATGTCAGGCGTCTATGTCTAGGTTTTGTTTAAAGTCTGAATATATTCTCTTTAAGTCTGAGCTCGGTTATCAAGGAGACCAAATAGGTATTTCTCAGTGTGAATATCCTTTGAGTAAAGTCAACATCTGACTCTTCTGTCTCCGCGCTCGCCTTCAATCAATCTCGCGCTTCGCGGGCACGCGGGACTATCAACGGTCCGCAATCTCCACATCTCCTCAGTGGGAATGAATACGACATCTTTGCTCTCTTTTATTCGTGAATGGACCCCAGAATAGACAATTTGGTCGATTTAGGCTTCTGTTTGTTTTGACCGTCTTTTCCAGTTCTTTGACTGCGTTTTCTTGCGTGTACTAGACTGCAAACTTGTGTTTGGACAGGCAAAGAAGGGGCAATGATGGACAAAGACGGAATGGTTGTGCTGTTAGTTTTCTTAAATGTGCTTTTCATCCATACGGATGCGTTCAGAAGAGATACCGCAGAGAGACAGTCGAGGTCCGAAGAGGGTTTCTGCCGGATCTTGCGGACGCAGACGCGGGGCGCTCGAAGAGACGGACAGAGCGAGATTCGCCTCAGAGTTGAAGGAGACCCAGAAACGTACCTTCCCGGGAGCATTTACAGAGGTTAGAGGTCACAAAATGTTGCAGTTTGACCAATTTAAGAGGCTTTTAATGCATGCCTGGGCAAAAACAACATGCGCGGAGTTTGTAAACATTGGTGCGTAAGGCGTCATCTTTAGTGCATCTTCTACAGGTAAACCAGGTTGGCTGACACTAAAATTCTAAAAAGCGTCTTATATGGTGATTATGAGTACTTATTGAAGATAATTTCGAAAAACGTTTGAAGGGAATTTCGAAAAACTAGCACTAAAACCTAACGTTAGTATGTTTACCAAAGAGGACATTTGAATAATACAGACTGAAAGTTTAGTAACACATTTTGCTTTGTCTTTTTTGGTTGGCTACCTCAAATTTCTATATAATATTCACATATTTGTCTGTATAAAGCAGGTTAAACGTACAATGTATAACTTAACAGTGTAAAATAATGTCAAGTATAAAGAGTGTTGTAGTTACAACACTGCTATACTGTAACACTAATATAAATGTTATATTTCGGATGAATACTTTGGGTGTGTTAATCAAATTGTGATTTAAATCTCACTACAATTTTATTTAAGACATTTTAATTTAAAATATATAGTTCTAATTCAGAACAAGAACTTTGAATAACAAATATAGAAATATATTAAAGCGAACAACTCTAACAAGTGTTTCAAATGTATTCTGTTGTTTAGTCCCTTTTTTAGTATAAAAGTGTGTTTCACCATCCATGTCTGGTCAGTCCTTATATTTATAGCTTTTTTATGTAAATTTAATATTGTCATATCAAATGATACCTGCTGATTCAGACGAAACCAGTTCCGGAATCTAAAGTCTATTATAATTAGGTTTTCAATAATAATAATTTGAAATTATACTTTCAACATGTGTTTTTGTCCTTTAAATCCTTTAAATGTTTTCCCACAGCTTTTACTGTCACCTTAGAAGAATCATGGTCAATGCTAATCGGTTAAACTGTTACAAATCACTGTTACAAACTGTTACTAACCAGTCCTACCTACGCAAGTAAGAATTTGTTAGAAAACATCAGAACAACTGATCTTTTTCTGTATAACCTGTTTTTTTTTTTTTGACATTATAATTGACCTGTCAGGATCATTTTAATGTCAAAATGCTCCATAACCTGATATTCACTGCAATTTGGATTCATGTAAGTGGCCTTCATTAAGCAGCAGATGCCTTTTTATGAGGGTGTTATGCTCAGCGTGTTTGTACATGCATATGTATTCACCGCTCCATGTGAAAAGCCCTTGCACAACCCACACGCTTACACGCAAATGTACGTGCCAAATGCGAGGGCAGTTTGCGACTTGCCCTGGCACACTGTTGAGATCTGACATACTGTTTAGCTCATTGCTGGTACCTCTAACCTATATTTTGTTCTCTCTCCCTTTCTATCCAGTGAGTTTGTATGCCTCCAGCCCATCTTACTTTCGTGGCTTTACCCTCATTGCTCTGAAGGAAGGAAGGGTGGGTGTCACTCCTGATGATTACGCTGGCACTTTCAAGGTGAGGGATTGCAGTGACCCTAACAGCTTTGAACTATGGCAGTCAAAGATGACAGTCTTAATTGCAGTCTCTGCTAAATGATTTGCACTTTATGTTGGGTTGAGTCTGCACGTTTTAATTTAGATGTGGTTTGTTTTAGGAAGAAGTATTATCATTAACCCTGTGATGCATGAATAATAAATATATATATATATATATATATATATATATAAAACACCATTAACGCAAGGGCGGAGCTAGGTTGGCCATCCCACTCATAACTGCTACTTCTGTCTATTTTTTTCTTGACAAGGAGTGCATTTATTCAGGCACAGAATGTCTTTACGACCACATCAAACTGGAGACGTTTCAGACGCGCTTCCACTTCACTTCAGCGCCAGGTGCGAGACAAACAAGCAAGGAAACGATCCTGTGCTCGTAGCGTGTGCTCTTGCATGCACAAATGCGCTCGCGCTTGCTGTAGCCTTCATCATTTCGTATCAAAGCACGAAATGAACTATGAGCATGCAATTTCGTGGTCAGTTAAGACATGAAGTTACCAAAAAGACGATTAAAGCTGCCTCAAAACTGTGCATGCATGTGATATGTTATAGAAGTCACATTTAAGAACATGTCTCTGAAATGGTTTTCAAAACTGCCCTGGAGCCCAGCACTGTCTCCGTCATCTAACACACTCGATTCAACTCGTCAGTTCATTAGTAGATACTTAAGATCCGAAGTGGGCTAGAGAAGGTAAAGAGAGTTATGATGTGTGTCAGATACGCGCCACGTTCAGCAGCAGTAGCTTTTAAAGAAATAACAGTCAAACCAACATAGCTCCGCTTCTGTGATGTCTGTTAATCAAAGAAAAAAATGAGGAAACCAATAACTTTTAAAGCTTATTCATCTGTATTTAGTTTAGAATTTAGTGTAAATTTCTTTGTTTCTGCTGAGAGGCACAGGTAATATGACATTTATATTAATGGGTCTATGTGAAGATTGTTTTAAGTTCACTTAAATTAGTTATTTAATACTTAAGTTATTTTTAAAGTCTAATAAATGTTAAAATTGATAGCTCTTAATTATAATGTAAAGTTGAATGCTATAGTCAATGCTTAGATATTAGGGGGAAACATTTTTATAGGGAAATCAGTATTAAATGGTATCAGTGATACTGGCCTTCAGTCATAAAAATAAAGATACCATTAAACAAATATTAAAAATATCCTGTCTTTATGTTGTTTGTACATTAATTTGAAGATTGAATGTGAAAATATTGCAAAATATATGTATATTTAAAAACTTAAATGTTAGTTGGGATTAATTGCAATTAATTTAATAAAAATGTGTGATAAGTTTGACAGCACTAATATATATGTATTAGTGTTGTCACGATACTGGAATTTCTAACTTCGATACGATACCTTGAAAAATATCGATATTCGATACCATTTTCGATACCAGGGAGAGAAAAAAACTGCCACAACATTAAGGGGTCAATTATTATTATTTTTTTTGATAAATATAACATGACAATGAGGTATATTTTACATGAACAAAAATGTCTTGAGGTAGTGCACTTGTTCAAGGTGTAGTGTCTAGTGTAGGTTGTGAGTGTGTTGTTTTTGTTGCAGGTCGAGTCTCATCTTCTTTCTGGTGCTACAAGAAAATGCCAAACTTTAATAAAACATTTATTTAATTTTATTTTTGACCAAACTTTTAAAATGAACTGAACTATCTAACTAATCGTAGAACTTAAGTTAATGGTAATAGATATTTGTTAACGTTAGTTAACATGAATAAACAATGAAAAATACTTCCAAAACATTTATTAATCTTAGTTAAAAGTATATTTAAACTAACATTTACTAATACATGTACTAATTAAAATCCAAAGTTCTATCTGTTAATATTTTTTCATTGGACCAGAGCGAACATGATGCGTTGTATTTTTATTACCTACTGTTATCAAAGATTAAAATATACTGTAGCAAATGCATTGCTCATCGTTCATAAATGCTGGTTAATACATAATATTATTTTATGAACAGATTTTAATGCCGGATTCACATATCACCGCAAACGTGCGTGCATCACACGCGAAAACAATGCTCACTGGATCGACATGAAGACAAATTGCAGAATTTAAGTAATACTTTTTTTAATGAAGTTAAATGAGCACAAGTTAATTTACATTTGACAACAGTTAAAGTATTTAAAGATTCACAGTTAAAGATTCCTCAGTCAGATTATATTAACTTTAATAATTACGGTGAAAAAACGAGACAACACTCATATCAGGTTTGATCGTGCGCACGCGCCCGGACCGAAGTTAACTTCAGGTCTGTGTTTGTATATCGGGCTGTTAGTGGCGCCGGCTACAAACACAGTTAAAATGATTAGTAATGAAGTTGGGCTCAGGTTGTTGTGCTGTGGGATGTGTTTCACATACATACATTTATTTGAGGCGACCCACCACAATATCAAAACTTTTCCAAAAGGCTTTGTTGAATAACATGAGCACGTAATGCATGTTTAAAAATTAAAACGAGGCGCAGGTGTTTTATATCACTGTATTTTTGAAGGAACACTGTCTTTAGGAAATGTTTGATGTCATTTTCATTTCATCTTGCATGTTATATGTCTGATAAAGCAGCGTTTGTACGCTCAGTTTACAGCCGTTACAGGGCGCAAACCTCTAAAGTTAACATTACGTTATTTCTCCCGCTTTTAAGCGTCTCCTGCTGACAGAGTTGATTTGCATTTTTAAGAAGTCCGTCCAAGTAGTAATCGCTGCATCTCAGTCCGTCTGATTTAAGAAGCAAACATATTTTGCTTGTTAGAAACAAGCCGCACTCACCATCTTTATATTCACTTCACTTTTGCTATTTAACCAGAGCGAATGAGACGAGACACGTGACAGGCACTGCGGTCACGTGTGGTGTTTGTCAACGCGCCTTTGGAGAGAAGTGAAAGTGACAGCTCGGCTAGGATCGGAGTATCGATACTTCGGGAAATTAGTATTGGTACCGTTCAGATATTTCAGTATCGATACTTATCGAAATATCGATATTTTTGACAACACTAATATGTATATGCATATTATGTGCCTGGTGCATGAACACTTTTACTTTGATTTTATGAACCAACATATATTGACTGTTTCTTGGTATTTTTCAATCTTGAGTATCATGAAGTTTTCTTTAGACTTTTGGGAGACAAAATGTTATGAAATATATATATTACTATACTATACTATACTATATATATATATAGAGAGAAATAATTATTGTATTGTTTTATTTATTTATCATTCAGTTATTTAGATACTATTCAAGGGGTAATTGGAGCATTAACTCTTTTTTTAGTGGTTTAGGTTGTCATAAGTAAAAAAAACACTAACATATAGTGAGGAAAGTCATGGAATTATAAGTTAAGGTCAAAGGAAACCACCCCGATTAGATAAAAAGGGCTGTTGTGGATGTCAGCATCAGAGGGTTTAGTGTTTTAGGGATTTCAGATCCATCTTTTGCCAGCGAGCAGAGCTGTGTGAAGTAGTCTCAGACATACTGCTCCTCATCGGTAATGCACTGACCTTCTCAGAGCCGTTTACTTTCTGAAAGACAGGACCCCTATCATTTAGTGCTCTCCACATCAAGCCGCAGTGCTTCCCAGACTGAAGCAGGAAGGCTGTTAGCGCGGCATCTCTCCCCCCAGATCTCATTAGCTGTGGTTGCCGCTCAGCACTCCTTACCGCTGTGTTTTTCATTGTTCAGATTGCCTGGCGGATGTTAGCAGACGTCCTCTGTTGAGGTCTTTAATTGGAGATTCTCGTCTTAACAGACTAAATTGAATGAACAAAAATAAATAAATAAAGGCAACTACAAAAGGACAAGAGACAAATGATAAAAAGCTGTGGTTTTCCTAAACGTCTAAGGAGCAATGATGTAAAATGATGTCAGAGATGTTGAAAATGAAAATGATTTTAAATGTAGTTTAAAACACAATTGTATAGTTTTTAGGTTTCATACATTTTACATTTTTTATAGTTTTACATTTTTTTATTTGCAAGTGAATCGTGCATTTATCTTAAGGTTGTATATATATATATATATATATATCTACACACACACACACACACACACACACATATATATATCTGACTTCAAGTAAGTTGATTCTGTGCTTACTTGATCTAATATTTTTTGTTTTTTTAAATGTTGTAGATTTAAGTAGCAAATGAGAATCGCTAAAATTAATGCATATATTTTGAGACAAAGGTCTGCTTTATGATTTTCTGTTTTGTTTAAGATAATTAAAGCAACAGTTTTTAAATAATGAAAGAATATGTAAAAGTATGGTATCTGGGGTAAAAAGTGCCCCCGCTGTTGGGGCTAAAGGCACACAGTAATTAACATGATAAATAATAGATGGCTGACTTTTCCATTTGTTGACATGACATGATTAGATTCAGATGGTAAATATCATATATTATGTTGGGTGTAGGGGTGTGCCATATATATCGTCTGCGATAATATCGTAATTTTTGTTTTAACGATATGTAATTTGACATTATCGAGTATTTTGCAAAACCAAACAGAACACCTACGTCACGGAGTGCACTCTTACATTACGTGATGAAGTCTAGACTAGAGACTGCATGATTCAGTCTAATAAAATGCACTAAGAATGATCACAAAATTCAAGATATGGGGCAGAAAATTTATAGAAAATGTAAATTTAGTTTTTGCTCCATGACTTTCGTTCCTGAATTAATCAACCGTTAAATGATTCGGTACAGTCGCAATGACGCACTTTTTACCAGGGAATTTCTGCCACCTACTGGTGGTTTTAATTTCACACTTAAAATATATTTTCATTTTAAAAGAATTTAAAATATCAGTATTCAATATTTTATGTTTAAAATATCAAAACATTATGCATTTGTAAGTGCAGGTTAAAGCACTCCATGTCCCTCTGAGCTGCACTTCAGATTGCTGAAATGCGACTTGCTAAAATCGTGTTTAATTCTTTTTTTTTATATCGCACACCCCTATATGGGTGTCCATATTAGAGATAACCACAATGTTTAGAATGAAACCATCATATTTAAAAACATGATATTAATAATATATAATAAAATATAATTTGTTGTTACTACTGTAAATATATATTAAATTATTATTATTAGATCTCCTTCAATACTTTCAGAATCTTTACTTATTAAAATGATTTTGTTTCTGTATTTCAAAATATATTCTATTTTAACATATTTTAATGACAGTTTATTTATTGAAAAAAAAATATTTCATTGTTCAAAATAAGCAGAAAATAGTACAAACTTTTTGTATGATAGTACTAACTGTAAAGTGACTGTAATGGGATAATCAAAACAGCCTTTTTACTCAATTAGTCTGTGCTTTTTTAACTTTCGTTTTTAGTTTAGTAAATTTAACTTCTGCTTTAAAAGCATTATTTTAGTTTTTAGATTGCAATGTTACAATGTTACAATGTAATGTGATTTTAAAATTTGAGAAGATATAATAAAATATTTACACAAATATGAGGGGTGTACTCACTTCTGTGAGATACTGTATGTATACTTTTTCAAACCTGCTTTTTATTATTTTTACAGAAATGTCCATGAAATATTATAAATTATACAATTTAAATTGATATTCAAATTTGTATTAATGAGAAAATATTTTTAAATGGAATAGATCAAGATTTAAAAATGAGCAGCATCTCATGAACCCTTCTTTCATATATATATATATAATATATTGTGTGATTATAATGTCTGAGAGAATCATTAACGTGTCCTCTGTAGTATAATGACACAATTTATAACATGGGAATCTATTTTTACAAGCCCAAGTTTAGCAGGGAGCTTGACCCATTTATTAGGTTGCTCTTGTATAATGTGATTTTTGCCCATTGAAAATGATTGCTAACACATTTGTAGCTTTAAATCTTTAAGAAGTTCAGTTCAGTAATTTGATCAATGACCGTGACCTGCATTATCTGCAAAATAAAACCTATCTAGATGTTTGCTGCATTACGTTTTGATACATTGAAGATGTTAAGCTCAGAAAAGTTTTCAGACATAACCTCTTTCCGAGTTGTTTTCTACCCGTGTCTGTTTACCGTGCCTTTCAAAATATTAATATTCATCAGTCATCATGACAGTTCAAATACAAAGCTGTTGCACTTCTTATGCTAGCAAGGATTGACAAACAACTTTCGGGCCAAACCAGCATGGCTGAAATAAACATCGCGACATCTCGCCATTCGTTTCGCTTAATCTCTCCAAGGAACCCCTTGAAGATGAAACATCCACAATTCCTTCAGGAGATGCGGTTATTCACTCAAGCCACAGAGTTTTTGTGCGTGCGAGAGAGACAAACTGAAAGAGGGAGAGTTTAAGAGAGCAAACAGAAAACTGTTTTCACTGTCCCTCAGGAGCAGGGCCACACAGCCTCGCCAGGAGCCACAATTAAAACAAACACGCCTGTTTTGTTCAACTTTCCCCCAGCTGGTTCGCAGCATTTTTAAGGCAACCACTTACAGCCCCTTTTTACCCAGGAAACAATGCACCGGGCTGGTTGGCCTGCATGGCCTCTTTTAAAATAAATACTTGAAGAGCGACTGTTGCACAGTCCTACGGCTCAAGCATATCTTTACCAAGTTTAGCCTAGTTTCCCCATCAATTCAGAAGTTTCCGGTTCACTGTTTTGTTTTTAGTCTGAACAAGGGTGCGGCAAGGTTGCTTGAGATGCCAAAATTGCAGCTTTTACTTTCTTTGCAGAAATGAGGGATAGAACCAGAGGGTACTTTGTGCAGCTTTATGTTTGCATGACTGTATGTGTGTGTGTGAAAGAGTGGGAAGTGGAAATGGAGAGAGAGAGAAAGAGGAGGAAGAACTTAATGCACCACGCGCATGGATTTTACTCTTCGATGGACATTTGGCAAGGATTTTGTTTTGAAACATGCAAAAAAAAAATTACTCCTCCATCCCCACTGGAATTTTACTTCACCTGGACAATAAGATTTTACAAAAAGTAATTATATCTGGAATTCATATTACATGTACTTTTTTTTCTTATATATAGTATCTCACAAAAGTGAGTAAACCCATCACATTTCAGCAATTTTTTTTTAATAATTTCTCAAATGAAACTTGGATATATTTTAGAGTAGTCAATATGCAGCTTGTATAAAAGTAAAAATTTACTGTCCTCTAAATATAACTCAACATATAACCATTATTGTCCAAATAACTGGCAACAAAAATGAGTACACCCTAAGTCAACATGTCAAAACTGTGTCCAAAGTGTCAATATTTAGCAGGGGCACCAGGGCTAGCACTGTCTTAATCCTCCTGGGCATGGAGTTCACCAGAGCTGCACAGGTTGTTGCTGGTATCCTCTTCGACTCCTCCATAATTACATCACGGAGCTGCTGGATGTTAGACACATGGTGCTTCTCCAACTTCCGCTTGAGGATAATGTGCTCATGTGCTCAGTTCAG
This sequence comes from Gymnocypris eckloni scoliostomus, assembly GCA_027564155.1. NCBI lineage: Eukaryota > Metazoa > Chordata > Actinopteri > Cypriniformes > Cyprinidae > Gymnocypris > Gymnocypris eckloni. Next base: position 12,221,695 of record CM050434.1, read on the forward strand.
GTCTGAGACATACTTGGCCACTCCATCACCTTCACCTTTAGCAGCAAGGCAGGCGTCATCTCGGCGGTGTGTTTGGGGTGGTTATGTTGGAAAAAAGCAACTTCTGCTTCAGAATGTCACAGTACATGTTGGAATCCATGTTTCCCTCAATGAACCACAGCTCCCCAGTACCAGCAGTACTCATGCAGCCCCAGACCATGATGCTACCACCACCATGCTGGACACCTTCTGAGTCAAACGAGTTTACCTTAGACTCATCAGACCACAGGACATGGTTCCAGTAATTCATGCTCTTGGCCAAGTTGTCTTAAGCAAAGCATTTGCAGGCTTTTTTGTGAGCCAGCTTCAGAAGAGGCTTCCTTCTGGGACGAAGGCCATGCAAACCGACTTGTTGCAGTGTATGGTCTGTGTACTGACATGCTACCTGGAGAGTTACCATCCTGAAGATTTATGCTCCAACCCCAATCAAACACACCTGACCCAGCTAATCAAGGTGTTCAGGGCTACTTGATAATTATAGACAGGTGTGTTGCAGCAGGGTTGGAACTGAAGTCTGCAGGACTGTAGCTCTCCAGGAGCAGGGTTGGAGATCCCTGACTTAGGGTGTACTCAGTTTTGTTGCCAGCTTTTTTGACAATAATGGCTATATGTTGAGTTATTTTCAGAGGACAGAACATCTTTACTGTTATATAAGTTGCATATTGACTACTCTAAAATACAGTCAGGTCCATAAATATTGGGACATCGACACAATTCTAAAAAATTTGGCTCTATACACCACCACAATGGATTTCAAATTAAACGAACAAGATGTGCTTTAACTGCAGACTGTCAGCTTTAATTTGAGGGTATTTACATCCAAATCAGGTGAACGGTGTAGGAAGTACAACAGTTTGCATATGTGCCTCCCACTTGTTAAGGGACCAAAAGTAATGGGACAATTGGCTTCTCAGCTGTTCCATGGCCAGGTGTGTGTTATTCCCTCACTATCCCAATTACAATGAGCAGATAAAAGGTCCAGAGTTCATTTCAAGTGTGCTATTTGCATTCTGTTGGAATCTGTTGCTGTCAACTGTCAAGATGAGATCCAAAGAGCTGTCACTATCAGTGAAGCAAGCCATCATTAGGCTGAAAAAACAAAACAAACCCATCAGAGAGATAGCAAAAACATTAGGCGTGGCCAAAACAACTGTTTGGAACATTCTTAAAAAGAAGGAACGCACCGGTGAGCTCAGCAACACCAAAAGACCTGGAAGACCACGGAAAACAACTGTGGTGGATGACCAAAGAATTCTTTCCCTGGTGAAGAAAACACCCTTCACAACAGTTGGCTAGATCAAGAACACTCTCCAGGAGGTAGGTGTATGTGTGTCAAAGTCAACAATCAAAAGAAGACTTCACCAGTGAATACAGAGGGTTCACCACAAGATGTAAACCATTGGTGAGCCTCAAAAATAGGAAGGCCAGATTAGAGTTTGCCAAACGACATCTAAAAAAGCCTTCACAGTTCTGGAACAACATCCTATGGACAGATTGAGACCAAGATCAACTTGTACCAGAGTGATGGGAAGAGAAGAGTATGGAGAAGGAAAGGAACTGCTCATGATCCTAAGCATACCACCTCATCAGTGAAGCATGGTGGTGGTAGTGTCATGGCGTGGGCATGTATGGCTGCCAGTGGAACTGGTTCTCTTGTATTTATTGATGATGTGACTGCTGACAAAAGCAGCAGGATGAATTCTGAAGTGTTTCGGGCAATATTATCTGCTCATATTCAGCCAAATGCTTCAGAACTCATTGACGGCGCTTCACAGTGCAGATGGACAATGACCCAAAGCATACTGCAAAAGCAACCAAAGAGTTTTAAAGGAAAGAAGTGGACTGTTATGCAATGGCCAAGTCAATCACCTGACCTGAATCCGATTGAGCATGCATTTCACTTGCTGAAGACAAAACTGAAGGGAAAATACCCCAAGAACAAGCAGGAACTGAAGACGGTTGCAGTAGAGGCCTGGCAGAGCATCACCAGGGATGAAACCCAGCGTCTGGTGATGTCTATGCGTTCCAGACTTCAGACTGTAATTGACTGCAAAGGATTTGCAACCAAGTATTAAAAAGTGAAAGTTTGGTTTATGATTATTATTCTGTCCCATTACTTTTGGTCCCTTAACAAGTGGGAGGCACATATGCAAACTGTTGTACTTCCTACACCGTTCACCTGATTTGGATGTAAATACCCTCAAATTAAAGCTGACAGTCTGCAGTTAAAGCACATCTTGTTCGTTTCATTTGAAATCCATTGTGGTGGTGTATAGAGCCAAAAATGTTAGAATTGTGTCGATGTCCCAATATTTATGGACCTGACTGTATATCCAAGTTTCATTTCTATAGTATTGTCCCTTGGAAAGATATACTAAATTGACTGCCAAAATGTGAGGGCTGTACTCACCTGAGATACTGTATATATATATAATCTATCCTTTCCATTTCCCTTTTTCCCTATAAATTCTATGGTGAATTTACTAAATGATTTTGTATGAGATATTTCAGTGCAACAACCAGCATTATTTACCGAGCATTCAAAATTCCATTCAACCAGACAATGAGTGTTTAAATTGACTGTCATTCATTTTAGCATAAACACACTACTATTCTTTCTAAATTAGGCTTTTATATCACTTTTTTTCCATAAAGCTCAGTGCTATTTGCTTGGCACAATTAACTTTGCAATATTACCGCCTGAGGAAAGCAAGTGATTAAACAAAGTTATTAAAAATGGAAGTTTAAATTACATTTTTAGTTATAATGAAAGCAGTAATTAATTGAATGGTGACCAAATGAGTAAGAAGATCATTATAATCAGACATTTAATCAGCATTTTAAAAAGTCAATTCATGTGTGTGGATTACAGAGGCGCATTTGTCTCAATTACTCAAAATATTACCTCATGGGTTAACATGAGCTGTAGGTTTAAGTAGCACAGAACCGTCAGTTGCAAATATTTGTCCTCTGCACTGAAATATGTTGAAAGGGCTGTCATGGACTGTTAGTCATCTCGGCCCACAAAATGAAATTTGATTCTACATCCCTGAGCTCATTTACTGTATAAGTTTACGGTTTAGTTGGAAACTGTTGCGTAATTGAGCTAAAACAAATAAATAAATTAGATTCTTGGAATTTCGTATGCCATTTGTTTTTGTTTTTTTCCAAGGCTCTCCAAAAAGGAAAATCATTTACTCATCCTTGTGATGTTTCAAATATGTATATTTTTCATATAAATCTTGTCCATAAAAATAAATGTTATGGTGTCCACAGTTCATATAACTTAAAAGACAAAAAATGAAATTAAATATAGTAAAATATTAAATATACTATAGTAAGATATAAAATATACTATATGGTGCACTATATTTCAAGTCTTTTAAATGGTACAGTATTTATTTATGCTATATACTACTACACTGTTTATTAAAAAGTTTAAAATGATCAAAAATGATATTTTGTTACCAAAATATTTATATTTCAAATACAATTTTTTTTTTCTAATCCTCAAATCATTGTTTTAAAACAGTATCATAGTTTCCACAAACTATTTAGCAGCGCTATAATAATATTGCACATTGTTTCAGTTTTTACTGTATTTTTAATCAAATGAATGCAGCCGTGGAGAACATAAAGGCCCCGATATACTTCAAACTAAATCAAAGAACAAACTGATATGACGTCATTTCGAACAAAATCAGACCGAAACAAAGCATGTTTTGAGTTCATTTCGGCAGTTCGAAACTGCTCTTTCTGGGGAGTTCGTTTTGGCTCCTAAACACCTTTGAGCTACCATTGGTCCGTGGTAAGTATGCATTCGGTGGGTGTGTTCTAGAACTCCACCTTCTTTGACACGCATTTTTTTCCTGCTTAGTTTCTCATTCAACAGAGGTCAGGCAGGAGAACAACATCTCCAAGTCAAATAGCTGTGTCGAATAGCTGAGCTTCCACAAATTTATCCGCACCTGAACGATCACTCGCGGATAGACTTTAAAGATTCAGAGAACGCATTTAATTCCTAGAAAGAAATTGCAATGAAGCTTGGTGTCGATGACCCGCAGTTATGCAAAAAGCAACGTAGAGAAACATCAGATGCAAGTTTTCCAAAGCCATGAAAAGAATGAAACGAAAGAGTAAAGATATAAGGTAGCAAGTACCAAATACATGTGTTTCAAATAAATGTTAAACCATACTGCTGCTGCTGTTGTTGTTCTTTCAATAAGCACATTTAGAAGGTATACAATAAATGAAATGACAAAAGAACATACAATAATAAACCTTTGTTTTTATCAAATTATGATAACACATAAAATATAAAAATGTGTAAGAATTTCTCCAGTTTAATAAAAGACCTAGATACAGCTTCATTGCATCATTGTTGTGTTTAGGGCATATGCGTGATCGCCGCGACACATGTTTACATTAATCCACACCCGCCTCCAGCAGCATGTTCGAATGTTCGAAAACAGTATACCGTCGCTCAGCCTTTTTGAATTTATTTTTGCCCCCAAATGAAGAAAGAAAACGAACTTCGTTTGAAGTATATCAAGAAACTTGATAAAACCCTTAAGAAACTTATTTTAAAATCATTAAATAATCTTACTGAACCCAGTAACAATGTTCCCTATTCCACAGCTCATTGATGAAAGTGACACACAGTTCATGACCAACTGCCCCCTGGCCGTCACAGAGAGCATTCCCAGAAGACGCACAAGGATACAGGTGTTCTGGACAGCGCCACCTTCTGGCAGTGGTTGTGTCACTCTCAAGTGAGTTATTGTATTACTTTTCACTATTATTGTGGTCTTGGATAGCAATAATTGAATGAGAATTCTTGGATTTAGGCTAAAAATATGAAAGTCTGTGGTGCTGAACTGATAGATTGTTGAATAAATAGAAAAGAAAACCGAACGGGGGTACAGTCTGGGGCTCTACACTGAGTTTAGTGTCTAGAATAAAATACTAAGTCTGAGCGCTTGTCTCATTTAGTGAGCGTTTTATCAGTTACCTTCTGGGAAAGTATTGAAAAAGGAAAACAAATTCTTTTTCGATCATATTTAAAGCTTAGTAAACAGAAATAAATGTAAGACCATCGATAGAAGATGTGATTATGATTGATTGATGTTGGCCGGTTATTGCATATTAATCTTGAGCCATTGAAATCACCCTTGAGTCTTCCCATCATCTATTGGAGACTGCAAATCAAAGATGATTAAGAAACACTGAAAGCTTTAAAATATTCTGAGCATCCAAACAACTAGAACTTGAGTTTCCTTTACATACAGCCGGCGCACAAACACACAACAGTGGTCTTCAACCAAACAAAGTCTGAATTATCTGTCGGTGTTGTGGTGTCAGTGTTTCCACTCTACCCCCTCATGTTTTCATGCTGTCTTTGTATCTTTATCTCTCTTTCTCCCACTCCTTTTGAGGTTGTAAACAACTTTAAGTGTGTTTGATGCATTAAAGACATCTGAAAGTCTCTCTTTTTGCTCCTTTTGGACACGGTACGATGCGAATGTGCATTTTTCCACATTATGGGTGCCTACCTTCAAAACCCGCTTTCAAACAACTCTCGCTTTCTGAAAGCCTCTGAATGCCTCTGTGTTGGCCTGTTTGCACTTGTTGTGAACCAGTGAGGTCTGTAATACCAGGAGAAAGCTCTCTGTTGGCATTCTCATTTATTTAATGGGAAGAATGCCATTTGAATCCTGCCAATTTTGTTCATGGACACTGGACTTTTTTTTAGCCAACCACCTGTGCCCTTAAAGAGCTTCAAATATTGTAAACGTAACTCAAACGTGCTTGTTTGAAATGCAAGAACCAATTAAGTTTGTTCTTACATGTGTAACGGATGTATGCCAGTAAGGGCTGTGAGTAAACCTCACTCTCCTGACCTCAAAAAGAGGCGCTCTAGCGACTGACGCTAGAGGCTGTAGCCTTTGGCGTTCCTTGTTAGAGCGCCGGCTTCCCGTGTTGGAATCCAGGGTTCGAGACCCGCTCGGAGCAAGAACGAGTTGTGGTGGTGTGGACCCGGGAGGGGTTGTTCCATTGGTGCCGTGACCCGGATGGGAGTGAGGTTTAGGGGGGTGAGTGTAACGGATGTATGCCAGTAAGGGCTGTGTGTAAACCTCACTCTCCTGACCTCAAAGAGGCGCTCTAGCGACTGACGCTAGAGGTTGTAGCCTTTATGCCCTTGTTAGAGCGCCCGCTTCCTGCGTGGAATCCCGGGTTCGAGACCAGCTCGAGCAAGAACGAGTGGTGGTGTGGACCCGGGAGGGTTATTACACATGTCACACAAAAGTGTTTGAGGTTCCACAAGAACCAGTGAGATTTGTTCTCATGCATCACACAAGTAAATTTTGCAAGAACTAAAAAGTTTTTTTCATGTCATGTAAGCACGTTTGAGGTGTTCTTGCGTGTCAAGTTTGGTCATTCAGTTGTGTCTCTTCAGAAGACCTGCACTGTGTCCAAAAATGCCTATTTTCTTACTATATAGTAGGTGAAAAACAGTACATGAAACGAGTAATATGTCCAAACTTATAGCATTCAAAAAACTGTAGTAGATAAACCATTTGAAAGCATGGACACTTGATTTAAAATGTTTAAATGGTTGTGAAGTGAGTTTTAAAATGGTTTATCTACTAGACATAATGTCAACGCAGATTTGGAGTAAGCCGTTTGATTCATATGGATTTCTTTTACAATGTCTTTATGAACGTTTTTAAGATTTCTCACAGTTAGGGTGGAATGGACATTCAGTGGAGAAACCGAAATCTCGCAGGTTTAAATACAGGGTTCAAATATCTTCATTTGTGTTTCTAGGATGAATGAAAGTCTTATGGATTTGAAATAACATGTGTGTGAATAATTCATGAGGATTTTCAGTTTTGGGTAAACTTGCAACACAATCACATGGTAATTCATAACTATTTAACATTTTGGAAAATTGGTGGCTAATTCATAATTTGTACTAGTATTCATTTCATTAACGAAAACTATGAGGAACAGCCATGACTAAAATGTCAATAAAAGATAACTGTGTGACTATGGGTGCTTCTCAAATGAAAGGCTGCATCCTACCGAGGCTGCATCCTTCCTAGTTCAGTCCTTCAGAGTCTTGTAGGCTAGAGTCCTCATCGGCATATAAATGCTAGAATAAGACGGTCTTGTAAGTGCGCGTGGCTATGTCACATATGTTCCCACCCTCACAGTCACGGCACGAAAACACTAATAAAACTTAGTTTTGTAAAAATACTTTGTATTACAAATCTTTATATTATTTGGCTTTCTATAAATGCAATACAATGAATCACAGCCATCTACAATCTCCCTGTGGCTTAAGTTATTGGCAGTTTAGCATTTAGTAAGTAATTTACACCAAAACAAAAGATAACATCTATCCTTTCATGTCCGAAAACATTATTTTTGTCTTAGATTTCATAATAAATTCAGAAAAGCTCAGTACTGACTCGTTTTTCGTCAGTTTATTTTCATGAAATGGAATGGGTACAAAAGATTGAGGGTGATTGAAGGTCATGGAGGATACATCCCATGCATCCTTCAAATTGAGCTGAATGAAGGATGCAAAACGAAGGCTGTCTTCCAAGGATCCTTCCGATTGAGATGGCCTTCAGCGACGTTTGGTGACGTGGCAGCCGAGAAATGCAGCCTTTGTGGGATGCAGCCTTCCGTTTGAGAAACACCCCATATCAACATCGAAAAATTTGACGAAAAAAAGACAAAAATAAAATGTATTTACAAAAAAATAAACGCTTTACCAAAATCTCTAAAAAGGAGACAAAATAATATTTTGGACTGCTGTACACAAGCTTTCATGTTTACGGTTGCCAGATATCAGGAGTTAAAATCCCCAAATCAAGGATTTTCTGCCAGTGTTGCCAACTGCTTTCAAATGAAAAGTTGCTAAAACTGGGAGCTAAATGTCACTAGATGACATCATAATGGCAAATTCACTGACCTATGTAAAGATGAATATAGATCAGTAGGCAAGATGAGAACTTAGATAAGGTTTGTCCAAGAAGTTGCTATACTTGTCCCTTAGACATTTGAAAAGAGTCGTAAAGGGGTGGGGAACTTGTTAAATCTAGCTAGAAAATTGCTAAATTGGCAACATTGTTTTCTGCCTAGTAATTTGCTTACTTATTTCAATCTGGGAACAATTCTCACGTGCTCGCTCGTCATTCTTCATTTCGCTTTTCTCGACAATGATCTGAAAACAATGACAAACAAGTAAGCTGGAGTTTAGGGTTCTCCATGTGAGATGTTCAGCTGAAATGAAAGTGTCGTTCAGTCAGCCTGTGTTCTGTCATGAGATTTTAACAGGTTTGTGAATAAATATATATTTTTTCCATTAAACAAATCCTTTTGTCTTGTCTCTGACCCCCTGTCCTCTTTTTTTACTTCTTAAAAAGGATAACAATCTCTCCTCCACCTCACCCAGAACCCATATCATCTACCCAGGTCTCGTCTCCATCCATCTGCGAACTCGAGGAATTATTATTGTGTCTTTTAATTTATCCATCTTATTAGGGCAGGGATGTCTGTTTTTTTCCCAATAAACATTTTCTGGGAAGCATCTGCTGTGCCTACATGTTGAATCCGCTGTCACTTTGCCTTGGCGTGTCAGAACCGTGGAGACATTGCACCTTGGAGCACCGGGCCGAATGCCAGCGCTCAGGCACCAAAACACATCTGGCAACGGTGCCCAATGAACATCAAATTAAAGTGCAATTACATCTGGAATCCCTCCAGCACTTTTCTGGTGAAATTTCAAACAGACCAGGGATTGGAAGGAAGTTTTGATCTGGATTTTGTTTCCTTTGATTCTCTTGTGCCATCAAGCTGTAGAAGGTAGATAAGATGTGGTAAACGTGATGTATTGTTGACAAGCTCTGGGACTCTGGAGATAAATGACTTTCAGGTGCTCAGATGAGATGATCAAGACCAAATACCAACAGAGGAGAGGTCTTAAGAAGTTTTAAGAAGAGTGGATAAAGTCTTAGACAGTCATACTTTGTTGGCCACTATTAAGGGCCTTTCATGTAACCGTTACAATTTTTCTACAAGTCATGTCACTTTCACACCAAACGAACATATGTTCATAGACCCTTTGGAATAGAGGCAAAAGCTGTGATTTGTCGTATAAATATTAGGGATGTCCCAAGCCGATTTCAAGGATCGGGATCGATTTGATGATGGCTCATCAGTCATCAAAGCTCAGTAAATATTGGTCACAGATGCAGAGATTTACTTTAAATTTCCCTTAAGCTGATTACTCACTAAAAACTCCCACAGATCATGTTTTCATGCCATTTTAAGTCATTAAGTCAAAGTGGTTATATCTAAGTGTGTGAGTTGTTTACTTATTTATTTTTTTATTAACACCTTTCCATTAATGCCATTATATTCATTCAGACTGATTCGCGAATGCGGAATGCGCAAGAACACAAGAGGCGGGATTTATCACATGAACCAATCACAGCAAAACATAACCAGTCATATCAAATCATATTGCGATGGAGTGATTGCCTTGATTTTACCCCATTCATTCTCAGTTACCCCCCACTAAACCCACTTCACACTTTAGGAGGTCTGTTAAAACTCAGTGGGCTCAGGTGAAGCGAGACTTTACCTGCTGGTGTCACTGTCGGACAGTGTTTCTTTAGATAAATTAGTGATTTATACATGCTTTAAGTTATATTTTGTAATATTGGTATCGTTTTATTTTTTACTGTTTTTCTCATCCATTGTTATATATACAGTATATCATTTTACATAAAAAACTATTAAAACAAATTTGTTTAGTTAATATATTATTTATTATTTTATATACATATTTTAATTACATTTCATGTTTTATTGTAGTTAATGGATTAATATTTATAGTTCCTTTTTTAAAATGAAGCATAAGAGTTCAGCACATTTGTATGCACATTTTAATATAAAACATCTCCATTTGACCTTCTAAATCTAGCACTCTCTATTCTAGTTCTATTTTATTGTTTTCTTTTATACATAAAACAATATGTTTTCTATTCGAACTATTTGTTATATTTAAAAAGAAAAAAGTGCCTCTAGCACTAGCATAAATGATAAATGACTAAATTAATTTAATTCAAACCTATAGTAATTAAATAATTTATATTTTTCATCACACTGGTTCACGCTGTTTTCGTACAGTGTTTGTTGTGAAAGGACCTTGAAGAGAAACAGCAATCAAACATTTTCTGTCAAGCATTGCACAGAGTATGCAGTAATTCAATAATACAAATACATCTTATGATTTGATCCCACTTTATTTACTTTATTTTAGCTTAATAACAGCATTCAATTATCTTTCTATATCAAACAGGGTGCTACTCAATTTCTCAAAATGCACTTTGCAAAGCACAGATGAGCCAAAAATGTGTCATATTGCAGACACCTTCACATTTTGATAAGGCCAGTACCAGATTCTCTTGTAAGCCACCCACATAAAACGTGGGATTATTCACAGGAGGGCCTAGCGTTATGGTCAGACCTACCGTATGCCACATCCTTGACTGACGGCAATGGCAATAGGCTCTAGTGGGACAGTAGCAGGACTCGCCATTGATATTCCACATGGGTCGATCTAAGCCGAGTGTGGCTAGGTCTCTGGGGTACTCCATCAGCGGCAGGTTTAAAAGAGATTCAAACCTCCACCGCCCCCTGAACATAGATGATACTCTTGAAAACATTAGCTTTTTCTAATGCTTGCTAAACATGTTGGCATCAGTTGATGTCTCTATACAGCTTCATTTAAAAAGCTGAACTGTTTAAAGCATTCAGGATGCTGACTGGAGTCATTGAAATATGCTCTCGGATAGTAGCATTATGCAAATGCAGCATTATGCACGGAAGCCTTTGTTAAAAAGATGCATCGTCTGTTCCCACTACAATACAAATTTGAATGTGATAATGGTGGTACAGTAAATGTAAAAGCGCACTTTCTCAGAACTATATCTAAAAGACAGATAAAAGGCAGAAAAAATTGGATTAACATTGTAATGTCTTTATTACAGGGCCAGTGTTGTGCAGCGAAGAATCATTTTCTTCCAAGATGAGGGCTCACTTACCAAAAGACTCTGCGAGAAAGGTAATTTGAAAGCTGGGTTTCTCATGCACATCCCTCTGTTAACATTTTTACATATACAAAATCAGTTTTTGGTTTTGTTCTCCCTAGTATGCTCAGTGAACAGACCTCTTTTCCTGTCATCTGCTCTTGATGTTGCTAAATAAAATATATGCCTTGTAAATGGTTGTGTTTATGCATGCCACATCAATTTGTGTATGTTTAATGTTTGAATAGGCTAGAGTATGTATTGAAGGAGGCGGTTAAATGCACATATGCATTGTCATGTGACAAGAAAAGGAGAAACGTAGATTTTCAGCAGTTGATTGAAAATGAGGATATAACATGTAAATAATGGACACAATGCAATTGAAGATAAATAACTGTAATCTTCTGATCGTTGTGGATTGCAGATCCAGTTCCGGCGACTGAAAACCATATTCAAGAGTGCTGTGCTTGTGGAACTGCCAAGTATAGAGTCACTTTCTATGGAAACTGGTCTGAGAAGGTGCATCCCAAAGATTACCCAAGTAAGAACAAACACTTTGTGATACAAGAGGACAGTAATCACATCAGTATTGTTATTGTTAATTAAAAATAAATAATTTTAATAGGTATTTATTTATTGAAATAAAGCTGAATTAAATTATAAATATTAGATGAAGAACTTAAGCTTAAAAATCAGAAAGGGTGCTAACTGAAATACGTTTACATTGAAGTACTAAAATAACTAAAGCTAAAACTTGTATATAAATTAAATCTAAATAAAGATAAAAACAGATAAAATTACAAAAGCACATAGAGTAACAAATTTGCTAGAATGAAAACTAAAATATTAATGAATAAATAAATTAATAAATCAACACAGATTAACATGATTAAATATATAAAATATTACATTTACATTTATTAATTTAGCAGATGCTTTTATCCAAAGTGACTTACAATTGAGGAATACAATAAGCGATACATTATAAAGAGGCAAACAAACACAGGAAGTGCTTGTAATACAAATTTCTAGGCAGACAGTGAGAGGTTAAGGGAAAGAGAGCAAAGTTAAGGAAAGAGAGTGAAGGTTTTTATTTATTTGTTTATTTAAAAAATTTTTTAAGATGAAGTGAAGTGATGACGGAAGAGATGAGTTTTCAGTTGTCGCTTGAAAATGGTCAGGGATTCAGCATTCCGGATGGGGGTGGGAAGTTCATTCCACCAGCCAGGAACGGTGAATGAAAACATTCTGGAGAGTGATTTTGTTCCTCTCTGTGATGGCACAACGCTCGCCTTGTGGTAGAATAATTATATTATTCTAATATAATTTTATGACATTGTGAGGTACGTTGGGCTAGGGTTGTGCAGTATCCTGCCTATAAAACACATTTACAGCTGTATGTATACATTGTGCAAATTTTTGGTATTACATTTTTAAAATTTGACTCATTATATAATCCATTATGCAAAATGTCATTTTGTAATTATATGTACTTTAAATCAAATCAAATGTAGATACTGAAAATGTAGTGATTAAAAAGTTTGCACTAGAATTTTAATAATGTGACAGAATATAATTTTAATATATAGTTACTTATATTTGTAATTGTTTTTTATATATACTTATATTACACTGAACAAAATTATAAACACAACACTTTTGTTTTGTTTTATGAACTCAAAGATCTACAACTTTTTCTATGTACACAAAAGGCCTATTTCTCTGAAATATCTGTGTTCGCGAGCACTTCTCCTTTGCCCACTCGATTCGGTTACGACGACGAACTGCAGTCAGGTCGAGACCCCGATGAGGACGACGATCATGCAGATGAGCTTCCCTGAGACGGTTTCTGACAGTTTGTGCAGAAATTCTTTGTTTGTTGCAGCAGCTGTCCGGGTGGCTGGTCTCAGACGATCTTGGAGGTGAAGATGCTGGATGTGGAGGTCCTTGGCTGGTGTGGTTACACATGGTCTGCGGTTTTGAGGCCGGTTAAATGTACTGCCAAATTCTCTGAAACGCCTTTGGAGACGGCTTATGGTAGAGAAATGAACATTCAATTCACGGGCAACAGCTCTGGTGGACATTCCTGTAGTCATCATGACAATTGCACGCTTCCTCAAAATTTACAACATCTGTGGCATTGTGCTGTGTGATAAAACTGGACATTTTAGAGTGGCCTTTTATTGTGGCCAGCCCAAGGCACACCTGTGCTATAATCATGCTGTCTAATCATCATCTTGATATTCCACACCTGTGAGGTGGATGGATTATCTCGGCAAAGGACAAGTGCTCACCAACACAGATTTAGACAGATTTGTGAACAAAATTTGAGAGAAATGGGCCTTTTGAGAACATAGAAAAAGTCTTAGATCTTTATGTTCAGCTCATGAAAAATAGGGGCAAAAACAAAAGTGTTACGTTTATAATTTTGGTCAGTTATAGTAATTAGTAATAAAGTGTGAAATATCAGATTTTGCTCAGAAGAAAACCAGGCAACATTTGCTTTATATTATTTAGTAATTTATTTACTTTTATATTTATTTTTTAGTAGTGCTATCAAAGCATCCAAAATAAAAGTTTTTGTTTACGTAATATCTGCTGTGTATATTTATTATGTATATATATATATAAATACAAAAACATGCATGCATCTATTTAAAAAATATATTTTAATCTTTATATTAGGGCTGTCAAAGTTAACGCGTTAATACCACATTAACGCAAATTAATTTTAATAGCACTAATCTTAACGCGCTATTAATGCAGTGCACATCTTCAGTTTTACCCGTGGCCCAACCATTAGTTGAAGAAATGGAGATGCACAGTGTTGCCAACTTAGCGACATTGCAGACTTTTAAACTTTTTAAATCATAGCACAGCTATTGTCTTTATCTTATGTATATTTGATTTCATCAGACGACGGCTCGATTATTACATCTCGGAAGGGAGAGCTTTTTATGTAGTGTTAATGGGACGCGTTTCAACATTATTTCATATTCATTAAGTTGTGTGACAACAGAAACAGTAAAATGTATCAATGAAAACTGTTTTATCTAGAATTGATCTGCATCAAAATACAGTATGTGCACACAGAAAGCCAAACAAATGTAATAATAAATAATATTGCATGTTCAGAAAAGAGCTGCTCTGTGTGCAAAAAATGTAAACAGGTTTGTGTAAGTAAATTGCTCAGTGCAAAAAAATAGAAGTAATGGGAACCTGATATTTATTTTTTCATGTGTCTAATAGACATGAACAAGTTCTTTGAAAAACAACATGTCTACTCTTCATTCTCTATGTTGACTATGGTTTCAATAATAATATACATACATGTACATAAAGCATCCATATTTGTCCTTGCCCATGTTGATTAGAGTATCAAAAACTTGAAAAGTATTAATTTAAGGTACATTTAGAACAAATAAAAATGTGTGATTAATTGCGAGTTAACTCATGACAATCATGTGATTAATCGCGATTAAATGTTTTAATCGACTGATAGCCCTAGTTTATATATAAAATATATTTATATTTAATATTAAATATAAGAATATAAATATATAAATGAATGTGCATATAAATATTTCCAAAAATAAATACTGTATGTGTGTATTTACATATACATGATAAATATACACAGTACACCTACATATATTACATAATCAAAAACTTTAATTTTGGATGTGATTAATCGTGATTAATCGTTTGACAGCACTTTGTTTTACACAGAAATGTAAGTGTGAAATGTAAGTATATGAAATTAAATATAAGACATTTGCTTACGTGTTGTTCTCTTTCAGTTTGATAAACGTGTAATCATCCAGCTTCTTTATAAGTGTAACATGGCAAAGTAAAAAAAAAAAATGTTCTAAATTGCACACATTTTGTTTTAACAGTCAGTCACAACAATTGAGTTTTAAAGACCACAAAAAACTCATTCTTGATATGTTCTAATGCCACACTGATTTTACATCTCAAACTGTAAAATTTGAACATGTTAACAAGGACAGAGTTGGGCAGCAATATCTTTTCCCTGCAGCTTTAGCTCTCAGGGATGGTTTGCTAATATAGCAGTCAGCAGGAGAGCTGCTTTGTTACTTATGTGTGTGGCAACAATGATCCAATCTGTTATTTACTGTCTGGCAAGCAGGCAAGACTACAGCCTGGGCCGCGATACTTTGTTAGATAAGAGAAACTAGGCGGATGTTGTCACATAGCGCACTTCTGCTAGTTAATGGGTCTGTGGAAACAGACGTTGATGTATGGGGTAGGTTCTTTAAAGAGAGACAAGTGTAGAATCTTAGATGTGTGAAGATACACGCTAGAGAACAAGTTACTTCAGAAGTGCAATTAACTGGGAGGATTTATCTTTATATAAAGCAGCAGCTCGAGAGATCTGTTATTTATTCACCGCTGTTGTTTCTGTCCCAAAGGACGTGCTAATCATTGGTCGGCTCTCATTGGCGCATCTCACTCGAGGAGCTATGTGTTATGGGAGTACGGAGGTTTCGCCAGTGAAGGAGTCAAGCAGGTGGCTGAGTATGGATCACCCGTCAAAATGGAGGAGGAGATTCGACAAAAGGTAGGCCTTCTGGCTAAGTGCGACGAGATGAGATATCAGGATCAGACAGATGAAGTTCAACTTGAAAGCTAATGTTGAAGTAATTGCTCGACTTTCAAGCCAAGATGTGATTTTAGTGGGATTAGCAGCTGTTTATCCGACAGAGATTGAATTTAAATGTTTTTCGTTAGCCAGGATTAGGCTCATTAGATTTCTGATGCTTTTTCAATTCGCTGTTTGTTTAGGATTATTTTAAAACTAGCCAAAAGGGACGAATCTAATTCAATCGTTTAAGTAAATGAGTGTATGTTTTTGAACAAATAATTTATCTTTCTCTTAGACTGACACTGAAAATCTTCCTTGGAAGTGCATGACTGCTTTGATTGCTTGATAAACATCGGCTCTAGTTGACAAAATGGAGGAAAACAAATCAATCTGCTTTATTTTCTTTGGTCGAGAAAGAGCTTATTGCTCTTAAAAGCTATTTTTTTCATCTTTTAGCTGACTTGAAGACAAAGTTTAATAAGGCATAACATGACTCATTTTGGTTGTGAATGACTCAGTGATTCGATGATTGATTCAGTGACTCACAATAGATGAAAATACATTTGTCTCAGCCTAATGATATAATTTCAGAAAGAATGAACCATATTGGTGAATGGAATCAAAAGATTTGAATCACTGGGGTGAATCAAAATCCCCAGTACTAGCTATACCCTCACTGAAGTTTTTCATCTATAATAATTGATTTAAAGTTTTGTCAGCACCCACAAAATCAAATCAAATTCCATTAGCTTGCTTATTGCTTTCACTCCATCAAAAGTTGCTTGGCACTCATTTTATGTTTCTAAAGTTCTCCACGCACTCACGGCATCGGAAATAACATGTCAAAGGTTGATCAGTTAACCGAGGGTTCTGCCTAGCATCTTAATTAAACACATTAGTCAGTATCATCTAATCTTCTCATTGCTGTAATTTAATGTTCATTTCCGTCTCTTGAAAGACACGTTAACAATCGCATGCGGTCTGCGACGGAAGGTCATTTAGCAGCTTTGGAGGAAGTTGTGTGCAGTATAATTCAGAGTTAACACTGGCTGCCTCCATGCGGATCTTAAAGGTCACCTGGGAAAGGTTCATACCCTACATGTTGCCATTTGTCTTTCGCACTATGCTCTGTAGATGGATTTGCAGTGCACATCTTGACACATCTCAGATTGATGATCACATAATCTTTACGGCTTCACCCCCATGCAAATAGGACAGACATTTTATTTTTAGGCAAATTAATTTCTAATTCAGTGTTGGGTGTGTAATCCTAGCAATATCGGTTAAATATAATATACACATGTAATACGCACATAAATATTTATATATATATATATTTATTAAATTACAAATAATTAATTCAATAATTTTTGTCGCCAGTGTAAATATCACAAAAAAACAATACTAGCCTAAATAAAATAAGAAAAACACTCAAGCACACTGAAGACAAGTAAACAGTCAGTGATTAAACGAGAATAAGAAACTAATTGCAAGCAATAGGACAAAAAGCTACAGTAGAACAAATAAATACGAAATGCTACATACATTGTATAAAGTTAGGGCTGGGCGATTTTTCAGATTAATTCGAATTTAATGTGCCACGATTACATTTTTGAAATCGAGGAATCGTGATTTTCAATAGCAATCTTACCATACTTTAGAATTAGACACTTTGACAGTATGTCAATGATTAGAGTAAAGAGAAAAGAACGATCAAAGCGCATGTCGGCGCACATGATTAACCGCTCACGTGAGACACTCTTATCGCACATAATGCGCTTTTGTGTTGGCAAAGATGCGAAGTAGGCAATGGAATAGGAAAAACATGCAAGAATATAGGAGTGAACTTCTTTTAACTTGAGTGCTGCGTTTTTAGAATGCTGTTTCATGCATGAGACGCTGCAAGAGATGCGAGCGCAACATTCAAACGCATCCATGTTTACAATGGAAACACAATGGAAAAGTAGTGTAATCAAATGAAAAGCATGTGAAGAACTACTAGTGTATGTCTGATATTTCATGTTTGCATTATGTTGACAGGCTGAAAGCTGCAGTTCTTCGTTTTTACAGAACATTTTAGTTAAATATAATACTGGTGTTATGTACCTTTAGTCATTTGGGATTTGACTGACTTATCTTGACTTTTGGGATTTTTTTAAACACATTTTCTTTATGCATATTTATTTTTGAACATATAATGCAAGACAAGTTTGTACAATATGTAGTTGTAGTTCATGCATCTTTTCTGCAAAGATATTTAACAAGTGATTATTTACATCATGACAACTTCATGTGTGGTCATGTTGTAAAAAAAATGATGTATGAATTTCTCAAAAATAAAAAAGTATTAGTTTTGCTAAAATAAAATGTTATCCTTTATTTGTATAAGAAATTATATTATGTATAAAATGTGAGTATGATGTTTTACTAAATTAAGCACAATTCTGCATCATTGCAATATCAAACTGAGAAAGATAATTCATTTCTGAGTACTAGATCATAAGATGTCTCATCAGTTTTAATTTTTCACTTACACTATTCCTAGAAGGTCTTTGATTTTTGTTGATTGTCTTGGCCTTGGGGCATGGCTGACGAATTGTCCCACAATTATTTATTGATCTGTGCTACAGGCACTTTTGTGCTGTCAACATTTGTTTCATTTGGCATTGCAAACAAGTACATTAAAAGTCCTGTCAACACAGTTCTTCCAACAAAGCAGAAAATGTACATGTAGTTTAAACAAGTTCAACAATGAAAAATCAATATTAAAAATACAAAGACACATAGACACAATACAGAAGTGCAGTACAAAAAGCCACCGGCCAATAGAGCTGCTCTTTATTATTCCTTTTTTGAAGCTGTCAGCTGTCTGTCATTCCAGAATTTATTTTGTTTTCTTCTATCTTGTCCATTTATTTTACAGCTCTTTTGTGCTTTCAGGGATTTTTCCACATGCTTGATCTCCGCTCTGATACTGTTGGTTGGTTTTCCCTGACATGATCATTCATCTTTTGAGGTAGCGCGGACGCTTTGTAACCCCAGTAAAGGTGAATCTGTCTACAGGGGCCCTTTGAACTGATTTGCTTTGTGGCAGTTTTTTTACTTTGTTTTTCAGCTTTTAGCAAATTAATTTCTGGGGATCATTCAATAATCTCAAGAGATTTCATGTTCACTATGCTGTTTGACTTCAAAGAGATAGTTCACTTAGTTCAAAGAATTCTGTCATCATTCAAACACCCTCGTGTTAATCTAAATCTTTGATTAATTTAAGTGAGAAATGTAGATGTTTAACACAATATTCATGCTGTTATTTTCAATACAATGAAAATAAATGGTGACAAGAGGCTTTAAAGCTCTAAAAATGACAAAATTCCCATAAAAGTATCATAAAAATTGCTTTGCAATGTAATAGGTCATATAACCTTATTTTATGATACTTTGTGGTACTTGATAGCCCCTGGTCACCATTCACAATTTCACAGAAAGGAAAATAGCATTATGGACATTTTTCATTTTTGGGTCCGCTATTCCTTTAACATGTTTACATTTGTATTGCAATATACTTCTGATCATTTTAAAGCTTTTAGCATAAAATGGTATTTCAGACTTCTTTAGCGTACAATTTTCTCTGCTATTCGCCTAGAGGAAGCAGCTTCCAGAAACATTGCAGCACTACTGTAAAATCAGTCATCAAAGCCTTCTCCAAAAACCATCACAGTCATTTACTGTCATTTTTGGCAGACATCATTTCACCATTAGGCACATTGCTTTCGGGAAAGCAATCGCAGAACATTTTTAGCAGAAAAGAGCAGTGCGGATAAATATTTCAGTCATAGATCACACTGCTGCAGTCTCTTCTGAATGCTAAATTGCGACAATAGACAGGAATCAGTAATACGTATTCAACAACATTGCAGAGAACCATTCTTTTGTAAGCATAGAACAGAACACTTTACCTCAGTTTTTTATTGGAATTTCAAAGCCTGACCTTAAAATGAAGGGGAAAATAATCCCATAATGAGCTAATGCTTATAATAGGCTAAAACAAAACCGCTTTACATTAAGCCAGAAATATTGCTCTAGTGATAAATTATACTATTATCTTGTTTACGGCTGCATGCTCAATGGCTCTACCTTTAAAACTGAAGTCAGGTAGCACTACAAAGTCAAAAGGTCTGTAATTGTCTTTCCTGTAGCTGGCGCATGGACAGAGATTTAATCTTTTTCTAGTCTTTTTTTATTGCCGGGCCGCGGAATTCAAATAATCTTTTCCCCCAGTCTTTTTTATGATGATTAAAATATGTAATTTTTGGTTCTCCCAGAGTCCCCTGGTGAATTTTGACCTTGAGCTTACAATCCACATTTCCACAGACATGTTTAATTTGGAATAAAAATGTGGAATCGCATTATAACATGCTTCACTTAGTTAATGAGGTGGATATTGTGATTACAGAGGTGTCATAAAACTGACTCTAGGAAGGTCAGACTCTTGGAAGGTCAGTTTTCAAGCTTTTGCAAGATCTCAGACTTTGGGAAACAGGCGGTTCTGGGGCAATTTCTTAGCATTTGTTGTCCCAACTTAGCTGTAATGTCATTATGAATCTTATTATTATCTCATCTCGGAGATTATGTATTTATCCCACAATCTATCAAAAGCACAGTGTGAGGCAAATGAGAAAGTGAATGAATTGTGCGTTGGAATTAAGTTTAAGTTAATTAAATTAAATTAAATTAAATTAAGGATGCATAATACTTTATTAGCACTATGATGTACATAACTGTGAAATATCCATTTGTGCTAACAGTATGGAGGCTCTCTATTTACATGCTAAATATGCTACGAGAATCTTTATTGTGCCGTATAGGTGGGTGTTTGCTTGTGCCTCTGTTAGAAGTCTCTGTTAATTAGTGTCTGTGTGTGCTAATTAAACATTGCAGCATTGATATGAATTTGATGTTTAGTTTTTGTTGACCCACTAAACATGAAGTGCTTCTTTCCTCGTGTCAATTGTCAGCTGAAGCTGTGAAGCGTCCACTGTCATAATTGGTTTTCTGTCTATTTCCCTGTGATATACAGTGCTGCTCCTAAAATACTCTATTCCAGTTGTGAAACTGTCATTGAGAAATTTAACGCCATTTAAAGCTAAAATGTGTAATTTCTGTGCCACTAGTGTCAGAAAATGGAATATATTCACAATATACACTACACATTTGTTTTTGCCCCATTTTTCATTAGCTGAACTCAAAGATCTAAGACTTTTTCTATGCACACAAAAGGCCTATTTCTCTCAAATATTGTTCACAAATCTGTCTAAATCTATGATAGTGAGAACTTCTCCTTTGCAGAAATAATGCATCCATCTCACAGGTGTGGCATATCAAGATGCTGATTAGAAAGCATGATTATTGCACAGGTGTGCCTTAGGCTGGCCACAATAAAAGACCACTCTAAAATGAGCTTCATTCATCTGCATTGTTGGGTCTGGTGTCTCTCATCTTCCTCTTGACAATACCCCATAGATTCTTTATGGGGTTTAGGTCAGGCGAGTTTGCTAGCCAATCAAGCACAGTAACACCAGCTTTTGGCACCTTTGGCAGTGGGGCAGGTGCCAAGTCCTGCTGAAAAATGAAATCAGCATCTCCATAAAGCTTGTCAGCAGAAGAGGCATGAAGTGCTCTAAAATTTTCTGGTAGATGGCTGTGTTGACTGTGGACTTCAGAAAACACAGTGGACCAACACCAGCAGATGACATGGCAGCCCAAATTATCACTGACTGTGGAAACTTCACACTGGACTTCAAGCAACATGGATTCTGTGCCTCTTCACTCTTCCTCCAGACTCTGGGACCTTTCATCTGAAAAGAGGACTTTGGACCACTGAGCAACAGTCCAGTTCTTTTACTCCTTAGCCCAGGTAAGATTCTTCTGACGATGTTTCTGTTTCAGAAGTGGCTTGGTGGCCCTTTACCTGAATATGTCTGAGCGTGGTGACTCTTGATGCACTGACTCCAGCTTCAGTTCACTCCTTGTGAAGCTCTCCCAAGTGTTTGAATCGGCGTTGCTTGACAGTATTCTCAAGCTTGCGGTCATTCCTGTTGCTTGTACACATTTCCCTACCCAATGTCTTCCTTCCAGTCAACTTTTCATTTAATATGCTTTGATACAGCACTCCTTGAACAGACACCTTTCAGTAATGACCCTCTGTGACTTACCCTCTTTGTGGAGGGTGTCAATGATCAAAGAACAAGAAGAACAAGAGATACCCAGAATTCATACTGTATGAATGGTCATTTATTGAAACTCAAATGTAAATATTCTAATATTTTGAGATACTGACTTTTAACTTTCATTAGCTGTAAGCTCTAATCATCAAAATTAAAACAATTTTTTTACTTTACATGTAATGAATCCAAAATATATGAAAGTTTAACTTTTTGAAATAAGTTATAAGAAAAACGTCTCGGTTATGTATGTAACCCTCGTTCCCTGAAGGAGGGAACGGAGACGCCGAAAATGCCTGGTCCCCACCCTCTGAAGCGGTCTCATATGGAGCAGACCGAGTGGAACTATCGCCGCAGCTGCAGCCATATGCCCCAGGAGCCTCTGAAAGAGTTTCAGTGGAACCGCCGTCCTGCCTGATAAAGTCTTGAAGCAGTTCAGCAATGACTGAGCACGTTCCTGGGTGAGGCGTGCTGTTAGGTTGACCGAATCCTCTGCGTTGGCACGAGTTTGCTCTTTTCCCAGTTGACCCGAAGGCCCAGTAGGCTGAAGTGCTTGAGCATCAGGTCCCTGTGTGCACCCAACCGCTTGCAAGACTGTGCATGTATGTGCCAGGAGGGAGTGGTGCGGACACCATCTCCCGATGAGCAGTTCCCTCCATCTCCGGGTCGCCCGTCTCAGGGCCTCTTGCACTTCGCTTGCGCGGGCCAGCGGGGCCGCCTGTTCATGATGTGTGAAGCATCTGCGTCAGCTGCTGCATGGGTGTGCTCGCGCAACAGGCTGGGCAGCCGAAAGCTCTCCAGCGCGCGACTGTCTGGGGAAGACAGCGCGACCCCACTGCAGGAAAGATCGACATCTGGTCATCAGGGGGAGCACCAAAGGAAACGAGTGGAGTACCCCACTCTGCAGAGGCCCCAGTCCGATCCAATGGCACCTCCGCCGGCTGCGGAGTGCTTGAGGGGTGAGGAACTCCACTTGGGGAAGCCCTCACCGTAATCCTCAAATCACCTCTGACTCTACCGGATGCTGTGCCGCCCAGGTGCCAGAACGAATGCCAGATCGCAGCAGAGGCAGAGGGACCCCGCCATGTTTGACATAGCGGAGTCTATTATGGTCATGTCCCCACAAGAAGAACATTAACTATCCACGAAAAGCCTCCTCAGCGTGCTGAATGCCCAGACACGTGAGACAGCGATCGTGACCGTCCTGAGGGGCCAGAAACCGACCACACCCAGAAATGCATGGGTTAAAAGGATGCTATCACCCGTGTTGCTCTTTCAGAAAAATTTGCTCTTTTCAGTGCTGAAGCACGCAGGGGAGCTTGCCACCGCACACTCAAGTGTGACTGTCTTCTCGGAACTGCTTTTCTCTCCCGTGAGACTGCGACCACCGCTGCTGCGCTGTAACGCCTGCACTCGTTGTTTCTCACTCGCAGGATAGGAGAGCAGCAGTGATGTACCGCCGCTCAGGCTCCGAAGCAAAAGGATGATTAATGCGGTGTACCTGCTGCCTCTTATACTCGCGCTGTGATCAGCAGCAGCTGGATGCAATGATCGCATGCCAATGTCCATTGGCTCGTTTAGTTGCATTCGAAGTGGATAGGTCTCTCTGGCGAGATCCCAATTTTGTCGGTCATCCGACATGACTCGTAGTTTTTAGATGTACATGTAGTTCCAATTTAGCACAATCAAATGTACTTAAGTAGATATTTAGTTGCACTTCAGCACTACTTCTGCACAATTAAAGTGCATTAAGGACAAAATTAATTGCTCCAATTTAGCAGACTTGGTATACTAAAAGTACAATTGCAGTACTTAAATATGTAAAATGTATTTGTAGTATACTTAGCGTGAAATAAATGTATTTCAAATACATTTTAGTATATATTTTTCACTATGGGTTTATATGATCAGCAACACAGTAAAAACTGTAATATTTTGAGATATTATTGTAAATTAAAATTACTTTTTTTCTATTTTGATATTTTTTATTTAATTTATTCCTTTAATTCCAAAGCTGAATTTTCAGCATCATTATTCCATACTTCAGATGATCCTTCAGAAATCATTCTAATATACTGATTTGCTTCTCAAGAAGCATTTCTTATTTTTATCAGTGTTGAAAACAGTTGTTCTGCTTAATATTTTTTGGAATACATTTTCAGGATTCATATTTCAGCATTTATTTTAAATAGAAGTTTTTTGTAACATTGTCTCATTGTGTTTTATTTTTAATTGCATATATATCATCATCAGTATATATCATCAATTCAGAGAAATGAAGCACCACAGTGTTTGCTTTTTTTAGTTGTCTGTGCATATTAAGCTGACATAGGAGAGAGCATTTTAACATTGAAAAAATGTTCACCCTTCAGCTTCAACTTAATTCATTTGATGCTAATTCCTAATAAAGATACTATATTTTTCTCTTACTGAGTTTCTCAAAAAAATTGCTACTTATTTGCATTCGTTTGAAAGTGTTAATGACAGCCATTTTGAATTTGAACATATGCACATTGTGTTAGCCTGAGATAAGTTTCTAGCACAGAAACCCTCAGAGTTCCTCATTAGCAGTGTAGGTCATCAACAAAACAACACATTTCTACCATTGCGGGGTTCAAACTAGCAATTAAAGATGAAGTCAGTCCCCATGGAAACGACTCATTCTGTGTGATTTAACTTCTCATTCCTCTCTTGGATATGTCGTGCCAGATCCAACGAAAGACCACTTTATAATAAAGAGCACCAAAGGGAAAATAAAGAGTTTTGTGCCCGTCTGCGACTCGAGCTGCAATGACAACATTCCTAATGTCTAATTCCCGCAGGCTGAGCTTGTGGGGCTTTGGATGGTATCCATCGGATTCTTCCACACCATCGCAAAACTTCTGCTCGCTGGTCCCATTGTCCGTTTTAGCACGATGTGGCCCTCCAGATGGTCATACTGTTTAGAACGATTTTTCAGTGCTTTAGCCGAGAACAATTGGCTTTTTTCATCCGACTGGCATGTTTCAGGTTGCCTGTCAGCTTTGCTTTGAGACATCGGCATATGAAAAACAAAGCTAATGCTTCTTCTGGCGGTGGTTCCAACAGGCATTACTGATGTAAAAAAATAAAAAGTCCAGCGAATTGTTCCAAGGCTTTCTGTAAACAAACTAAAGTGCTTTAATGTGTGTTTAGTGCTTGAGAAGAATCAACTGGAGGAGTAGGCCTACAGTTTGTTTCCAACTGTCATGTTTTTTTTTTTTTGCATCTAGCCCAGGAAGAAGAATTGGGTTTGTAGTAGCTAATGGGAAATCTCACCAAACACATGAATAAGTCACAGCTCAAGGGACCCAGTTCCCACAGTATAAAAAGCTATGGGGCCAAACATTCTATTATTTGGAATTTTTCCAAAACATCCTCTAGACTTTGGGCGTGTTTGATGTCAAAACTTTGTTTTCATAAAGTAGGCTACGAATACACACCCCTTGTTTTATAACCCTAGTGTTCTAAAGGTTTAGGGGCCTTAAGTTGGGACTTTGGCTGTCCAAGCACAAAAATGAACCCTCTATTGATGTGCACACAACTTCTATCATTTCCACTTGTGTGTGTGTGTGTGGCAACCTGCATAAGCACCGCGGTCCAAAGGTGCTCAGGTCATGTGTTCAAGTAATCATTGGGATCATGATGGAATGTGAAACATCTGGGGTGGACTTTGCTGTGATAGCAGGGGCTCAAAGCCTAAGATCTCCATACAAAGCTCTGTGTTCCAGCTTAGGGTTGGCAAACGCATCTCCCAAGCACCCCAGGTGTTTCCAAAGCTCCTCTTCTAATCCTGAGAACCTCCAATGCACATCCCCAACAACAACCTCCCTGAAAACACCTACCAGTGATGGGGTAGATGCTGAGCTTCTGTTTTTTCAAGCTATAAGTTAAGATGCTTATAGTTGAAGTAGTTAAACTACAGTGAAAGTGCAATTTGCATGTTTATGTTTAATTATGTAACAGTCTTACTCCAGTAAGTGTCTTTATGAGTGAGTCGTTGATTCAGTCATTCAGCCAATTCATTCCAATTAATCAAGTGTCTGTCTTTATGAGGGAATGAGGTAAATGATTCATTGAATCATTTACTCAACTGATTTGTTAAAACATACTTATTCCTTCAGGGACTTAAAGAGATAGTTCACCCAAAAATTAAAATTCTGTCATTAAGTACATAGCCTCATGTCGTTCCAAACCTGTAGGACTTTCATTTATCCTCGAAATACAAATTCATATATTTGTGGTGAAATCCGAAAGCTTTCTGACCCTGCATAGACAGCAATGGAAGAGAAGAAATTTTTGAATAAAGTAATTTTTGTTTTCTTTGCGCTCAAAGAGTATTCTCGTAGCTTCTATTTTAACGAGGTCCTTGCTACCTTTCTGGGCCTTGAACATGTCATTTGCGCTGCTGTCTATGGGAGGGTTAGAAAGGTCTCGAATTTAATCAAAAATATATTAATTTGTGTTCTGAAGATGAACGAAGGTCTTATGGGTTTGGAACGACATGATATTCATTTTGAATATTCATTTTCAATGTTCGTTGCTTAGATGCTTGCAATCATTAATTCTACTTGTTTTTTATAAAATACATTTATATATTTTAATGATTTTATCATACAGTGTAATCATTTTAATATGTTAGAGATTTTTGTATATTTGGGAACTAATTTGAATTAATCCCCCCCAAAACTGCTTAATTTACATATAAATAAGCTGATTTACTAAAATGAATCACCACAGCGCTACATATAGCGCATTAAAACATTTTTAATTGAACGAACCAATACATACTGTACTATATGAGACTTTGTTTAAGGAGACGTAATGCTTTGTCAAAATATGGGGAAAAAGATGGGTATTTAGAGACCTCTGGAGCATGTTGTGGTAATAGAGAGGTCTGTGGATATGTAATTAACAGTGACACACTCTGGATGTAGAGGTCATTGGAGCGATGCTGATTGGGTGTATTACATGGATATGGAGCTGTGCTTCTTTTGACAGTGATGTGATACCTTGCTGCGACTCAGGAAAAGATTATCCCTTGAACCGCTCCTGGTGGCTACATGTATAGATGAAATTTGACTTTACTAATTTCCTGTGTAAATTAAAGAATGAACAAGAGAGAGAAAGAAAGATGATTGTGTGATATAGATAGAGAGACTGATTCCAGTTCATTATTACCAGGTGATAATTAAGTCCAACCTTCAACTATAATAAGAAGCGATAGAAATGGCAAGTGAACTAATGACAAGGGTACAAAAGTGCATGATGGTTTCTAGAGCCTGTTTTTCGAGAGGGGTTTACAGTGCAAACAGATAACAACTGTTAAAATATTATATAAAATACTATCTATCTATCTAGATAGATAGATAAATACGTAGATACATAGGTGCTGTAGATAGATAGAGAGTATATCTTTATTTTTGGGCGCTCCATTAGATGCCTGCCAGACCTCTTTGTGTGAGATGAGACAGGACCGCCTACCACGTCCTCCTTCACTTTCGTCTGAACCCCACTTCTGCGTTTCAGAGGAAATTGCTGCGAACCATTCGGCCCCAAGTCTCCCAAGTCTGTCAAGCGAAAAAAGCAAATGCTAAGCACTCTCATCTGACATGTTACAGGATGTGCTCTCATTTTTTTCCATCTCTGAGGCAACAGACTTTAAAGGGAATCTTAGCTACAACCCTTCAAAGCCTATAGCCTCTCTTTGACTACTTGAATTGAAAATAGACATTTAAAATTGGGCTCCAGCTCTTACCACACTGAAAAAAAATCATTCTAAGCAAATAATAAAGAAGAAATCATTTTAGTTTTGTTTGTTTGTTTGTTTACTTACTATTCCAAAGCTTTCAACTTTCAGTTTCGAACACAAGAATTTATTTTCTGTTCTTCATACTTTTGTTTAATTTCAAACCAAAAAGTATAGCAAGTGAGTTTGATTAATGCATATTTTTGAGTCCTTTGCAAATAGTCCCATTTGTCCTGTTCCCAACATGCACTGCGGCATTCGTTATTAATTGGTTGCAGTAGTAGTATTAGTTGGCTTGTAGTATCAGGATGACTTAGTCCTTCGGCTCAAAATGAGTGAGAAGTGATTCATGTCAAATATTGATGTCGGCAGTTTAAGGTATATTATAATTTTGCCTTGTCTTGTGAGTATTTATCTCGTGAATTATTCATGTGAGGATGTCAGTTATTTTAAGATAAACACTATTCTTTCCATGTGTACTTACAGATAACATGAAACACATAATATTGAATATT
The DNA here is from genome assembly GCA_027564155.1 of Gymnocypris eckloni scoliostomus. Classification (NCBI taxonomy): domain Eukaryota; kingdom Metazoa; phylum Chordata; class Actinopteri; order Cypriniformes; family Cyprinidae; genus Gymnocypris; species Gymnocypris eckloni. Next base: position 12,249,951 of record CM050434.1, read on the forward strand.
TAAATGTATTATGTAAATTAAGTGAACAATTTGCATGCAACTCATTGCAACTACACATTTAAGGTAAATTGCGAAAAAATATTAAGAATTATAATTTAATTTTTTTATATAATAAACTGTTATCAATTAAATATGAAGTCAAAAAAGTCAAATTATTGTCTTCATATTTTAAAAGTACAAATATAATTACAATAATTAGAAGGTTTTTATTTGTAATTGGTTAGCATTGTGTGTGTGTGTGTGTGTGTGTGTGTGTGTGTGTGTGTGTGTGTGTGTGTGTGTGTGTGGCATGTTTATGTGGTTTATGAGGACACAAATTTGTATAATGACATGGGTATGACATAGGTATTACAAGGAGAAGGTGATTTATGAGGACATTTTCAGTGTCCCCATAATTTAAAAACGCTTATAAATCATACAGAGTGAGTTTTTTGAGGAAAATAGAAATGCACACGTCTCCTGTGAGGGCTAAGTTTAGGTGTAGGGTAGGTGTAGGGCAATAGCACATACAGCTTGTACAGTATAAAAACCATTACGCCTATGGAAAGTCCCCGTAAACCATAAAAACCAACGTGTGTGTGTGTGTGTGTGTTTGTGTGTGTGTGTGTGTGTGTGTGTGTGTGTGTGTGTGTGTGTGTGTGTGTGTGTGTGTGTTTCCCCCATTTTTACTGTACAATTTTGTTAGAATTATTTATTTAACATTAAATTAAATTTAAGTACATTTGTTGTTATAATTATTAAATAAAATGTATCACTTATTAATTACATTTAACTTAATTACTTTTTTATTAAATATTATTATAAACTAAATAATAATTAAACTCTAAAAAGCCCACCAAATATTTGTAGTGCAATCAATAAGGGGTTAAACTAGAGTTGCAGCGAATGACCAAAATATAACCCTATTGTTCCTGCAGAAATTAGCATGCCGAGAGCCATAGCAGTGGCGTATAGATGTACATAAAGACACGCTGGCGATATTTCAGGATTCAGTGGACACACATGGTGTTTCACAATGTTCATTCCCCAGAGGAACAAGAGCTAGACTCTCCATTCCAGCATCCAAAGAATGTAAAAGAATGGCTAGCGTTCCCATTTTGAGATTCAGAGGGTACGTCCAGGTCCCTCGACTCCCTCTAAGTCGGTACAGTCTTCATAACCCGGCACTTGGACAAAACACAATAAAGCGAAATTATGC